>CM053751.1:40581507-40636702 GCA_028658305.1 Pachyuromys duprasi
ATTAAAAAGGAGGAAATCATGAAATTCGCAGGCAAATGGTGGGATCTGGAAACGATCATACTGAGTGAGGTATCCCAAAAGCAGAAAGAAACATATGGTATATACTCACTTATATAAACCTATAGGATAGGAAGTTCAAGCATATGATTTTTTTATAGGCAGCATTTATAAACTTTAATAGAATAATACAAATGACTTATCTTAAATACGAATATATAATCTTTGGTGTATACTTCCTTAGTTGCTAGGTATAGTATTTGGGTATTTGAGAACCAGAGGATTGTGTCTCGCATGGCTGAAAAGCCGGGGATGACTTTATGCTTATATTCATCAGGAAATTTTCTGACTGCTGTGAGGGAGAAGAGAGCTGGATGTTTGCAGTAAATAAAAGTCTGTCTGGAATAGCCAGATGTTGTCAAATCATAAGAGAGCTACACACTATGTAGCCCAGGCTGTCCTCACATTTTCAGTTTTCTGCTTCAGCTTTCTGAGTGCTAAGGTTATAGATATGTACAGTCATACCTGACGTGATATAAAGAAAATTTTCCAGTTTAATATGGCTCTCAGATGAACCCCAATCTATAAGGAATAATTAAAGTAAATCACAAGGCCACTTTGGATGGAAGTTTATTTGCATATACTAAGATTTGGCTTCTCTCTGCAGTTTTGTTGTTGTTGTTTTCTTTTAAACTTTGGTAGCTGCTGAAAAGACTCCATCATAAGAGATTTTGGAAAGGCAGGAGAAGCATTCCACGAGACTAGTAAGTCCAGCATGCCGTTTCATTATGGTAGGTTTTATCATAGTGACAATGTCGGAGGGAAGGCTCCCTGTGGAGAAAGCTGGTCATAGTGGCACACACCTTTATTCCCATTATTTGTGAGGTAGAGGCAGGCTGGTTTCTGTAAATTTAAGGCCTTCCTGATCTACATAGAAAGGTATAGGACAGCCAGAGCTACGTATTGAGGCCCTGTTTCAAAAAATCAAAATCAAAATTAAAATCATTCATGAAGCCTTATGTGGCCATTTTAGATAACCACTGGACAATCTGAAAGAAGTAGAAACTGAGGCTGGGTATGGTGGAACACAACGTTAATCCCAGAACTTGGGGGCCAGAGGCAGACAGATCTCTGAGTTAAAGGGCAGCCTGATCACAGAGCAAATTCCAGTACAGCCAGGGATCACAAAGGGAAACCTTTTCTCAGAAAACTGAAAAGAAAAGAAAGACAGAAAGAATGACAGACAGAGAGACCTGGTCTGAAACTCCCACCATCGGAAGGCTGCCATTAAGAATCAAAGGTATTAGGAAATTATTAGAAAACTTTGCATTAAAAGAAGATTACTGACTCTTTTTGAAATTTTTTCATGTGGTCAAGAGGAGAGTCTTTTGTTCAACCAACTCAAGATCTGTTTGCTATAGTGTGCTTTCACATGCTGAACAACACAGGGCTCTCTAAGGCTAGTTTATGAAGACCAGACCTGAGATCACTGGCCAGACAGAGAAAACAGTCACAATAGAAAAACTGATATTGAAAGGATTCCTATTCCATGCCTTTTTTTATGGTCAGCCTAGGAAGCCAGTTTACAAAGTTTGCCTGCTTTTTGGGGAACTACCAGTTTATCATTCTTTTGAAGCTCTCTACAAGATCATTTTATAATGTCATTGAGAGACCTGCTTACAAAAGCGGTGTATACGGCCCCAGTAAAAGTCATTTTCGTGGGTTTAGTTGGTGGAAATGAACACAGTCATGTTCACCTCACAGTATGGTGAAGGGAAAGGTGTGGGAATTCACGATACCAGTTAAGGAGCTGAGAGCCACTTAAATCACTACTGTAGTTTTCATTGAGTCCTGGAAAGAGTAACTATGAATGAGAGGAAGATATCTCCTTACTCTATGTGCAGTTGTCTTAGGGTTTCATTGCTGTGACGAGACACTGTTACCATGTCAACTCTTATAAAGACAAACATTTAATTGGGGCAGGCTTAGAGTTTCAGGGGTTTAGTCCGCTATTGTCAGAAACATGCCCACCCACAGGCAAACATTGTGCGGGGGATGGAGCTGAGAGTTCTACATCTGCATTCTCAGGCAGCACAGGAGCTGTGCGTCACACTGTTTAGGAGTATAGTATAGGGGACTTCAGAGTGCAGCACCAGTGACACACTTCTTCAGCAAGGCCACGCCTACTAATAGGGCCACTCCCCATGGGCCAAGCATTCACACACATGAATCTGTGGGGGCCACCATATATTCAGACCACCACAGCAGCGATTGAATTTTCTTGATCTGTTTATGGGAGGAATAATTCTTTAAAATTTTCTGGAGAATTTTCTTTCTTTATCTTTTTAAAATTTCCTTTTATTGTTATAATTTCATACAGCTTCTGTAAAAATTTAAAGTGATAATGTTCTTTGAATATTAGAAGAAAGATTTTAAGCCACGCACAGTGGCACACACATTTAATCCCAGCACTCAGAGAGGCAGAGGCAGGTGGATCTCTGTGAGTTCGAGGCCAGCCTGGTCTACAAAGTGAGTCCAGTACACCCTAGGCTACACAGAGAAACCATGTCTTAAAAAAAAGCCTGGGCTAAAGGACTGGGAGGTGGGGGGGCCATCCAAGTGGCTAGGTTTCCGGAAGTTGGTAGAACCGACAGACCCCATGCACATAAGTGGAGTAAGGGTTTGGCTTTTCTGCACCTTGGGAGAAGTCAAGAAATGTCCTCAAGGGTTGTAGAGATGGCTTAGCATTTAAGAGCATGTATTGCTTTTGAAGAGGCTCACACTTAAGTAGGATTTCATCTCCCAAGTATCTTGTGCCCTCTTCTGGCTACTGAGAGCACTGCACTTCTGTGCAGAAACCCATCCACATGGTCACACAGTATATACATAATAAAAAGATAATATCTGGGGCAGGAGAGAAGGCTCAGTGCTTAGGATTTTTTTTTGCATAATCTGGGATATATATCTATATAATGAGACTTTGTCCACGAATGGTGCTAGCCTAACGGATTTCTACATGTAGAAAAATGCAACTGAAGAATAGATAAAGAAATTGTGGTACATTTACACAATGGAATACTACTTGGCTATTAAAAACAAGAAAATCATGAAATTTGCAGGATGGATGGAAGTAGGAAAGATCATTCTGAGTGAGGTAACTCAGAACCAGAAAGGCACTCGTGGTATATACTTACTTATAAGTGGATATTAGCCATATTATACAGGATAAACATACTAAAATCTACAGACCTAATGAAGCTAAAGACCAAGGAGGACTCTAGGGAGGATGATTAATTCTCATTCAGAAGGCAAACAGGATAGACACCAGGAGCAGCGGGTGCAGGGAACAGGACGGACAATACCATAGATGTCCTCTGAAAGACTCTACCCAGTAGAGGATCGAAGCACATGCAGAGACTCAACAGCCAAACTTTGGGCAGAGCTCAGGGAGTCTTATGGAAGAATAGGGGGATAGAAGGACCTGAAGGGGACAGGAGTTCCACAAGGAGACCAACAAAGCCAAAAATTCTGGGCCTGCAGAGATTGATGCATCAAGCAAGGACCATGCATGGAGAGGACCTAGACCCTGTTTGGATGTAGCCCCTAGGCAGCTCAGTTTCCATGTGAGGCTTCCTAGTAAGGTGAGCAGGGGCTGTCTCTCATATGAACTCAGTTGATTGCTCTTTGATCACTTCTCTCTGGCAGAGCAACCTTGTCAACCCACAGAGGAAGAGGATCCAGGCAGTCCTGATGAGATTTGATAGGCTAGGATCAGATGGTAGAGGAGGAGGACCTCCCCTATCAGTGGGCTGGGGAGGGTTATAGGGAGGAAAGAGGGAGGAAAAGTGGGATTGGGAGGGCATAAGGAAGGGTGCTACAATTGGGATATAAAGTAAATAAATTGTAAAAAATTTAAAACGAAAAAAAAAGAAAGACTAGGGATATGACATTAGGAAAATACGATCCAGTGTTAAATCAGAAAGGTAAATGATTTAAGTTATTTATATTTTATACTATTATTTATTCTATATTTTATGGATTTCTGAATTATTGGAAGTTAAAGTTTCAAACTAATATTTAAACTGACCTTTATGAAACCCTTTTCTGTTAAATTTTAGGTGCCAGGTACCCTAATGGATGTTAATGTATTGATGGCAATTCAATTACTAATTGAACAGGTATCACTAGAAAAAAACACACTGTTGCTTCAACAGATGTATCAGTATTTACTCTTTGACTTCCGCATTTGGAACCGTGGAGATTTTCCCTTTCAGATTGGTAAGATCAAGCTATCAGATAAAATATTGTATAGTTGTTTTTGGAATGTATGACCATTTGTGACTTTATTTTAGTTATGTTATTTATAAATGAACATTTTATTTTAGGCCATATACAGTATCTTTCGACCATCATTAAAGACAGTAGGAGAGTTTTCCGGAAGAAGTATGGCGTGCAATTTCTCCTAGATACACTTAGGATTTATTACAGGTATGACATCTTTGTTCCCTCTCAGTTTAATTTGTTGTTTTCTGTCTGACAGTTTACTGAATGTATAGCTTGTTTTCTTGACCAGCAGTTCAGGTATTCTGAAACTTAGAGAAACAGGGTAATATAGAGGTTACAATGATGAGCAATAGATTCATATTTATTAGGTGTGTATGTTGTTTTAAAATTGTGTAGTGTTATTCAAATCATTCAAATTCTCTATAGTTTACGTTTTTATTTATAAAAAGCAGATTAAAACTGAGTATGACCTATGATGGTTGAGAGTTAAGTTAGTTAATGTGCAAAACACATACAACTGTTTATTCTTAGTATTATAATTTTTCTTAGCATTATAATTTTATGTGTGGTGAATATTGTAATAATTTTATTTTTGTAACTGAAGCTCTTAAAATATCACTAAATGTAAAAGAAGTCAGCTGAGCTGTTTCTTTGGTAGAGGACTTTCCTAATAAATGTGATTCTTAAATACAATGTGGTACTGCATACCTCTAATCCCAGCATTTGGATGTTAAGAGGCAATAAGATCAGAAATTCAAGGATATTCACATCTCCATAACAAGTTATAGGACAGCGTAGAAAAGGTTAGATCTTATATCAAAGAAAAAAAGAAAGAAAAGGCACCATGAATTATGTGCCAGTGTGCGTGTGTGTGTTTGTGTGTGTATGTTTGTATGTGTGTTGTATGTGTTTGTGGGCTGGAGAGAGGAGCATATGTGCACATGCTATGGGTGCCAGAGGTCACAACTTCCAGTGTTGTCCCTTCACCTCCCACCATAAAAACCCCAGCTTGCTGTGTAGACCAGGCTGGCCTTGAACTCACAGAGATCCTCCTGGCTCTGCTAAGTGCTGAGATTAAAGGTGTGGACACTACACCCTACTTCTGGTGTCCTTTTTCTTCGAGTTGTACGTGTGTGCTTGTACATATGTGTGTGTGTGGAGAAGCCAGAGGTCAACCTTAGGTTCCCTCAGATACCATTCACCTTGGTGTTTAGAGACAAGGGGTCTTCCTGTCCTATAGCTCACTCTGTGGCTAGGCTGGCAAGTAGCAAACCTCAGGGATTTACTTGTTTCTGCCTTCCTAGTTCTAGGAGCACAAGTGTGTGCTACCATATCCAGCTTTTTACATGGGTTCTGAGGAGTGAACTCAGGCCATCATGCTTGTGCAGCGAGTGCTTTAGAGACTTTATGGCAAGCACCTAGAAAGGTTTGGTTTTTAATTTTTAAGTTGCATTCATTTCTGTGGTGTATGTGTATGAGGGTAAGGAGTACATATGCCATGGCATTTGTGTGGAGTTAGGACAGCTTGTGAGACTTGGTTATCTCCTGCCACATGAGTCCCAGGATCAGAGTCAGGTGGTCAGGGTTGGTAACAAGTACCTTTATCCAATTTTTACTAGCTTTAATTTTATGAATTCTTTTATATGAAATTATCAAAGTACTTAATATTTCAACTTTTGTTTTCTTTTTCAGGCATGGTTCTACATGCAATGAGCTATCTCCAGATGATATTGGAACAATAAGGACTTCTTTGTATGGGCTAATTAAATATTTTCTTTGTAAGGGTGGAACTCATGAAGAAGTCCAAAGTATCATAGGTTACATAGCTGCTACTCATGAAGAAGAACAGGTATTATGGCTGAGATGGATTTTAACTTCTAAAGTTCTCTGTCATCTTATAAGCTTACCTACTTAATTGTCTAATGACTTAAATTGTATTGGATACTGTCGACATGCTACACAGATAAAGAAGCACATTGCCATTTCTGTCCGGAAAGCAGTTGCTGTGACAAAATATCAGAGACAAGATGATGAAGGGCGTCCTTGGTTTAGGATTTGAGTTGTCCATCCTACTGTCATCTCCCTTCTTGCTCTAAGGCATGATGAGACAGAGCATTTGGTACAGGAGCTTAGGAGAGCAGAGCAAATCTGCTCTGTTTCGGCAGTCAGAAGGCAGAAGGGAGCTGGATAAGGAGTGGCCGGGAACAAGGCTCAGCGCCGTCTCTTATTTCACCCAGTGATTCCCTTACGTCTGTTTGATCTGTTAGGCCATTGGCGAAGTCTATTGTCCTTATGGTCAGGTCACCTCAGTAATGCCTCCACCACCAACCAAACAAGCTTTCAGCACATGAGCCTTTGAGAAAGACTTCATATCTAAATCGTGACACTTCAAATCCACGTCATTACGCACATGTCATATCTAGCCGTTTTCAAATTTTGTTTTCATAATTTTCTTGGTGTATATTATCATCTGTTACCAACTGGAAAACTTCATTGTGTATATATATTGTGTACACAATGAAGTTTTCCAGTTATACACGCACACACACAGTAGTATTAAGCAATGCAAGTAATATAATTAAGGAATTATTCTTTTAACCTAGTGGAATCTACATAATTAAGAGAAGTTAACAGATAACTATAAAATGTGAGTGTGATTGTTTGTGAGGTTTTGTAGAGGATTTACATGTTGAGGAGACCATGTTAGACCCTGAAGAGGATTACTTTTTAAATGAGCAAACAGGCTAGGAATGATTTCAGAGATATTGAAGAATTATAGTGAAAGGCTATACAAAGGAAGAAGAAGCAGCTAAAGAGACCAGAGAGAAGAAGCAGGATATATCAAATTTAGTTAAATAACTATTTTGAGACATATGCCCTTTTGCTGCCTGTATACATAAGTGATGTTTTTGTTTTGTGTTGTTTAACTTGAAAAGCTCTTTGGAATTTTGGATATACTCTTCAATCTTCTACGAACCAGCCCAACTAGAGGTCAACTTTTCTTACTGATGTTTGAACCAGGAAATGCTGACCTACTATATGCCTTGCTGTTAAATCAGAAATACTCTGACAGACTAAGAGAAATCATTTTTAAGGTATAAATATTTTATAAGCTTCTTTATATCATGGGGCATTTGTGAGTATATAAATATGCTCACTATATATACATATATATATATTCTGACTAAATTACTTTTTATACTCCTTTAGTTATATATTTTTATGTTATGTGTATATTATAAAAACTATGCTATAGACTGGGAATATAGTTAATAGTAGAATGCTGACTTAGCATGCCCTGGGTTTATGTTCCTCCTCAAATCTACCAGCACATCTAAAAACCCTAAATAAGCCAAACTATCAACATAACAAATAAAAATTAATATAATCAGACCTTGTCTCAAAAAATTAATAACAATAATAATAATAATATCTTGATTCACGAATATATTCTTCATGCCTGCTACCTATGTACACTACTCTTTGTTTTTTTAGATTTTAGTTTATGTACATGAATGCTCTGGATCTCACTATACATGGTTGGGAGCCACCGTGTGGGTGTAGGGAATTGAACTCAGGACCTCTGGAAGAATGCTCTTAACCTCTGAGCCATCTCTCCAGTCCCAATACATTACTCTTTCAACTGCCATATTTAAACTAGAGTTTCAAACATTATTTACCTGAACACAGATACGGTTCAGTACAGTTTATTGATAATGCTCCAAACTCTGATGTTTCTCTGTATTGAAAAGACTGTTTTACAAGCCAATAAATCTGGGCCCACAGGATCTACAGAGACTCATGCACCAGCCAAGAACCATGCATGGAAACGACCTAGACCCCCTGCTCAAACATAGCCCATGGGAAGCTCAGTCTCCATGTGGGTCCCTTAGTATGGGGAGCAGGGACTGTCTCTGACATGGACTCCTTTGCTCGTTCTTTGATCACTTCCCCTTGGTGGGGTTCTTTGCCAGGCCACAGAGGAAGAAAATGCAGCCAGTCCTTAATGAGACTTGATGGGCTATGATCAGATGATAGAAGAGGAGGGCTCTGAGCCACTTTCTGTGGTCTAGGGTAGGGAAACGGGGGGAAGAGGGAGTGATGGTGGGGCCAGGAAGAGACAAGGGAGGGGCCACATATATATGGGATATAAAGTGAATAAATTATGAGAAATAAACTTAAAAAGACTTATTTTTGTGATCAGGTCATGGAACAGATGTTAAAATGCACAAATGTTTATGAACGTAGTAAGCAACGCCTCCGTCTCAGAGAAGTTGGCTATTCAGGAATGGGGCTCCTTCTTACTGAAGCACCCGTTAACACGTCTCTCATTAAAAACCTTGTTAATCAAATCCTTAATACAGGTATGACTGAGACTAATAACAGTGATTAAGAAATTAATTTTCACAAAGTGAATAAAGTGTAATTAATAAAGAATTTTTGAAAAATCCAAAATAAATTAATTTTCTCTGGACAATTTGTTAAAAATCTCCCTTTTCATGTTACTTTTTAAATTACCTGTTACTTGATTTTTCAAGGTGTTCCTCATATAATATGTCTGTGTACTTGCTTTTTGACTTCTTGGGACATAGCTTAAAACTAAATGTCTATGAGTGAGTAGCCAAGTTAATGATTGATTTCCTAAATAAAGAAAGGACATTGAAGAAAATATGTATAAAAGGTGCTCAAGTTGTTAAAGGTAAAGCTAATTTGAGGCAGTTTCTAATTTTTGGAATAACTTTTTTCTATACTTAACCAGCCACAAAATAGAATTTATGGGAGATACACTGGTTGTAGAAATGTTCTTTATCTTGTCTTGACTGGTCTCATTGATAAAGATATTTGTAGAAAAAGTATTGCATCCTTATAGTGCTGACAGTATACTTATGCAGTCAAAGAAATAGAAGTTATTTATACTTAATTGGAGTATTATCAACCTGAAGTTTTATGGGGAAAATTTGAACATATCTATAGTTTTCTTTGGAAAATAATTATTTCAGTATTTATACAATTAACACTATTCTTTCTTTGAATCATATGAAATTTAATTTTAACTTTTTTTTAAATCATAGATCCGGTCATTAATTTTAAAGATCTGTTATCTGTAGTATACATATCTCACAGAACATATGTGAATGTCAGAATGATCCTCTGTAGAAAGGTTAGTAAACTTTCAAGATATATATTTACAATAACAACATCATACTGTGACTATGTTATTCATTGAGTAGTTTGTGGCAGATATGTTTTTCGTTTGCTTGTTTCATAATATATATTATCTTCTAAGCAATTACAATTGGATGTGGTGGTACATGGCTGTAATTATAACACATAGAAGGCCCAGGCAAAAGGATCATAAGCTGGATGCCAGCCTGTATGGTATAGGACTAACTTGAATTAAATAAATATACACATACATAAATAAATAATAAAATGTTTTTTTTAAAGAAAAGAATTAACTTTATGAAATTATAAGAAATCAGTATGTCAAGTTTTGTTTTGTTTGAGACTGGGTTTCTATGTAGCCCTGCCTGTCCTGGAACTTACCTGGAGACCAGGATAGCTCCTTACTCAGAGATCTGCCCTCAGGAATGCAGGATTAAAGATGTGTGCCATCAGTGCCTGGTTAAGAACTTATTTTTATTTCAAAGAAGGAACTCATTTAGAAAGATTGCCATGTGACAATTTAACTTATGTAAGCTAAATAATAGCATACATCTTACTGAAATTAACTTTTTGTAATTAAAGTCATTTATTTATTTGTTTGCTAATATAGACTTGCTAAACAAATATTCTTGCAAAAGTAGTCATTACCTTGACTTGAAAAAAAAAAGGAAGTAGAAAACATTCTCCTTAGAGTACCTAGGTTCTGTAAAAGTGTCTTGTGTGCTTTAGCTATACTCTCCAAGCTTGTGCCTGGCACATATCAGTCACTCAGTAATACTTTCTTAACAAAATGTAAAACTATTTGATTGATATAATGATCACTTTGTCTTCATACTAATATTTTATCTCAACAAGTTAATAACATCCAGCATGGTTTGTGGACAATCATTTTAGCTTTTGTGTATTTTAGCACATATTTTAGTATATCTTTACTCTGTACAAGAGTAATATGAGATTAGGAAGAACCATAATATTAAATAGCTCCACATCTATAATTAAGAATATACTCCGAGGTGATTAGATGGACGAGTGGGTAAGAGTGCTTGCATGAATGTGAGGGACTGTGTGCAAAGCTGTGTTTGGCCATGCATGCTTACAACCACAGCATTTTAGAAGCTAGAGACATAAGGTAGCTGAGGCTTGCTGGCCCTTATCCTAGCTTCAGCTCCAGTGAGAGACCCTGCTTCAAGGGCAGAAGATAGGGGGTGATAGAATAACACACTCGATATCCTTCTCTGGCCTCCAGGTATATGCATATGAGTCTGCACACACATTCCCATACACCACATCCATGGAACATAATTTTAAAATATATCCTCTTTGTGTTTCTCATCAAATTACTTTGTTATTGAAGAGAATTTGTCGTTAAAAACTTGTATACTTTTTATGAATTTTGTGGGGGTTTTTTTTGTACTTTTTTGTTTTGTGCTCTCTTTGCAGATATTACAGATTTTGCAATCCCAGTCAGATGCAGCCTACCAGATATCACAACAAGTGGGTTGGCAAGACACCTTTGTTAGACTTTTTTTAAAAGCGAATTTTGAAAATGTAAATTCTCTTCACACACATGGGAAGACGATTTCAGTGAAAGAAAATAAACATTTGTCAACTGAAGATGTTAAGAGGAACTTTGAAAGACATGATGATGAAAAAATGACATTAGCTGATGTATCTTCAGATCATTGGAGTTTGGAAGATAGTCAGTCCCTGAACTCAAACACACCAGTGTTTCAAGAAGATAGCTCTGAAGGAGAATTATCTTTCAAGTCAGAAAATCAAGAAGAATTCTGGCATAGTAACACTTCCCATCTGAGTTTAGATCTCGGTGGAATTGACGCATGTGAACTGAGTGATAGTGGAAGTCAAATGCCGGACAGCTTACCCAGCACACCATCTCCAGTAGAGTCTACTAAGTCCTTTTCTGTGCACTCTGACAAAGAAAGAAGTATCACAAATGAAACAGGCTTTAGTGAGGACTTCTCTTTCCTTGAAAGCCAAGAGGTAAATTTCCTTATCTTTTCAAAGTACGTTTCATACATGCTAGTTTTATACTTCTGGTCCATTATAGTATGTGAGCTGTTACTAATATTTTCTATTCACATTCTGAGTCTTATAATCTAAAATTTAGAAGGGTGATTGTCACTAGTCACTTGGGAATATTTTGCTTTTTTGTTTTGTTTTGTTTTGTTTTGTTTTGGTGTGTGTATTTGTATGTATATGTGTGGTAATAGGGAATGAACATACTTTCTTGCACATGTTAGGTTGTATTCATGAATGTTTTCCCTATATGTATGTATGTGTATCCTGTATGTGTCTGCTGCCTGTGGAGGTCAAAAAGGGTCATTGGATGTCCTAGAACTCAAGTTATGGATGGTTGTGAGCCACTGTTTGGGTGCTGGGAATTGAACCTGGGTCTCTTGCAAGAGCAGTCAGTACTCTTAACCACCAGGCCTTTTCTCCACCCCCACCTCACTATCTTGAGAGCGAAGCCTGCATCTTCCACATCTTGTGTCTCCAGTCAATAAAGGCATGTTAAAAGTGGGCAGAAGAAGTAACAGTTAAGAGGACTTGCTGCTTTTCCAGAAGACCTGAGTTCCATTTCCAGAATCCACATCAGGCAGCTCACAACTATATGTAACTCTAGCTCCAGGAGGGGATCTTGAAGCTCTGGCCTTTTTTTGGCAGCTGTACCCATGTGCAGACTCATAAACCCTCACATAATTAAAAATAATAAACGTCAAAAATGTTAAAAATATCTTACATAAATAGTAAGTATATGTAGATGGTTCTATGATATGTTTTTAACATTTCCTTCTAATATTTAATATTAATATTTTTATAGAGATGTGAAGAGGAGCTTCTTCAGCTGCTTACAAGTATTTTGAGTCATGTCATGTGTAAAGGACTAGAAAAGTCTGATGAAGACACTTGGATTGAACGAGGACAAGTGTTTTCAGCACTAACTAAACCAGGAATATCAAGTGAGCTATTTCGACCATCAGATGAAATAAAACTAACGTAAGCATTTAGTTACTGATATTTTTTTCAGCCTCTCCCTCCCATAGAATGAGAGTCTAAAATTAAATCCTGAACACTTAATTTAGTGTATAGTAGAGGATTTAATGTATAATAGAGGTAATGAAGGGAAAGAAACTACAATTTTCTCTTCCTTGTTTTTACTATTCTAGTAAAATATAGAAAGAAGCACAAAGCAAATTCCACTGTCAAGAGATTTAAATATTTTGAACTTGAGTGATTTTAAGTGTGGTGTGGATGGCTCATGTGGTTATTGTGTTTTTAGGTCTTGGAGAAACCTCCACACTGGTTTCCACACTTCAGTAGAGGTTTACCTTCTCTCCGTAGTGTAGGGAGGCTCCTCTCTCCTCCATCTTCACCGGTGTTTGCTGTCTTTTGTTATCTTGGTGACAGTCATTCTGACTGGGGTGAGATGGAATCCAAAAGCAATTTTACTTTGCGTTTCCCTGATTTTTAAGGACATTGAGCACTTTTTTAGTATTTATCGATTGTATTTTTTGGAGAACTATTAATTTATTAAATAATTTCTTTGGATAGCTTTTTGGGGGAGGGGTTTAATTTTTATAACTCTTTATATATTTGAGATACTAATCCTGTCTGATGTCTAGTTGCAAAGATTTTTTTCCTCTTATTTTATAGGCCTTCTCTTCACTGTGGTGGGTTTTTTCCTTTTGCTTTTCAGAAGCTTTTTGTCAGTTCTTAGTATTGTTTTTGTGCTGCTGGAGTGTGTAAATGAAGTTCTTACCTATGTCTTGAATTTTCCTATATGATTTTCAAACTATCAGGTCTTAAAGTTTTTGATTCATTTTCAGTTGATTTTTATGCAACATGAAAGATATGGATCTCTGTCATTTTATTCTTCAACATGTCAAAATACAGTTTCCCTTGCACTATTTAATCAAGTCACTTTCCGACATCTGTTTTTATATATCTTTGTCAAAACAATGTGGCTCTGGCTATGTGTCTTTATCTCCCTGTTGCTTATTCCATTGTTCTCTGAGACTTCTTGCGCTCACACCACACTTGTTTGGCTTCTGGTGCTCTGTAATATGTGTGTGGTATCTGCTGTCATACTTGCTGTGTTGTTCTTGGTGTTTTGGCTGGGTGAGGTCTTTTGTGTTTTTATGAATTTTTCATGATTTTTTTTCTAGCTGTATGAAGGTTGTCATGAGATTTTGATGGGGATGACATTATATCTGTATTCTTCTAATTCATGAGTATGGGAGGTGTTTCCATTTTCTGGTGTTGTGTTCTATTTTATTAGTGTCTAAGTTTTCTGTTGTAGAAGTCTTCACTTTCTTTGTTAGAATTGCTCATAGGTTTGTTGTTCTTCTTGTTTTAAACTATTCTGAATGAGATGAGATTTTTTCCTCTAGTCCTGATTTCTTTATAAGTTTGTTAAGTATAATGGTGAATTTTCACATTGCTTCTTTATTCAAAGTATTTATTAGTTTTAGAGGTCTACTGGTAGAGTGTAGGGTTATGTACTTTTCAAGTAGGTAGGTCATTTGACTTCCTTCTTTCTTAATTGCTACATCTTTTTTATTTTGTTCTTTTGCTTTGTTCTAGGAAAGATTTTTAGCACTATATTGAGTAACAGCAGATAATAGGCACTTGATTTTGGAGGAAATGCTTTCATTTCCCGACTGTGCCATTAGTATATTAGCAGCTGGTCTGTCATGTCGTCTCATGTTAAGGGTGTTCCATGATAGTCCTAGCTTTTAGGGCTTTTATCATGAAGGGGCATTAAACCTTGTTGAGGGCATGTTCTATTCCTAATGAGATAAATAATATGACTTCTGTTCTTATGTTTATGTTCTGTTTAGGGATTTGTGTTTGTTGAACCATGCTCTGTAAATGCTGTTCTTAATTCCTCAGATGAGGGGATGAGATGAGAGCTGTTTCCAAACCTTTCTAAATCTTTCTGAACTCTCACTGGCTGGTTCAGCTGAGCTGTTCTGGCCCAAACTCCTCTGCAAGCTGACTGATTCAAATTGGCTTCTCACTGAATTGCCTTACCTGGCCTTAAATTCTTCAATATGTTTTAATCTTCTGGCTCCTCATTCTCTGACTTATTCTGTCTTTCACTGTGTCTAGCTTGTTCTTTTTGCAACCTGTCTCTGTAGAACTGTTGAGGTTAAAAAAAAAAAAAGCTTTCAGTAATAAACTTCTCTCTTCCCATGCTGCTCTTAAGAAACCTCTCTTTCCTGTTGTGGTCTCATGAGAGTTGGACAAACTCTCTGACACATTCTGTCAAATCTTTTTCTGATTTGTCATTTAGTCTGCTTCTCAATTAGATGTCACTTTCAAACATGGCTGTTTCCTCTTATAAACTAATTTAACCTTCATAGTTTGAAATTAAAGGTATGTAGTAAGGATGTGTCTGTATTTCAGCCAGATCATGTTGTAATCCAGAATGTGTCTGCATTCCAGCTGGATCAAATAGACCTAGATGGTTTTTAGATGTGCTCCCTTGCCAAAGCAGCCATGTTGCTATATTAAAATTTCTCTACAATATTTGCATTCTAGAGTGTAACTTAATCACCATGAATGATCTTGTCAATGTGTCTTGAGCTTGGTTTGGGAAATTTTTATTGAGTTTCTCTCTCTCTCCTTTTTTTTTCAAGACTGGATTTCTCTGTATAGTCCTGGCTGTCCTGGAACTCACTCTGTAGACCAGGCTGGCCTCGAACTCACAGAAATCCTCCTGCCTTTTCCATCCAGTGTTGGGATTAAAGGTGTATGCTGCCACCACCAGCTTTTATTGCTTTGTATTTTATTGCTTTGTATGTTTGTGTTGTGTTCATTAAAGAAAATTTTTTCTTGTTATTGTGTGTCTGTGTTACTCTTCTATTGCTGTGACAAAACATTATGACCAAGGCTTCTGACAAAAGAACATGTATAATTGGGGGTTCATGGTCTGTGACCAACATGACAGCAGGCATGGCATTGGAGCAGTAGCTGGGAGTTTAAATCATGCTCTCCAAGGAGAAGACAGAGAGAGCTAACTGGGAGCCGGCACCTGGTAACACACAGCCTCCAACAATGCTGTATCTTTTATCTTTTCCTAAACAGTTAGGAACTGGGGCCTAGCATCCAAACACATGAGCCTGTGGGGTCCATTCTCACTCAAACCGCCACAGTGTGCCTGTATCTGGTTTGGCATCACGGTCTGAAAAATGTCCTTTACTTTGCTGTTTCATGGAACAATTTAAGGAAGTGTGCTGGTTAGATTTTGTCAACTAAACAGTAGCTACCATCGTTTGGAAAGAGGAAAGCTCAATTGAGAATATGCCTCCATAAGACTGACCTATAAGAAAGCTTGTAGGGTATTTTCTTGATTAATGACTGATGTGGGAGGGCAACAGTTAGCTATGGCCATTACCATCCTGGGCATGTGGTCTTTAGTAATATAAGAAGGCAGCCCAGGTATGCCATGAAGAGCGAGCCAATAAGCAGACTCCCTCCATGGTTGCTGTTTCACTTTCAGTCCTCAGGTTCTTGAGTTATTGCCTGGTCTTCCCTCAGCGTGGGACTATAACATGTGAGGCAACACACGCATGTGCACACACACTGTCTGAGTTGTTTTTGGTCGTAGTCTTTATCACAGCAGTAAAAAGCAGCTAGGACAAGGGCATTAGTGTTCACCAAAAAGCCTAGAGGACGTCAGGTATCCTCCTCTGTTGATCTCCACTGTATTTTTTGATACAGTCTTTCTCTGAACATGAAAATCTCCTTTTCAGCGGGGCTGAGAAGTTGCTCAGCAAGCCCCTGGAATCCACTTGTCTTCATTCTCACAACCCACCTCTATATCAGTAGTACTTGGATTACAGGCATTTATGCCCATGCCTGGCTTTTATGTGGGGGTGTGGTCTCAGGTGCTCTTGCTTGCATTTCCCTGTATATGTGTATCATTTCCTTTCTTCTGCAGAGCTAGCTTGCTCATCAGTGAACTGCCTTAGTTTATGTCTGCCTTGGAATTCCCGTCTTACTTTGTCAGTCACTGTCAGGTTTCAGGGTTTGGAAGGTACTGTTCTATGCTTTCAGGGCTTTTACTGTCTTTGGAACTTTTTGTCTGTATAGATGACTTGACATTTTTCTCATATGGCTTTTAATATGGTTTCTTTGCTTTGATTTTTTTTTTCTTTTTGACTATAATATGTTGTAGAGAGGTTGTTCATTGATCATTTACTTGAGGCTCTAAATTCCTCCTGTTTGGAGTCTGTTTTTCTACTGGGCTTTTATTGAGTAGCTTTTCTTTGCCTTACATGCTTATTTGAGCATTTATTTTCCTGTGGATTCTTAGGTTTGCTTTTTTAATCATGTGTAGAGTTCTTGGTCACTGTGGTCATAGTCATTTTATCTTTATTAATATTTAAATGTATCTAATTGACCTTGTTTTCCATTCATGGCAGTCTTTTTGTGTGTGTTGGTGTGAAGGCATATGTGTAGATACTTGTGCACATGTATGTATATGGCTTTGGAAGTCAACCTCAGTTATCACAGCTCCTCTGGAGTGTCTGCCTTATTTTTAGGATGGCATCTCTCAGTGGGTTATATCTCTGCTTTCCCAGCATTGGGATTATAAGTGTGTGCCACCATAGTCTGCTTTTTATGTGGTCGCTGGGAATTGAAGTAAGGTCCTCATGTTTCCATGACAGTCACAGACACTTTACTGATTGAGCTGTCTCTCCACATCCTCCGTCTGTATAGTACTGCCCAATAATAATGAAAGCAAAAATAATGAACAAAACAATTAGATCAATATACAATGGAAATACAAGTATAAAAACCTCCATTTAAAACATAATAAAAGGGACACAAGATTTAAATAAAGTAAATATTTGTCACAGGGGAAATCAAAAGAGTAAAACAGAATTTTAAAGATAAAGGATGATGTGTTGACATGGATTCTTCTTACATCCGTGAAAATTGGAGGCTCCAGTTATATGAATGAATGTGAGTGCCATGCCATGCTCTGCACCGTGATTTTGTTATGGTTATGTTGTTGGCTAAATTTGGACTAATGTATCCTGCATAGCAGATCTCTCTTCTAGTTTTTCTTCTTTGTGTAGCAGGAACCTCTGCTGGCCAGTTTCCTTTGCTAGGGCTAGACAGGCTGTCATCCTCCTGAGATCATCCAGATAGTACCCTCCAGTGTAACTAATGCTCTAGCTGGGAGGTAGCTCCGAAGTGTGCTGGGGATATGAATATGTGAAGCAACCACAACCTGTGCTGACTGATGTATTTTGATTGATTGACTGCCTTAATGTATCCAAGACCTCTTGAGTTTTAACTTGCTAGAGGGATAGTTGAGGGTACCAAGCACACTGCTTGATCAGTGGGAGGTTGATTTTTTTTTTATGCTGAACTTAAGCTCCGTGCTATCAAACTACAGTGTTGTACTCAGTTGATGAGATCAGCTTCCAGCCTCTGAGGAGGGAGTATCTTTTTCTCTTTACTTTTTTACCTGATCTACCCCTCCTGCTGACTAAAATTTTAAGCTTATTGTGTCTGGGTCTTTTGCTCTTTACAGTTTCTCACTAAGCTGTCTTTCACCTTGAGACTATGATGCTATAGCAGGCTACATTGAAGCTTTGTAACCTGTAGTTGTTCGTTGTTCTCAGACCCTCATGGTAGCTCAGGATTTTGCTTTTTTGTTGTTTTGTTTTGTTTTTTGCCCACCCACCCTCATGCCTGTAAGGGCTTTTCTGTGTAGCGCTGGCTGGCCAGGAACTCACAAAGATCCTCTTGCCCCTGCTTCTTCCCAGTTGTCATATTAAAGGTGTATACCACCATTCCTGGTGGTAACTCAGTTTTTAACACTAGATTCTCAAAGTTAATGTCTGCTCACTGCCCTCCGAGTCAGAGAGAGTAGAAGGGAGGCTTTTCTCTCAGTGCTGACTAGAGAAATCACTCTCTGACCTAAGCTTGTAACTCTTTTTGAGGATTGTGAGGGCTGTGGGCATGTCTCAGGGCAGGACCGCCCATCTCTTGTTGGCTTAACTTCGGAAGGCAGCGTCTGCTCCCCTCTCCTTGCAGAGCCCTCAGAGCCTGCAGCCATGCTCTCTGTCTTTTCCCCCAAGTGTTCCTTCACTACCTCTGTTGACTCCTGACTTTTGTCTTGTGTTTTTTTCTTTGGAATAGAGTATGTCTCTTCTCTTATTCTCCACTTTCCCCAAAAGTCCTCCATCTACAGTCTCAGTGGCAGCCTGCTGTGAAAATATTTCTTTGGAGTTGCCATGCTGCTAATAAGTAACTGGTGTTGCGTTTTGTTTTTTTCTAAGCTGATAATGATTTTTAAAGGACTTTGTTTTACACGTAGTTTGCTACAGAAGATGTTAGAATGGGCAGTCACAGAAAACAGAGATGCAAAAAGTAGTCCTGTAACTGCTGAAAATGCCTTCCGACTCCTGTTGATCATTCAGGATTTTCTGCAGTCAGAAGGACTGGTCAATTCCAACATGTGGACGGAGAAGGTTAGTAATGGTCTTTTGAGGTTGCATTCTAGGGCCCAGTGTAGTGGTCAAAGCCTGTGATTTTAGCATCTGTGATGGTAAAGCAGACAGAGTCTCAAGAGTCCAGTATGTGCTACATAGACAGTTCCAGGTCAGCCTGAGCTACAATGTGATAATGCTGTTGCAAACAAAACAAAATGTAAATAGATAAATATTCTAGGTACTTCAGAATTATTTGAAGAAAAACTTTGCATCACTTCTTTTTGGAGCTTTAATGTTTAATCAGATGTAGTAAACATGCATGAGATGAAGAGCCAACAGATTTTGTTCTTACATGGTTCTTTTTTTTTAGCAACTGCACATTGAAGTACTTTTACAGTACTTATGATTACTGTTGTTGAAGAAAGATTATCATTACATTTTTTTAAAAATTAATGTTTTTATTTCTCAATTTTTCTTTGTGATAGCTTTTAGAAGATACTATGCAGCTGCTTGACTGTCTGTCAGTATGGTATTCTGAGAATCCAGTCTGGGTAAAATTCTCTCAGATTCAGATCCAGTTGCTTCTAGAATTCATTGGAAGAGGCAGTTTGCAGGTTTGATACTTCTTTCATGCTATTTTTTATCTTCTTACATACCATAATTATAATAAGTATATAATAATGACTTTTTAGTATGATATAAATTATATTGTATTTATTTATCTAATTTGCCTGCATTGTACACAAATGTTCCATTGAGGTCAGGGATCACCTGTGGGAATCAGTTCTCTTAGTCCACCCCATGGATTTTGAGTTCAAACTCAGGTCATAAGGCTTTGTGGCACACACCTTTACCTGTTAAAACATCTCTCAGACTCCCTTTTCAGTATTACATCACTTGAAGTTTCAATTTCGTAAGATCAGAAAGGAGCTTAAGCAGCTTTTCTCTCTCTCTCTCTCTTTTTTTTCTCAGAACCAGGACTCTGTGATTTCCTTTTATAGGGTTTACTCATAGGTCATATGCATTCAGTGTCGTTTGCTAGGTGCTAAATAGCTGGCAGAGATATTTGTGAATTGAAGTTTAAGAATTGTATTTTTAGGAAAAATGATTTATAATAATTTTCTTCTTGAACTGTTTTCCTGTTTAATCCAAAATTTTACACTCTTTTATGTATTTGTTCACTTATCAATCATTATATATGTGTTGTTATATACATTGTTTTGCTAGATTTTATGTATAAATATATAAAATTGTGCACAAAATGTTATGATCTATAATGATGCAGCGGCAAGGGGGTTACCATGGTGGGCCTCTGCCAAGGTGTGCCCCCTGAGGAATTATGTCACACTGCAGATCTGGTATAAGGAAGTTGGGGGGGGGTGAGTGAAGAGAAGAGGACCTGTAAAAGCTGAGGAGATAGTGAGTGAGCCATGAGGGCAGAAAGGGGGGAGAGGGAGGAAGGGAAAGGGAAACCCTAGGACACACAGAGAGACACAGCCTAACAGAGAGAGAAGGAGAAAGTGAGAGCGAGCGCGCGTGTGCGCACACACTAGGAGTGGCCACATACGCCTGAGGCGGTGGTGGCAGATGATGACACAGATGTTGTTAGGTCCCTGAGGGCAGCCAGCAGAATCGCCAGCACACTGACACAAAAATGTATAAATTTAGGTACATTGTTTTACTAGATTTTAGAACTAAAAATAAAATGTGTTCACAAAGAATATTTATTGTTCCTATTGTAAACTAAAATCTAAAAGTTTAGAAAATTGCTCTGATATTTGATTTTTCACTTTTCTATTCTCATTGGGTACTTTTAGTAGTGATAAATATTTACTTCTTCTGTTTATATGTGTGTGAGAGAGAGAAAACATATTTGTGTCATAGCGTGCCACTGGAGGTCAGAGGACAAACTTGGATGTTGGTCCTCAACTTCTCCCAGGATCTTGTTTACTGCTGGGTGCACTAGGCTAGCCGACCTGTGGGCCTCCAGGGCGTCTCCCATCCTGCTGTAGGAGTGGTGGGGTTACAGTCAAGCACTAACAAGTTCAGCTTTTACTTGCACCTCGCGTGGCAAGCATTTTATTTACTGAGCCATCTCCCTAACCTTGTTTCTTTTGTTGTTTTTAATATTCAGTTTTACTATTTGATGCTAGGAGGTAGAGATGAGAATGATTTCCAGTGCTGTTCCTAAGCTAGGTGTAATGTTGCTAAGAGGATGTGGAAGTTAAAGTTTTAACATAAGGCTGGCCCATTGCAAAGAAGCTCTAACCCAGCGGTTAAACTCTCATTCCTCTTAGCTCCCTCCTCTGCAGTGCTAGAGACTAAATGAATAGCAATGGAGAGCTTTCTTTTACTTGGGCTTGTGCTCTTAATATGTATTTGCCCTAGGAAGTTTAAGATTATTTAAATCCCTAGTTAAGGACCCAGATTTTTTATTTATCTATATGTGTTGAAATAGTTAAAATTCTATGTCACAAGACATTTAAACAGACTTCATTGAGATTTGTTTTCTCTCTCACTACACTTCTCTTCCCTTAAGGATGCAAATGGTTGTCTATGTCACAAGACATTTAAACAAACTTCATTGAGATTTGTTTTCTCTCTCACTACACTTCTCTTCCCTTAAGGATGCAAATGGTTGTCAATGGCAATTGAACCTATTTTCAACTTTATTTGTCTCCCAAGGAATACAGTGCTACTTCCTATAGTCATTGTTGGTAGATAGTTCTCCACAAGTCTGTTGTGTTCCTGTTTATCATGTGACTGACCGCTCTTGTTAATTATTTTGTTGTTGTTTGTTTTGTTGTTTTATTTCGGGTTTCTCCGTTTAGTTTTGGCTGTCCAGGAGTGTTTTTGTTTTGTTTTGTTTTGAGATGTAGTCTCTCTATGCAGCTCTACCTGTCCTGGAACTCCCTCTGTAGACCAGGATGGCCTCAAACTTGTAGAGATCTGCCTACCTGTGCCTCCCAAGTGCTGGGGTTAAATGTGTATGCAATCACACGAGGATATCCACTCTTTTTTGTGTGTTTTTGTATAGTGAAGGACTCTGGAAGATAGAAGCCATGTTTCTTTCTAGAGCAAGAGGCAAGTTTGTTGACTGCCATTGTAATAAAGCTAGTCCCTTTCTTTACGGCAAAGATCAGTTGAAAGCCCCACATAAAGTCCTAAGGTGTTATCACTCAGCAGCCAGTCTGTGTGCTGCTGTATTCTGGTTTTTATCTCACTTAGCATTGGAGGTGGGGAGGCAGTTCAAATGGTGGGTGTGTGCTTATGAAAGTCTTTGTAGGTCCTTGTCTTTCATCACAGCTTATTTTTTTTATGCCAATGTCCACTTAACTTGTTGGTCTGGAAATGAGAGTTATAATTATTGACAGTTAATATATGAAACTTTTGAATTGTTGGAGTAAGGGAGATCTTTTGCTAGTATTGAATGTTTGCTTTAGTATGCTGTTTTGTTTTTTTTAATCTAATTTTGTTTTCTTCCAGGTTTGTGCAATGGCATCAGCTAAGCTAAATAGCCTTCTTCAGACCAAAGTGATTGAAAACCAAGAGGAGGCATGCTATATTTTAGGGAAATTAGAACATATTCTAAGTCGCGCAATCAAGGAACAGACAGAAATCTACTCATTTCTGATTCCCCTTTTCCGTACTCTGGTTTCTAAAATTTATGAGCTTCTTTTCATGAACTTGCACCTACCTTCTTTGCCATTTACCAATGGAAGTGCTTCATTTTTTGAAGATTTTCAAGAATACTGCAATTCAAATGAATGGCAAGTTTACATTGAAAAATACGTAAGTTTTAAAAATAATATTAAATTATTTGTGTGTGTGTGTGCATGAGCATATGCCTGTGTATATGTGCAGCTGTGTGCCGCACACAGGCAAGAAGAGGGTATGAAATCCCTTGGAGCTAGAGCTACAGGGTGCTTGGAGTTACGTGAGTGCTGAGACCTGAACTCTAGTCCTTGTGATTGCTCTCAGCTAATACTTTTATAACTGTTGAGCCGTCTCTCCATTCCCAAAGTTTCACCTTTTTGAGCAAGACTTTTCTGCTGATTTATCATTTTTATAGAGGAGTGTATAAATTCTGTGTATTTCTTTCTTTTTTAAAAACTAAGATTGTACCTTACATGAAGCAGTATGAAACACATACATTTTATGAAAGTCATGAGAACATGGCACTTTACTGGAAGAATTGTTATGAAGCCTTAATGGTGAATATGCATAAAAGAGACCGAGAGGGCGGAGAGAGTAAGCTGAAATTTCAGGTAAAAACTACTCAGCATTTCCTTTCTTCTGTTTTGGTTTTTCAAGACAGGGTTTCTCTGTGTAGCCCTGGCTGTCCTGGACTCTCTTTGTAGACCTCAAACTTGCAGTGATGGGCCTGGCTCTGCATCCCTGAGCGCTGGGATGAAAGGCATGTAACACAATGCCCAGCTTCCAAGTTTTTCATGTTGGCTACAAGCATTTACTATTCATATGAAAGTAATTCCACCAGAAATTTGGAGTCTAAACTTGGGATAAAATAGTTGAGCAGTAACCATTTTAATAGTAAAACATGACTTGTAATGATTATGTAAATCTTACAAATTATGTAAACTTGTTAAGTTGAAAATCTATTAGTAGGTACTGCTAAGGTATCTTGATGCACTCCTCACTAATACAAATAAATTCAATAAAAAAGTTTTAATGTAAAGTTTTGTGTGTGTATGTGTGTATACACCTGAATACATGTTTGTGCCAGTGTATGTGCAGGAGTCTGAGAGTTCAGAAAAGAACATTGAATCCCTGAAACTATAATGATGGGTAGTTGTGAACCATCTGTCCAGCCTTGTAATTTAACTAAAAATAAATAAATAAAAAGCAGAAAAATAGGAAAAATTGATGAATGCAAAATCTTGCTCTTCAGAGTGTTAGCAAAATCAATAAACTTCCAGTCAGCTTGACAAATAAGAGAAGTGAAAATTACTTGTAGCAGAAATGAAAGAGTGAGTGTTGGCATCAACCCCTCAGAGGTCAGAACCACTGTGAGTGGCTTAGTACATAAAAGTATCACTACTCATATCCATCAAGTTCTTGGTAGACAAGAGGTTTAAAAATGTTTATAAAAGTAAACTGCATAGTCTTTGATCTATGTACCTTCAAAAAGAGAAAATGCAGGGCCTGAGTGTATTACTGGCAAATTCTGCCCAGCTTAACTTGCATGTTTATTTTTTTGAAGCAGGATCTCATATTACCCCTGTTGTTGTTGAACTAATTTTCTGTATTTGCAAAGATAACCTTGAACTTAGGACCCTCATATTTTCACTTTCAAAACTCTGGACAAAATACTTGACACTGTATCCGGTTAGTACTTTTTGTTGACTGATCCTGGGTTTTGCTTGGCAGACATGCTACCAGCCAAGCCGCATCTCAGCCTACTACCAAATATGAATGAAGACATTATATCCACATGATAAGGCAGTGATGAGTTGATACCTACCATTTTCATGGATTTTTATGACTTCCTCAGTTTTCTCAGCAGTGATCTGTTTTAGTGTCCTATGATCATTGATTTCTTTTCTATAAGTATAGTAACAAGCTACAGTTTGACAGCTTGTTTTTCTTGAGTTATAGTTGGCATTTTAGATCTTAATCTTCTCTTTTTTTGACATAGTCTCATGTATTTTGGAGTGGCCTCAAACTTGATCTGCAGCTAAGAATAATTGCAAATGTCACATCTTCCTGACGCCCCCTCCTTTGTATGGGATTACAGGCAGGCACCACCACTCTTGGGTTATGGGGACAGACTCACTTTGATAGGCTCAGTAGTAGATGTCTTTTACTGAGCCATAGATTTTTTAGTGTGAGTATGTTGTGGTTTTTCTTTTTTATGAGTCAAAAAAATGTTAAGTAGAACATAGCTGAAATTCTTCCATCCTCATCAAAGAGAAATATTTTAATGAAATAAGAAAGTCATGTGTTATAGCTTTTCTCATATGCCATTTTTTTGGTCAAATTAAAATTGTAAATATATTACTTTCTTTTTGCTATTATTTCAGGAGTATTTTGTGGAGCCATTTAATCGAAAAGCACGTCAAGAGAACTTGAGGTACAATAATATGATTAAACAACTTAGCAGTCAACAGCTGACTGCTTTCAGACGCTGGAAGGCAATACGGCTCTATCTTACGTGTGAAAGGGGTCCTTGGGCTGAAAAGTAGGTGCATATTTTATGTTTTAGAACTATGACATTAATCTTTGAAGCCTGTTATCTCTTTATTTCAATTTTTTAGCGTGTACTTCGAATTTATTGGCTTTTTATGAATTGGTTTGTGATGATTAGAGGTTTTTATGTGTTATTTATCATGTGGTCAAAATTTTCCTTTTACTCCGATATTACATGTATTGGACTTCAGATTCTAGTGTTACATAACAACACTTCTGCCTTTCTGACACCACCTCATTGAGCTAGAGTTAATGATGCTATGTACTTCGACATTTTCCACTTAAGACTGCCATTTCTTTTCTGCTGTATATATTTTAAAGCTCTTACTTTTTAAAAGTAGAGAAGTAAAACTTTTGTTTATCTTTTGACCAGCTGATGAAATGATAAATTTTTACTTGTTTGCCACCTTTCAGCTACTGTGACAGTGTTACTGGGGACATTTGTGTCAAAATGTTGGTTTTAGAGCATGCTTTTAATCCTTTAGGTATATAAGTGCAATTACTGGCTCATATTTCACGTTTAACTTATCAAGAATTGTCAGTACTTGTTTCCTACTTTCACCACATTCTAGCTAATACTTGTCATTTTCCAGGTTTTCAAATGGCCCCCCATTGTGTATAAAGCATTATCTTATAATTTTGCTTTCCATCATTCTAATAACTAACAGTGTAGAGGAATGTTTCATGTGCTTGTTGGACATTTATATTCTTCTTTGAAAAAATATTGGCTTGTTTCCTTTCCGTTGTTAGCACACTGAGTTGATTATTAACTTTTCTTAGTGGTATTCTCATTGACCTTCTTCATGTGATTTTTCAAGTATGTAGATGATATTTTACTTCCTTGATAGTGACTTCTGTTGTTCAGAAGTTATCAATTTTTAATAATTAATCTTTTATTCTAAAATATTCATGTTCATTGAACATTGAAACAAACCAGATATTATACTCAGAAAGATGACTTAGACTCAGTTCAGCTTTCTTTTTTGCTTTTCTTTCACTTTTAAAAAAATTATTTATATTTTTATAAATTACAGTTTTTTCACCTTGTATCCCTGCTGTAGCCCCCTCCCACATCCCCTCCCAGTCCTCCCTTCCCTCCCTCATCTCCTCCCATGCCCTTCCCCAAGTCCACTGATAGGAGAGGTCCTCCTCCCCTTCCCTTTGACCCTAGTCTACCAAGTCTCATCAGGACTGGCTGCATTGTCTTCAATTTTAATGGGTCAATTTTTATTTCTTACATGCTTTTGATAGTGTATTTAGGAGAACATATCCAAGTCCAAGGTCATAAAACTTTATTTTTCTTTTACGAGTTTTACTACCTCACCTTTGATATTTTGGTCTTTGACTCATTGTAGTTACCTTTATTTGTAATAATACTTTTAATAGTATTATGGTTATAATATTGCATTTAATAGTGAAAAAATAAAATAATCAAACTAGAAGTCTGAAAGTTAGTGTTTGAATCTTATTTCTCTACCATTAAATCACATGGCATCTTTGGTAAATAATTTAGACTCTCTTTGGTTGATCATGTATATGTTTTTTTTTTTATGTTGATATGTTGTAGTTAAACATACTCATTTTAGTTTTCTTAACAATCGTCCAGATGGTAAATATAAACATTTAAATTTGTTTTAAGAGTAATTGCCAGCATATAAAGAGTAGTAAGTTTCAATATGGTAACTGCATACATTGTGTCATTATACTTTGTTCTTATTCATCCCTCATACCCTGTTCTCCTGTAGTGCTGGTAATCAAACTCAGGGTCTTATGCATATTAGGCAAATGCTCTATTCTTGAACATTTTCTAAATGGTGTTGGACAATTGTGAAGTACTTAATATTTTTTTGTACCCTTCAATCTAAAATAATTTTATTTCATTGTAAATGTTTATAGGAAACAGAATCGAATACACTGGAAACTAGCTAATGTAGAAAATTATTCCCGCATGAGACTTAAACTGGTACCAAATTATAATTTCAAAACTCATGAGGAAGCTAGTGCCTTAAGAGATAATTTAGGTGAGTTATAATATCTACTTATTTTAATAAAGAGATGTTGATGAACTGCTTAAAATTACTTGTTTTAGATGTTTACAATGGGGTATAGTGCTTTAAAATATCTGTGTAAATGGGTATAGGAATTCAATGTTGTTAATTTTGGCCTAAATTAAAAGATTAGTGTATGTTTTCATTTAATGTAACTTTCCAAAGAAAACCAATATTTTTACTGTATTTCATGTATATGAAATATGTTTTGTTGAGAAATAATATTCTTTTCCTTAGACTGTTAGATATAATTAGCCTTCTTCCCTATTCCTTAATTTATGACTTTTTATAACCTGTTTTTAAAGAACCCTATATCTTTAATGTCTTAATTGTGTCTTGTTTTAGAAAAACTACTTCAGACTATTTAACCAATAAATATTTCAAAGGGGTTTTTATAACTTTATAAAACTTTTTATCACCGTCATTTCTTCTCTTTTGAAGATAAGTCTGTGAAATATGCAAAAGTATTTCTTGTGATGAGTTCATGGTATCTCCATGTTTACCAAGTCGTAATTATTGTCACTTGTAGCTGCTTCTATATCACTTGTGTTTCATGACAGGTTTATAAATGAAATGAGTGCCAAATTTTAGATTTTTTCCCCCCATTTAATATAATGTCCAATATATTTGATCCTACAAAAATAAGAAAAGCCATAGTTCTTATCATTTAGGATTCTGTATTCTGAAGTAAGTCAGTTAATTGTGATTTTTTCCCCCTTGGAATGCAAAAATAATATTTCTGTCCATGATACAAGTACTAACTTAATATGTCTTACATAGAAACCCACAGTTATGTAAGCTTCTTTGCTTTGTTACTATCTTAGGAATTGAATACTTTACTTCCTCTTTGAAGTGTAACTGTCCTTAGTACTTACCAGACCTTTTTTTTTTTTTTTTTTTGGTTAATCACTTCAGTTTGGTAGTTGTTTAAATCATGCCGTTTCCCTATTACTTTTCAAGAAATCCTTTTTTTTTTGGAAATTCCTACGTTTTTTTTTCCTTTCCTTTTCTTACCTTTGCATATGAATATGGGTCTGAGTTTATATCCTTTCCTCTCTTCTCGGTTGTCTACATTCAGGAAAACCACTGTCCTTTCAACTTTTATCATCTCAGTTTTACTCATTGCATATTAAAAAAAAATCTACTCCCATGTACAATGGTGCTAGTAAAACTCCGCAGATGGGAAAACTTGTGCCTGACAGCAGTGAAGAACCAGCAGCAAGCAGTCTGTAACCCTACAGTGCTTGCTCATGTATGTACTTCACACTGAGTGCAGAATTATTTGCTTACTTCCTAAAATATTTTCATAACCTGCAAATTCATGTTCTTTAGTAAGAAAATAGTCTTGTTTTGTTTCACTTAGTACACCATTGCAGAGACACAGAATAGGGTTTACATCATATGCTTTTCTATAAAAACATCTTTGTATAATATTATTTTAATGGAAAGTCCATTAGGAATTCCAAACACCTAGTTTGTGATAAATTCTTCATTTCAAACTTAAGAAAATCTAGATTCACATCTGTAATCCCAGTACTTGGGAAGTAGGGGCAGAAGGTCAGGACATCAAGGTCATGGTTGGCTATGTAAAGGGTCTTAGTCCTAGGTACCTTGACAGAGATTCTTTTGATTGATGAGCTTCATGTGGTAGTGCATGTCTTTAATAAAAAACTTACTGAGAAATTAAGAATGAGATATCTAGAGTTCATCCCAGCCCAGGCAACATAGTGAAACCCTTAAAGCAGAAATATTTTTTTAAAACAATTTTATTATTTTTTATTTTTTGAGATTGTATTATTATTATTATATCATTTACCCTTTCCCTTTCCTCCCTCCAAATTCTCCCATATACCTATCCTTGCTATATTTCAAAATCATAGCCTCTTTTTTCATTAATTGTTACTACATGTACATGTATATATATGTGTACATATACATTCTTAAATACATAAATATAGCCTGTTGAGTCTGTACAGTGTTACTTATGTGTGTGCGTTCAGGGCTGACCATTTGGTGTTGGATAACCAACTGGTGTGCTCTTTCCTGGACAAGACTATTTTTCCTGCACTCAGTATTCTTTAGTTACTTAGAGTTCTTTGTGTAGGGTTGAGGCCTGGTGTTTGGCCCCCCACCCTTCCAAATCCATTTGTCATGTATATTGTTGGTGTCCTTGTTCAACATACATTTGGGCAGCATGTTGGTTAGACTTTATGGATATATCTTATGATCTTCCTGTAGATACAATCTCACAGAAAATTCTAGCTCTTATAGGCCTTCAGCCCTTTTTTTCTAAGATGTTTCCTGAGCCTTAGGTTTGGAAGTTTTTTTATAAATATCCAGTGGGATTCAACTCCTCAACTCTGCATTTTGGGTCTTTGTGGTTTTCTGTAGTGGCGTCCATCTGTTACAAAGAGAGGTTTCAGTGATGAGGGGTGAGGAGTCCACTTACTGTGGGTTTAAGGACAAATATTTAGAATGTAAAGTATTAATGCTGCTTTGATTAAGTGATAGTTGTAGGTTCTCCTCCTAGATAGACGACTTCAATAGCCCTAGTAGTTGGCTAGGTTTCCAGTACCAACCATAATTTCTTTTTTGTTGAGTGGGTCTTTAGTCTTATTAGAGAGTTGTTGATAATCACCAAAGTATGTGTGCCAGCACTACACTCTTAAGGTTATGCTGGTCATTGTGTTTATTGGTGTTATAGCTTGGTTGCTTTTTTCCTTTGGAAGCTCTCTTGGTGTCTTTTGGTACCATTAAAACTACTTCTGAGGAGAAGGCTTTCTAGTCAATTCTAGTTCAGGGACTGCTGTGCCCTGTTTTAGAAGGGTATGGTGTCTTCAGCAATAGGCATTTGCTTTCCACTTCTAGAAGGCAACCAAGGGCCTATAGTGTTTGGTCTCTTGGACAATCCTGACTAGTAACTCTAAAGAATTGGAAGCCAAAGGATCTCCACTTTCTCATGCATGGGAGGGTCAGGGGTTTTGTTATTTTAGCTTCCGCCGCTGCCTCCTTCTCTTCTTCCTCTTTTGTATTTATCTCACTTTTCCTAATTAGCTCCCCTTCCTCTTTTCCATTTCCCTCATCAGATCACTTATTTCCTGCTAGTCTCCTCTCTGTTCCTCCCACACCCCCACCTGTCTACCCTGGCCGTGGTACCTTTTTACTTTGCAGGATATATACTCAAATACAAAGATTTGACTTAAGTGAGAGAACATGTAATTTTTGTCTTTCTGGGATCTAAGTTACTTCACTCAATACAATCTTTTCTGGTTTCTTCCATTTACCTGCGAATTTTGTGATTGCATTTTTCTTTGCAGCTCAGTGTTATTCCGTTGTGTATATGTACCACATTTTCATTATCAGCTCATCATTTGTCTGTCTGTTTTCACTTTGTGGCTGTTGTGAACAGAGCAACAGTGAACGTGGCTGAGCAAGTATCTGTGGATTAGGATGTAGAGTCCTTGGGGCATATGCTAAGGAGTGATATAGCAGGGTGATAGAATAGATTTATTTTTAACATTTTTGATCATTTCCCACACTGCTTTCTATAGTGTCTGCTTCAGTTTGAAATCCAACCAACAATGAATGAGGGTTCTCTTTTCTCCATATCCCCACAAGCATGTGTTGTCTGTTGTCCATTGATCTTTGCCATATCAAAGTTGTTTTGATTTGTATTCCCCTGATTGTTAAGGTCAATAAACATTTTTTGAGATATTTCTTAGCCATTTTTTTTTCTTTTGAAAACTGTCTGTTCAGATCTCAGGCCCATTTCTTTTTAATAGGTGGATTTTTTTTTTCATTTATTTGTTTGTGTTTTGTTTTGGCTCTTTGTTTTTTGATTTCTTTACCTATTGTGGCTAATAACCCTCTCTCAAATGTGTAGCTATCAAAGATTGTCTCACATTCTGTGGGTTTCCTCTTCATTTGGGAGGTATTTAGTTTTGTTTTTGTAAGTGTTCAAAGGCTTTTTATTTTTATGAAGTTCCATGTAAGTTGTAAAATTCGTAAAAAACAGAAAGCACAGATTCCTAGAGACCAGTGTCAGGGCTGAATTTAAATCTCGTGTTCCAACTCAGAGTCCATATTTTTTCCATTTCAAAGCCCTTTGTTGTTTCAGAGTACTTAGTTTATACAATATAAACATATGTATTGGAGTTATCTATGTACTGCAGAAGGTATTCAGCTGTGTATTCTTGTCAGCTGTAGACAACTGCTCGTATGGTCTCTGTTTCTGTTTGTTTGTTTTTCCTGGTGTACTCTCTGTGTAGCCCTGACTGTTCTGGAACTCATATTTTTTTTTTACTACTTCTTAATTGATTCTTTTTTTTTTTTTAAAGGTGTCCAGCACTTGCAGCCTTCCAGTGATTCATTGCTTTTGGAAGTAGTGAAGCAAGTTAAACTCAGTGATATGGAGGAAGATAAACTAGAACTTCTTGAAGAGGACATGGCAGCCAGAGTAAATATGTATGTATGAGTATTTGAAAGCATTTAAGTTATGTTATGAGAAATGGGTTTTCAAAATTGTGGATTTCCTTAAGTTTCCATTTTTCCAAAATGCAACAAGTAATGTCACATAAGTTGTTAAGAGTCTGCATATTTACTGAAATTATTGAGGAAGGCTTTCCACCTGGGATTGTTGGGATCTGGAATGTTTTATTTTATTACTATTATTTATTACGATTTATTTAATTTGTATCCCTGTTCTGCCCCCTTCCCTTGTCTCCTCCCAATTCCACCCATACCACTCCCCTGGTCCACTGATAGGGCAGGTCCTTCTCCCCTCTATCTGACTCTAGCTTATCAGGTCACATTAGGACTGGTTGCATAGTCTTCCTCTGTGGCATGGCAAGGCTGCACCCCCCCTTCCCCAGGGGGATGTGATCAAAGAGCCTGCCACTGAATTCATGCCAGAAACAGCTTTTGCTCCCATTATTAGGGAACCCACTTGGAGACTGAGTTGCCCATGGGCTAAATCTGAGCAGGGGGTCTAGGCAATCTCCATGCATGGTCCTTAGTTGGAGTATCTGTCCTGCAGGACCCCTGGCCCCAGATTTCTTTTGGCTCTGTTGGTCTCCTTGTAGAGCTCCTGTCCCCTCTGGGTCTTTACATATCCTCCTATCATAAAATTTCATGCATTCTGCCCAAAGTTTGACTATGAGTCTCAGCATCTGCTTCAATACCTTGATCATTAGAGTCTTTCAGATGCCCTCTGTAGTAGGCTCCTTTCCTGTTCCCTGTCTTTTCCTGCTCCCGATGTCTCTTGCATTTGCTCTTCTGAATGAGGTTTCAGCCTCTTTCTTAGGGTCTTCCTTGTTGTTTAGCTTCTTTAGGAGTATAGATTTTAGTGTGTTTATCCTATATTAGATGTCTAATAACCACTTATGAGTTAGTATATACCAGGTTTGTCTTTTTATTTCTGGGTTACAGCACTCTAGATGATCTTTTCTAGTTCCCATCATTTGCCTATAAATTTCATGATTTCCTTGTTTTTAATTGCTGAATAGTATTCCATTGTGTAAATGTACCACAATTTCTGTATCTAGTTCTCTGTTGAGAGACATCTAGGTTGTTTCCAGATTCTGGCTATTACGAAGAGAGCTTCTACAAACATGGTTGTTGCATAGTTGAGTTCATTTTGGATATATTCCTGGTAGAGTTGAGTCTTGAGGTAGCATTATTCCTAATTTTCTGAGAAAGCACCAGATTGACTTCCAAAGTGATTGTACAAGTTTACATTCCCACCAGCAATGGAGGAGGGTTCTCCTTTCTCCATGTTCTCTCCAGCATGTGTTGTCACTTGAGTTCTTTATCTTAGCCATTTTGATGGGTGTAAGTGAAATCTCAGGGTTGTTTTGATTTGCATTTCCCTGATGACTAAGGACGTTGAGCATTTTTTTTTAAGTGTTTCTCTGCTTTCGATATTCCTCTGTTGAGAATTCTCTGTTTAGCTCTGTACCCAATTTTTTAATTGGATTACTTGGTTTGTTGGTGTTTAACTTCTCAAGTTATTTATAGATCCTGGATATTAACCCTCTGTCAGATATAGAATTGGTGAAGATCCTTTCCCAATCTGTAGGCTGTTGTTTTGTTCTGATGACAGTGACCTTTGCTGTACAGAAGCTTTTCAGTTTCATGAGGTCCCATTTATTGATTGTTGATCTTAGAGCCTGTGCTGTTAGTGTTCTGTTCAGGAAGTAGTCTCCTGTGCCAATGAGTTCAAAGCTCTTCCCCACTTTTTCTTCTAACAGGTTTAGTGTGTTTGGTTTTATGTTGCGGTCTTTGATCCACTTAGACTTTAGTTTTGTGCAGGGTGATAAGTATGGATCTATTTGCATTTTTCTACATGTAGACATCCAGTTAGACCAGCACCATTCGTTGAAGATGCTATCTTTTTTTCCCATTGTATTGTTTTGGTTTCTTTGTCAAAAATCAAGTAGCCATAGGTGTGTGAGTTTATTTTTGAGTCTTCTAGTCAATTCCATTGATCCACCAGTCTGTTTCTATGCCAGTACCATGCAGTTTTTAATTACTGTTTTATATAGTACAATTTGAGATAAGGGATGAAGATACCTCCAGAAGATCTGTTACAGTACAGGATTGTTGTAGCAATTCTGGGTTTTTTGTTTTTCCATATGAAATTGAGAATTGGTCTTTCAAGTTCTGTAAGGAATTGTGTTGATATTTTGATGAGAATAGCATTGAATCTGTAAATTGCTTTTGGTAGGATGGCCATTTTCACTATGTTAAACCTACCGATCCATGAGCATGTGAGATCTTTCCATCTTTTTGTATCTTCTTCAGTTTCTTTCTTTGGAGACTTGAAATTTTTTTTTCATACAGGTCTTTTATTTGCTTAGTTAGAGTCACACACCAAGATACTTTATGTTATTTGTAGCTGTTAAAAAGGGTGTCATTTCCCTAATTTCTTTCTTGGCCCTTTTGTCTTTTATATACAGGAGGGCTACTGATTTTTTTGAGTTAATTTTGTCTCCAGCTACTTTGCTGAAGGTGTTTATCAGCTGAAGGAGTTCTCTGGTAAAATTTTTGGGGCCATTCATCCATACTATCATATCATCTGTGAATAGTGATATTTTGACTTCTTCCTTTCCAATTTGTATCTTCTTGATCTCCTTTAGTTGTCTTAATGCTGTAGCGAGGGCTTCAAGAACTATGTTGAAGAGATATGGAGACAATGGGCAGCCTTACTTTGTCCCTGATTTCAGTGGGATTGATTTAAGTTTCTCTCCATTTAGTTTGATGTTGGCTATGGGCTTGCTGTATTTTGTTTAACTATGTTTAGCTAAGTGCCTTGTATCCTTGATCTCTCCAGGACTTTAAACATGAATGAGTATTGGATTTTGTCAAATGCCAAAATTTTCGCATTTTATCAAATATCAAATGGGGTTTGGAATCTTGAAATTATAAAGTATTTTTGAATGGAAGCATCATATTGAATGACAAATGGCTTAAGCTGTGTTTTTGTGGAAGTGTGCAACAGAGTCTGAGGGCATAACTCTGTGGTAGAGGGCTTATCTAGTGTGCAAACCACAAGGTTTGATCCAGGGTCTGACATCCCATTAAAAAAGATTATTTGTGTGAAATATAAAAAGAAAAAGTAAAGATACAAAAAATTTATTCAAGGGACATGAAAAACTGAATATTTATAGAAACAAAGTTAGTAAAATAAAATTAAACCTATTGCAAAAACATAAACATCTAGTTGGACTGATTAGAAATTTCAAGAAGGCAACAACCTAAACATCCAGTATCACCAGTGGAGGAAGATGTTCTTTTCCACATAAGTGAGCTAAATTGATGGTTGCTTCTTATACTTTTGTTTGTACAGTGATGAGAAGGAAGAACAGGATCAGAAGGAAAAATTGGTGTTGATTGAAGACTGTGAACTCATTACAGTAACTGACATAATTCCTGGCAGATTAGAAGTCACTACTCAACACATTTACTTCCATGATAACAGTATTGAAAAAGAAGATGGTGAGTAGTTCTGGGACAATAATTGCCATTCAGTTACTAAGTATCCAGTCCCATCAGTCATGGATTAGAGGAGGAAACCACCAGGATGGTACTGTGGAATTATAGTTTATCTTGTAAAATGAAAAATAGAGAGTCAGTAAGGAATTAGGTTCATTCAACCATTGGGTTTTGAAGAGGAATGATAGTTTTGTATATGTATACACATAGTAGTAGTGATTGAAATCGGGGCCATTATTATACAAGGCAAGTATTATCCCGCCTGGTCTTGTACTTAAAATCCTCGTTCCTCAGCCTTCTTACTAGCTAGAATTATAGGCATGCACCCTCACATCTAGTTGCTTTTTACCATTGTCATCATTATTAGTATATTTTAAAAGGTTTGGCTTGAGAGTAACACAGTAAACTAACATTTATAAAATGCAGTCTTTATATTATCATACTTTTCTATATATACACCGTTCCACAGAGCTTACTTTTTTATGATTAAATCTGAAGATCTAACATGTTATAAGTAACGGTTTCTAAGATAAAATATTCAGAATTATTATCCATTCATATAGAACAATAGTAGATAGCTTTGAGGTTCTAGAATAGAAAGAAAAAATTTATAGTGAATGAATATTTTTTTTTATAATGTAGAATTTCTTTTCTCCAAGTACTACTGTAGGAAACAAGGAGATATTTTCTGCACATGTGCCTCAATCACAAGATTTATTTTGTTTTGTTTTCAGGAATGGGTTTTGATTTCAAGTGGCCTCATTCTCAAGTTCGAGAGATTCACTTACGTCGTTACAACCTGAGGAGATCAGCACTTGAGATTTTTCATGTTGATCAGTCCAACCACTTTCTCAATTTCAAAAAAGAGGTGTGGTACCGTTCTGACAATCACAGAGTATTATTTTGAAATAGTTTTCCAGCTAGTGAGCTCTAATAGTGTTTTGGACTCTATTCCTGTCAATATAGAGTATTAAAGAAGAAACTGTATTGTAAGGCTAGTCAGTATATGAAATTTTATTGGAATTTTTTTCAGAATTGAGGTGGTTGTTTTCAGTGAGTGTGTATGTAAAGTTGAACATTAAATATCAACCAGTAGATGCCAGACGCTTCTGATTGTGTTAACAGCATGCAATATATAAGATTAGACATGCTGTGCATGGTGTGCCTGGGCTTCCTTTCCTCTTCTTAGGAGGGCACTAATGTTAGTTAGTATGATGTTTTGGCCTCATGACACCATTTTTTAAAAACTGTGTAGAAAGTGTGCCTACAAGTTGTAAGAGTCATTCATTCCACAATGTGGTTACTAAGGATTGGTGTCAGGTGATCAGATTTGGTCGTAAGCACCTTCATCTGCCATGACCTCATTTAATACTGATTTTCTCCAAATGCCCATCTCTAATTATGAACTTGTTGTTTGATATCAAGCTTCTGAATCATAAACTTTGATAAAAAATTCAAACCGTAACACCAGGTATAGTAAAGAAATTAAAAGCACAATCCACTGTTGATATGAAATGTCCAGAAGAGGTGTAGTTGTGAAACACAGTTGATTCTGGATTTGAAGAAAATAGGGAGGAGGCAGAAGTGGGGATCACTGCTAACAAGTTTGTGGGTGGTGAAGATTTTCTAAAGTATAATAATAATGTTAATGGCACAACTGTGAAAAGAGTAAGAAATCAATTATTCTTAAAGGATTAATTATATCTTGCTAAAACTACTACAAAAGCTATAATCCATATTTGTCTTGACCAATTTTTAAACTAAACAATAGTATTTTTTATAGGTTAGAAACAAAGTATATAGCAGACTATTGTCACTTCATACTCCTAATAGTTATGGAACAAGATCACCACAAGAATTATTCAAAGCATCAGGACTGACACAGGTAAGAAATTTTATAGGTTGCTGTATTGTTCATTTTATATCTCAGAATTTTTCTTAAAAATACAACTTATTATTTTGGTGTATCCTAATTGCTCTTTTTCCATTTATCTGTCTATTTGTGTGTCTATCTATCTGGTTGATCAGTTAGTTTTAGTTTTAGTTTTGTTGACCCAGGGTACTTGATCTAGCCCTGGCTGTTCTGGAACTTGCTGTGTAGACCAGTCTGGCCTCGGATACCCAGAGATCCACTTACTTCTGCCTTCCAAGTACTGGGATTAAAGGTGTGATCCATCACCCCTGGGCTTTTCTGTTCTTTCATTTAGAATAATCTTTTGAATTATCTTAGCATGTGAATGTGATAAGAACTGGATACAAGATTCCATGTATGCCAAGCTCTTCTGTGAGGTCCTCCGGCCAAGGGTTCCTTTGTGCTGTCTGAAATAAGCCTTCTTTAATAAAGTATAATCCCTTTTGGTTTTGAATAAAATTTATTCATTAACTACTGATTTCTCAACCTTACACCGGAGCTTTCTATGTAGAGAAATGTCTCAATATATAGATTTCGCTTTATAGACTGCAGCATACAAATTCCTTTTTGTTTCTTTTTTTTTTTTTCTGTTCACCATAATTATAACCCTTTGCTTTTGGTTGACAGTGAGTTAAAGTTCACTGTTACTCTGTCAGGAAAACTGATGTATAACTCCACTGTGTATAGTCACTAGAAGACTAAATATGCTGAGATGATCAGTAGAAAGAAATTATTTTGTCTTTCTAATACCACCTCATTTTGTGCTCTAAAAGAGGTTTTCCTTCAGATAGTTAATCAGTCTAAAATCCTGTAAGCTTAGTTTTGCTCATAGAATGCTTTAGCATGTTACAGTACTACATACATACTTTTAGTATGATGGTATAACAATGTCAAAAGTGGGGCAGTTCTTTTAGAAGTTAAAATTTTAAGATAAAAATACTTCAATTGAAGAAGTCCTAATTTTCTTTTTTCCTCTTGTATTGCATAGAACTAAACCCAGAGTATTGCACTACAAGTGCTCTACACCAACCTATATATCCCTAGGATTATTTTTTAATTGTTGGGAAATTGGCCAGGATTTCCTCCAACTTGCCATCCTCCTACCATCTCCTCCTGAGTAGCTAGAATTACGTGTGTGCATTATCATTCTGGGCAAGACTTAATTTTAAAATTTTCAGAGTATAGTGTAGTACTTATGTTTAATTTTTTTATCTTTTTCTTAGACAAATTTTATTTATTTATTCATTTATTATTATTTTTTTAAATGTATATGAGTGGTCCTTTGCATGTATACCTGCATGCCAGAGGAGGTCATCAGATCTCAGTAAAGATGGTTGTGAGCCACCATATGGGTCCTGGGAATTGAACTTAGGACCTCTGGTAGAGCATACAGTGCTCTTTTTTTTTTAATTAAATTTTTATTTTTTTATATTAATTACAGTATGTTTACTTTGTATCCCAGCTGTAGCCCCCTCCTTCATTCCCTCCCAATCCCACTCTCCTTCCCTCATTTCCTCCATTCCCTTCCAATCCCACTCTCCTTCCCTCATCTCCTCCCTGCCCCTCTCTAAGTCCACTGATAGAGGAGGTCCTCCTCTCCTTCCATCTGACCCTAGCTTATCAGGTCTCATCAGGACTGGCTGCAATATTCTCCTCTGTGGCCTAGCAAGGCTGCTCCTCCCTTGGGGGTGGGGGTAGGGTGGGGTCAAAGAGCCAGCCACTGAGTTCATCAGAGACAGTCCCTGTTCCCCTTACTAGGGTACCCACTTGGATGCTGAGCTGTCATGGGCTATATCTGGGCAGGGACTCTAGGTTCTATCCATGCATGGTCCTTGGTTGGAGTCTCAGAAAAGACCCCTGTGCCCAGATATATTTGGTTCTTGTGGAGCTCCTATCCTCTCCAGGTCTTACTTAACTCCCCCTTCTTTCATATGATTCCCTGCACTCTGCTCAAAGTTTGGTTATGAGTCTCAACATCTGCTTTGATACACTGCTAGGTAGAGTCTTTCAGAGGCCCTTTATGGTATGCTCCTGTCCTGTTTCTTGTTTTCTCCTGCTTCCAATGTCCATCCCATTTGTCATTCTAAGTGAGGATTGATCATCTTACCCCGGGTCCTCCTCCTTGTAACTTCTTTAGGTATACAGATTTTAGTATGTTTATCCTGTCTTTTAGGTCTAGTATCCACTTATAAGTGAGTATATGCTGTGTGTGTCTTTCTGCTTCTGGGATACCTCACTCGGGATGATCTTTTCTAGATCCCACCATTTGCCTGCAAATTTTATGACTTCCTTGTTTTTAATTGCTGAGTAGTATTCTATTGTGTAAGTTTACCACAATTTCTGTATCCATTCCTCCATTGAGGGTCATCTGGGTTGTTTCCAGGTTCTGGTTATTACGAATAAAGCTGCTGCGAACATAGTTGAGCAGATGTCCTTGTTGTGTACTTGACCATATTTTGGATATATGCCTAGGAGTGGTATAGCTAGATCTTGAGGAATTGCTATTCCTAGTCAGACAGTGTTCTTAACCACTGAGCTGAGCCATCTCTTTAGACCCTTAGATGAATTTTTTAAAGGAAATAGAATGTAAAGAAGTTAACTTATTTTTATGTGAAACTTTTTAAGCACCATCTCTTTAATCATGATGAAAGAGAGATATTGGCTATCATACATGATGTTAATTTTTAATAATTGTCGAGATTACATGTTATAATTCTAACATTGTCCTTTTTATGCTATCTAGAAATGGGTGAATCGAGAAATAACAAACTTTGACTACCTCATTCAGATAAATACAATGGCGGGACGGACCTATAATGATCTTGCACAATACCCCGTGGTGAGTTTTATATGAACCTCAAAAAGAAAATTAACTTACTTTTATAATGTATAAAATTATGGAAAATATATAAATATATGTTTTTAGACAAAATGGAAATGCTTGCTTATAGCTCAGTGATAGAACGTTCTTGTACCATATATAAGGTCTGGATTCAGTCTCTAGCACTATAAAAGAAACACACAGTACACACACTCTGACTTTTTCCTCTATCTATCTATATATCCATCCATCCACTTTACAGCCTGATTCTAGCCCCTTTCTGTCTTTCTTCCCAGTCCCATCTTCATGTCTACCTTCCCTTCATTCCCTCTCTCCTTCTTCTCGGAGAAGGGGAGGCCTAGAAGAGGTACCCAACTCAACCGGTCACCTCAAGTCGGAGCAGGACTGAGATGATCTTCTTCCACTTGGCCAGACAAGGCAGCCCTTTTCCTTAAGGGAAAGGAACCCAAAGTCAGGCAGTAGAGGCAGAGACAGGCCCTACTTCCATTGTGAGGGGACCCACATGTTGACCACACTGCACACACGCTACATAGGGGCTTAAGTCCACCCCATGCATGTTCTTTGGTTGGTGGTTCAGTCTCTGTGAGCTCCCATGGGCCCAGGTTAGTTTACTCTGTAGGTCTTTTTGTGGATTCTTGACCCCTCCTGCTCCCTCAATCCTTCCTCCCACTCTTCCACAGAACTCCCCGAGCTCTGCCTAATGTTCGGCTGTGGGTCTGCATCTGTTTCCATCAGCTGCTGAATGAAGCTTCTCAGAAGACAGTTATGCTAGGCTCCTGTCTGCAAGCACAGCAGAGCATCATTAATAGTGACAAACATCGTTTTGCCGTTCCCTCAATCTTTGCACATGTACTCTGTCTTTAAGTTTTCCACTTTCACATGTTTAAAGACGTATTAAAACATGAAGGCTAGTAATTAAATGTACAGTCCCTTTTCTTTCATTAAAAATATCCCAGGATTATAGAAAATTACACTATTGAACTGAAGATAAGCAAATATTAAAATGTCTTTACAGTATCTACAATAGGGAAAACTATTTTTAGTGACAATCCCTTTGTATCTTTATGAACATTTCATATTTCATGTGGGGATATTCAGTTCTATAGGAATAAATGTCTAAATTTTGAATTATGTCTCTTTTAGTTTCCCTGGATTTTGCAGGATTATACATCAGAAGAGTTGGACCTAAATAACCCTACTGTATTTCGAGATCTTTCTAAACCAATTGGAGTAGTTAATGAAAAAAATGCCAAAGCTATGCGAGAAAAGTAAGTGATTTATACATGTTTTGAGATAATCATTGTTTGAATTTGTACTAATTCCAATCAAAACAACTAATTGTTATCTTTTCTAAATTAAAAATAATGTTTTAATTATTATTTTATCAATATGATTGTCTTTTTCCAGCATATATATGTGTAGAGGTCAGAAGAGGGTATTGGATCTAGAAATGGGGTTACAGGTGCCTGCGAGCTGCTCTGTTGGTGCTGGGAATTGAATCTAGGTCCTCTGTACATTAGCTAGTGCTCTAAACTGTTAAACTATGTCTCCAGCCCCTAAATGTTTGGGAAAATTTATTTTTAATGTGTATGGTTGTTTTGTCTGCTCGTATGTGTGTATACCACTTGCATGCCGGGTACCTGCAGAGGTCAGAAAAGGACGTCAGACCCCATGGAACTGTGTTCACGTAGGGCTGGAGCCACCACGTGGGCGCCTGGTCCCAAACCCAGTCCTTCTGTGAGAGCATCATGTGCGTTTAACCACTGAGCCATCTCTCCAGCTCCATGTCACCTTTTTAAGCACAAACTATTTAATTGTTTTCAGTTATCATTTGCATGTTTAATGTACATATTATAGAAGGGAAATTTCATACAAGCATATAGTGTATGTTCAATATATTCCACTGGGTCCTGCTCTCTCCCACCCTACTATTCTGGATAATTTTATCATATATTTACATAAATGTGTATTTACATATACATAAATGATTTTATGTATCTGTATAAAATCTAGAAACCACAAATGAGAAAAAAACATTTATGAGACTGTCTTAATTCTGTTAACATGACTTTTATAGTTAAGTCCACCTTTGTGTGGATGGCATAACTGTGTTCTTATGTGTTCTTATAATGAAGAACTAAAAACAATTACATTCTTCATTCATTCCTATGTTAAATCCCTGTGTTGGTTCTATAACTTAGTTATTAATAATAGTGCTATAATAAATACTTACATGCAAGTTGACTTGACATCATCTGGCTAAATATTACCCTATAATGGCATAGCTGGATCATGTGGTAGATCCAGTTTTAGTTTTCTGCGAAACTACCATGCTGAGTCCTGTAGTGAGTATAATGAGAAAATTGACTTCTGCAAGATGTGCTGTGATCTCTATGTGTGCACAGTCTTTGCAACACACATTAAATAAATGTGATTTTAAAAAGAATCATATTTATGGTGCTGGGAGTGTAGCTCAGTAGTAATAAGTACATTGTGTGTGAGGCTTTGGTTTGATCCCCAACATTGCTAAATTAAATCTTGTGTATTAAGTTATTCATTAGAATAAGTAGATATTGGTGCTAGCAATTTGACACAGTGAGTAGAGACTCTTGCCACCAATCCTTGTAATGTGAATTGGAGTCCCAGAACCCACATGGATAACTTGTGCGGGTTGTCTCGTCCTCGACGTATGCACTGTGAATGCATGCACACATATAAGGAATAAATAAAAACTGAAAAAACAAAGTCCTGGGACCTGGAGAAATGGCCTCATCAGTTAAGAACACTTGCTTCTCTTTCAGGACTCCCAAGTTTGGTTTCCTTTTCCTCTTCCTGAGGCACGTAACAACCCCCAGCTACAGCTCCAAGGCATCTTCTGGTCCCTAAGAATACCTACATATACATGAAATGCACTCACTTAAACAACACACATATATACACTTAAGTAAAAATAATAAAAAATCGTAAAGTAAAATAACAAACATAATTATTCATCAGGAAACTTTTTGACTCAAGGAAGTAGATTTGATAAAAATGTTTTCTACTTAAATCTTAAAGCATATGTATTATACAAAATTTCTGCTACTGGAGAGATGGCTTAGAAGTTGAAATACTCACTGCTCTTGCAAATGACTTGGGATTCAGTTTCTGTCACCCAAATGGCTGCTCACAGACCTCTGTAACTCCAGTTGCTGGGGAGCCTACCCCCTCTCTGGCCTCCACTGGCACTAGACATGCAAATGGTGCAGGCGAGCATGCAGCCAAAATACCTATTCTTGGCGTACTTTAAAAAAAAAAACTTTTATTTACATTTCTTATATCTCTTTCTCCCTACTCCACTCCAGTTTTTTCCAACACCCCAATACCAGGTAGGATAGAGAAAGGGTTAGTTGGAGAGGGGATGCAGCTCCCTTTCTTAGCTACTCCCTGCTGTTTAGGGTCCTTGGGTTCCTTGGAGCCAGTCCAGTCTTCCTTTCAGGAGCTCTCCAACCTCTTGACTATCCGTATCAACAGCAACTGGAAGCTATAGGGGGAAGCAGGAGCAAAAGCCTTGTTCTTTCTCAGAGCTCTTCAACACTCTCTGAATTCTGGCATTTATTCTTTCTCCAGAGTCCTCAGATTTAAACTATCTGCAACTGGCAAAAAGCTGCTCTCAGAGCCCTTGTGCTCTGTGGTTTGCTGCTGTGGACTGTCTAAATCAGCCCCATATCCCACACCTGGGGTTACAACAAAAGCATGTTTATATCCACAACAACCTATACATTTAAAATTAAGTAAAAATTATTTTAAATGCTTTAAAAGCTTCTTTTCGTGACATTTTCATTGCCTAGGAAATATTCTTAGAAGTCAGTTTTTTCCTGGAGTATGATGTAGGGATGCATATACTTTATTTGATAGTGAAGCATATGACTAAGACTTGACTTCTTAAAGAATACCATGCTTTTAGCTAACCAGTACAGAGTTAGACTTTCATTTTTATCATTTTGTTGTTATGGTCCTAAAACTCCACTTTTTTTTTTAAGGTACGAAAATTTTGAAGATCCAATGGGAACAATTGATAAGTTTCATTATGGTACTCACTATTCAAATTCAGCAGGTGTCATGCACTATCTTATCCGTGTAGAGCCATTCACTACCCTCCACATCCAGCTTCAGAGTGGAAGGTATGCTAAGAGTAAAAACCTGTTTTCCTCTGATTGTAAAGTTATCTTGTTCTGAATGATAGTGTCATGGTTTTTAAGTCCTCTACTGGGTTATAATTTAGATAAAATCAGCCAGAATAGTTTAGGAAAAGTCATTCAACTTGATTCATACATAACACATTTAAATATGACTTTTTCTACTGTGTTTGTAGTGGAATCCCTACCATTTTGTTTTCTCAGTCAACACTATATAAATGCTGCCTATTTTATTTTCTGTCCATATAACATCTATAGGTAGCCTGTATTCTAATTACTTATATTTATTTTATGTGCATTGGTATTTTGCATGCATGTATGTCCATGTGAAGGTGTCATATCTTAGGATTTCAGAGAGTTGTTGGCTGCCATGTGGGTACTGGGAATTGAGCCCTGGTCCTCTGGAAGAGCAGTCAAGTGTTGTTATTGCTGAGCTGTCTCTCCAGTACTCTTTACCTGTCTTAATTTCAGTAAACTTTGGTTTCAAGAAGAGGCTCTGACTCTAAGATTATTTAGCATCAGTAAAATGTTGCACTGCCTGAACGTAATTTCCCTTCATATAAGATACAGGAAATTGGGGTGGAGAGATGGCTCTGTGGTTAAGAGCATTCTCTGCTCTTCCAGAGGTCCTGAGTTCAATTCCCAGCAACCACATGGTGGTTCACAACCATGTATACTGGGGTCTGATGCCCTCTTCTGGTGTGCAGGTGTATTTGTGTATGAGAGGAACACTTATATACATAAAATAAATAAACAAATATTAAGAAAATTATAACTAGGTTTATTTTGTTTTGTTTTTTTATAGTTTTAGGAAAGAAAATGTGAATTGACAGAGCTTTAAAATGAATTCTGTTTGTGCTTTATAAAATACCATCAAGAAAGTACAAACAACTAAGACACTATTAAGGAACTGTTTAGACTATATACAGAATCCTTAAAACCTAATTTAAAAATGGACAAATGTCTGAATATTTCTCTAATGAAAATAGACATGTATCTAACACATACAAAGATGTATAGTATCCCTAGCCATCAGGGGAATTTAAATCAAAGCCACAGTGAAAGATCACTTCACACCCTATAATCAGTTGTTAGATATCAAAAAGATAAAAACTACTGTTTGATGGTTTTGAAGATTAGAAGATAATGGTAGTAGAATTTAAAATAGTAGTCTTTATAGTAAATAGTTTGGCAATTCTTAATGAGGTTAAACATGAAATTGTTATGACTAGTAATTCTGCTCCTAAATTTGTACCTAGCATAATTGAAGACATAAAAGTTAGTACATCCATTTTAGTAACAGCATTCCTGTGAACTATCAAATGTGTCAAAGATAGTAGATATTTATAAAAGAGTAATGTTGATGGGGTTGTATCTCAGTTGATAGGGTATCTACCTATCTTGCCTATCAAACCTAGGTTTGAGCCCCACTAATGTATAAACCTGATATGAAGGCACACTGCAGTAGTCCCAGCACTTGGGAGAGAGAAGCAAGAGTTTAAGGTCATCGCTAGCTACATAGCACATTCAAGGCTGGATTGCATCAGGCTCAGTCTTAAAAAAGAAATCATATTAGTTATTAGTGTCAATTTATCATTTTAGATTAAAGTCTGTTGTTTGTTTTTTTAATGACCATAGCATTAAGAAAATCAAATGAGTGTTATGGTTTTTGTGATTATGGAAAGCATACTACAATTAGAGCATTACCACTTGAGGTTTTTCCAGCTATCATACATAGGCTTTGAGTACCTATAATGAAACCTAAATCAACTAATTAAAAATTATGGGGCTGAGGAAATGTACTTGAATGCCTGCCATATAAAGCCATCAGGACCAAAGTTTGAATCTCATGTAAATGAATTCATGTAAAAATCTGTGCTGGGTACTGGGAACAGGCTAATCCTCAGAGCTCACTAGCCAATTGGTGAGATCTGGGTTCAGTAAGAGATCTTATCTCAAAAAAATAATTAAAGTAAGCTAATAGCACATGCATATAATTTACAAATGCTTAGCCACGATACTGCTTCCCTAATTACCTCTGGTTTTTAGGGAAAGAGTTTGTGCTGATAATGTATTAAGGATTAGTTCAGAAGCATTCCTGTGATTCTGTTAACTAAATATATAAGTACTGTTATGTTTAGAATTATTTTGAACTAATTTTTTTTCAGACTGGCTACATTGGCCTGGAATTCACTCTTTATGCCTGACTGTCCTTGTACTTGGAAAAGTGCTGCCTCAGTATCCCAAGTTGTGGGAGTTTTTAAGGCATTAACCTCTATACCCACTATATGCTTTGACTCTGTCTGTCTGTCTGTCTTTCTTTTATTTTATTTTCTTTCTCTCTGTCTATCTGTCTGTCTGTCTGTCTACCTCTCTTTCTTTCTTTTTCACTTATATCCCCCTGGTTCCCTCTCTTGTCTCCTACCAGTCCCCCCTCCCTCTTCTCCTCCCATGCTCCTCCCCTAGTCCACTGATAGGGGAGGTCCTCCCCCCCTTCCATCTGACCCCAGCCTATGGGGTCTCATCAGGGCTGGCTGCATCATCTTTCTCTGTGGCCTAGTAAGGCTACACCCCCAGGGGGAGGTGATCAAAGAGCCATCCACTGAGTTCACATCAGAAAAAGCCTCTGTACCCTTTACCAGGGAACCCACTTGGAAACTGAGCAGCCTATGGACTTCCTCTGAGCAGGGTTCTAGGTCCTCTCCATGCATGGTCCTTGGTTGGAGTATCAATCTCTTTAGGACACACTGGGCCCAGGGTTTTTGGCTCTGTTGGTCTCCTTGTGGGGTTCCTATCCTTTCCAGGTCTTTCTAGCTCCCTCTTCTTCTGTAAGGTTTCCTGTTCTCTGCCCAAAGTTTGACTATGAATCTCAGTATCTCCTTTAATACCCTTGATTTTCAAACATGTAACTTACATTCCCTTTTTGTAGCAAATTTTACACAGCAAATTTTGTGTCTTTAAAGTTCTTTGTTGGTGCTGTAGTTCAACCTAGAGGCTGTGAGCATTCCAGGGAAGCCCTCTGCCAATAACCTGCATGTCCAATCCATATGCCTTTGCTTTGAAGTCTTTTATGATTGTATTTAGTGTACTTGAAATCTTGCTCTAGTGAGATTTGGTTTTCAATAAATGTAAACAAATGATACTGACAACTGTGATGATAGTATTTAACTTGTGACAACAAACTGAATTATAGATAATTATCATGAAGATAATAAAAGTTATTTTCAGATGTTAAAGAGGAAGATGAAGAAAGAGCAGTGGTGGTCGTGTGGAAACTTGAAGGGAGCTTAGAGGCTTTTGTTTTGTGTTTCCTCGTTTTCATCCAGTAGACTGTTGTCTTTGAATTCCATGTGCAGGTTTGACTGTGCAGATCGGCAGTTCCATTCCATCCCTGCTACCTGGCAAGCGCTTATGGATAATACATATGATGTTAAAGAACTTATTCCTGAATTCTTCTATTTCCCAGAGTTTTTAGAAAATCAAAATGGTAAGAAATAAGGGATTTAAAATTTTATTCAACAGGTTCCAATGAAAAATCCTGAAAACAATTTTGATGGCATTGTTTGTACCAGTGCATAATTTATTTAAGGTTTGTATGGATACTCAGTAACAGGACTTAACTTGTACCAGGGAAACAACATGAGGAGCCAAGACTTATTTCCAGAGAAGTGATAATAGGAAACTAAGATATGAGTCGAATTTGAATTCATAAGAGAATTCAGAGTACAGTCTTTATTAGAGACACAAAAACTGTGCTGTATACTGTCATTACAAGTCTCTGAGGTAAATAAGGTGATAATTTGAATCAAACTCATGTTTTTAAGAATATCATTGTAACATATTGACTAGTTTATTTATGTATTTCCTACCTATAACTGCTTTCAGAAATTAATAATCAACTTGAATAGTTAAGGAGAGGCCATGTAACTCACAAAGATACAAATGTTCTTTTTCCTTTTAAAGAAGACTTATGCTGGCTCCTTATTTGGGATGTACAAAAGGTGCACATTTAAAATAGTAGCTAACTCATTTGAATTTTTGACAAAATTAGGTTTTTGGAGTACAGATGCATGATGATAATTAAAATTTAAGATTATTCAAATATTTTTCTATAGTGTTATTTTACTTTATATATATATATATATTAATGATACTAGAGATTGAACTAAGAATCTTGCACACACAGTTAGCACACACTCTACAATCAAACTGCTTCCCTAGTTTTACATTTGTTTAAAGTACAAATAAATATGCAAGATGATGTTGGGTATGTTTTATGTAGATTGTTAGTCCATCTGTTGGATTAGAATTTACTAAACCCAGTGGGTGCCTGGGATAGGAAGAGTGATTGGGCTAAAGTTGAATGAAAATCTTAAGGTATTCTTTGCTCCACAACTTGTGATATTTATCAGAGGTAATTGCTGTCCTCAGCCCTATGATCTCATGGTCCCCATGTATAACTGTAATTATCTAATTGTTTGATAGAAACTTGGATATCAGAAAACAAAGATATCATCTAATAGGAATAAATATCAATAAAATCAATACAAACTGCACAATAAAATTTGAGGTGTTTTTTTAAATTCAAGTTTAGGGATAATTTAGTTTCAGGTTACATAGTATCATCACAGCTAATTTCTGTATTTCACTGTGTTACTCTGAGTATTTTGGCTTTGTTTTATAGCTAATCCTTATCATTGTTACAAATAACAAGTAGCTTAAACATGGTAAGTAGAAACAACAGCATCTTAGAAAGATGGGCACGTTGATATGCTGTGTCCTTTCTTAAGTATAACTTTATAATTCCATTCTCTAGAACTGTGTCCAACTACTAAAGTAATTACATGAAAGAGACATGACCTTTAGGGCAGAAATTAATGTGCAGATGAAATGAAGGTTCTGCAGGTAAATTTAAAGGGAGATGGTTGTGGAGTGGACAGAGAATAGTTGCCATATAATGATCACCTACCAGAAAGCCTAGCATCCTGTGTTCCCTGTCACACTTGGACCTTTGAGCCTTACCTAGACTTGGGAAGTATGGTATTTCAAGGCAGCACACTGACACTTCAGTACTAGTATTTGAAGACTTCCTTTTGAAGGTCTTCTGTGTTAACACTTTTGATCTCACAGTGTATGAACAAGAAAACTTCATACTTGAGAAATACGAAGTATCTTTGTGGAATAGTGGCATGTAATTATTCTTCCACAAGACAACAAAACTGAGTGAGTGAGTTCAAGATACAGGTTATGCCATAAAGTTCTAATAACTGTATTTTGTAAAGTAGCCATTAAAAGGACCATTATTTATTTTTAGTTAATTAATATTCTATTTTGATCCAATTAAAGTGAGGATTGAAGTGCCTTCACTGTTCTTTTTTTTTGTCATTTGCATTGTGCGTGCATGTTCCCATGTCTGTGCACTTACATGTGGATGAGTGTGTGTGTGTGTGTGCGCGCATGTGTGTGTATACCCCAACATTACATGTAGAGGCGGGAAGTCAGTGTCCTTAATCCCACTCTTCTTGAGATAAGCCGGGTTGGCTGCCCAGCAACTCACTAGGATTCCTGTGTCCACCCAGCTCTGTGGTTACTGCATGAGCCACTGTACCTGGGTGATGAATATTCAAATTCAGATATCTATGATTGAGTAGCTAAAATTTACCTACTGTGTCTCCCTACTTTCTCCTTCCTGCTTTCCAAAGAAAAAAAATTCTTACTTTGATATGCCTTCTAAAAAGGAGTTTTAAAATACTTCATGTAGTTTAATTAGAGAATAAAATATAGAGTAATAGAGAAATTTTTTCTAGTTATGTGGTCTCTTTTATATTTGTTTTACATCACTTTTTAAAATTTAAAATGTTCTGATGTTTTTATTTTTAATGTGTCTTAGAATTTAACTTGGGTCATTTACAAGTTTCCAAAGAACTGGTAAATGATGTCATTCTTCCAAGATGGGCTAAATCAGCTGAAGATTTCATTTATAAACACAGAAAAGCTCTGGTAAGATTTCTGTTGCATCACTACTAAGTCTAATAAAATATAGATGTGTTTTTCAAAGATAAGTTAAACTTTTTTTCTAGATTAATTTGTTACCTATTGTATATTACTGTTCTAGAATGTACAGTATGGTATTTTAATTTTAGAATATAAATCTTGTTATACCATTTATGAATAAAATAGTAAATACAGGTTTCTACTTTTCTTATTTAATAATAGTTTATAATAATGTATATGGAAGTCTAAATTATAAAAATTATCAGTGTCATAAGTTTTTAATATCTGATACGTAGAACATGAAATTTCCTATTTAATCAACTCTTAGGGTTTTTTTTTTTTAATTGAAAAGTTGTAGACAACTACTACAAAAGGAACTACGAAATGCAACTACAAAAGTTTCATTCCATGGCTCTCAGTAACTCTGCTAGATTTGGGATGTTAATAGTGTTTTGTGTGTGTGTGTGTGTTGTTTTCTTCCCCCAGTAGATTTGGGTACATTTTGGAATTTTTGATTTTTGGATTAGGGATGATCATCTGGTAAATCCTCTGCAAATATTTCAAAATCTGGGACTATCCACAGTCTGAGTTGGGCCTAATGGCATTTCCTTAGGAGGATGAAGCCTGAGTTCATGTCTTTGAGGCCAGCCTTAACAACATGGTGTGAACTTGTCTGAAAAAAACAAACAGCAACACCCAAACTCTGAAATGCTTATGGCCCTAATCATTGTGCATACGGGATCTCCGGCCTGTCTTAACACTCCATTTGTATATTTGTCTACTGTAGGGGTTGCTCTTCTGTTTACCCAGCTGGTATAACTCAATATAATAGTTTACAGTTTCCATTTTTTTTAAAAATTAGTTCATCATGACTATGTTTTTTTAATTTTTCTGAAAGATTACCCAAGTTCCTAATAAAACCAGCCTAATCCAAAGTGTCACTTTAAAAATCTTACTAGTTTTTAGGTAAATTTTCAACTTGGAATTGAAGGAGTAGTGAGAGTTAGTTTAACATTGATAATTGTGTTACTGTCTAATAGTACACCATTTACCAAGCAGTATTCTCCTTTAAAGAAAAACATGTTTTTTGCCTGCATGAATGTCGATGCACTATGTGTGTACAGTACCCAAGGACACCAAAGAAAGGGGTCAGATATCCTGGAACTGACGTTATAGATGGTTGTTAGCTTTCATGTGGGTTCTGGGTGTCGAATATCCTTTCTCTCTTTCTCTAGAAGGAAAACCAGTGTCCTTAACTACTGAGCCATCTCTCTGGCTCCAGACCCTTTTTAAAAGTGGAATTTAGAGTGTAGTTAGAAGATACCTATATTAATTATTAAGTTTGTTCTCTTTCTAGGAGTCTGAATATGTTTCTGCCCATCTTCATGAGTGGATAGATCTGATTTTTGGCTACAAACAGAGAGGGCCAGCTGCGGTGGAGGCACTCAATGTCTTCTATTACTGTAGTTATGAAGGTATAAGCCTAAATATTTCTTCTCTGGTAGTATTTCAGTAGAATTAGTGTTTATTTGTTATACGTGATATTAGAGCCCCGTACATAACATGGGAAAGACTATATCAACAAAATAGTTGTTCAGTTGGAAGGTCACAAAACTGCCATTATTTCAGTTTTTTAATAGTAGTTTATGATAGTGTGTGTGTGTGTATATGTGTGTGTGTGTGTGTGTGTCTGTGTGTAAATCTAATCATAAATGACAGTTATCACATGCTTTTGGTTTCTTATAAGAAATCAAAGTTCCTGTTGAATCAAATTTTTGCTTGCTTGTTTGTTTTTGTTTTTGATTAGGGTCTCTTTACATAGTCCACTCTATAGACCAGGCTGGCCTTAAGCTGGGAGAGATCCACCTGCCTCTGCCTCCCAAGTGCTGGGATTAAAGGAGTGCACCACCAGTACCTAACATCGTCTTCATTGAATTCTACACATTATATTTTTAATAAATTTTGAAAGAAGGAATTTAGAATTACCAGTCATACATTTTTCTAAAAACATTAGTTCAACATCAGAACTGATATTTTGTCTTTTTTTCCCCAGAGCTGAAGACAGAACATTAGAACTGTTTTGCAGAGAAAAATGTTTTGTCTTTTTAAATCTTTTTTGTGTGTATATGTATATGATATGTGTATGGGCATATAGGAAATTTGTCAGGCTGTTTTTCTCAGTGGTTCTTCCTCTTATTTTTTTACAGAGGATCTCTTACATAAACCCATACATATGTGCACACATACATGCACACGTACACACAAATACATACACACTAATAAAAATAATGTTTTTAGAAAATTACTTTCTGGTGACATAAGTTGAAGACTCACATTTTGTTTAAAATATGTTAATCAGTCCTTGAGGCATTAATCAGCATCGTGCTGGTGTGTTTTTTTTTTTTTTTTGTCAATGGTGAGTTAATTACTTCTTGTTTTAGGTGCTGTAGATCTTGATGCTTTAACAGATGAAAAGGAAAGAAAAGCCTTAGAAGGGATGATTAATAATTTTGGGCAAACACCTTGTCAGCTATTAAAGGTAAATTATATACATTATCAACAGCATAGAGAAGTAGTTCTTAAGCTTCCAACCATAAAATTATTTTTGTTGCAACTTCATTTCTGTAATTTTGCTAGTGTTATAAATTGTAATGTAAGTATTTTTGACATAGGGGTTTGCCAAAGGGGTTGCAACCCAGAGGTTGAGATTCACTGACCTAGAGAATGTTTCGAAGTATTCTGAGGCTTGAAGAATAGTAGAGTCGAGTTTTCAAATATATAATTGATAGGGCTTGATTTTATATGATTCCATTTACCCTGTAATGTGCTCATGGAATTCATAGAGAGGGATATTAAGTGAAGTCTAGAATTTAATGTCCAAAGGCTACTGTTATTCTCAAAGGTTTTAGTTTAATTTAAAAATTCAAGAATCACTGTCTAGAATTTAGGAAAAATTTATATTAAACTGTCACTTAAAAATAAGTAAATTTGATTGTTCCTACCTTAAGTAACAAAAAAACTGAAGTAGGATCCAGTTATGAAGCCAGATGTCTTGGCACCTATCTGTACATCCAGATATTCAAGATGCTGGAGTGGGAAATAATGAATTCTAGGGCAGTTTGGGTAAGATGTGAAAAAGTTCACTTATTTGTGAAAGGTTTCCCTATACATGCACAATGCCTGGATATGATTCCAGCTATAAGGGGAATTTGCATAGCCAATTATTCATAAGTCACAAAAGGATTTATGTTTACTCAAAAAAGCTGATTATTTAAAATTTGTACAAGCTAGTAATGTAATATTTAAGCTCAAGTTTATAATTATATTTCAATTTTTGGACTGTTTTGTAATTTCTACTGTTCCATAGTGATGATTTACTTGGAGTGTTGAAATGACCCCAGTAGAGACCATAAAAGCCAGGAGGGTCTGGGCAGATGTCCTGCAAACTCTAAGAGATCAGAAATGCCAGTGTCCAGACTACTAAAACCCAGCAAAGTTTTCAGTCATCACAGATGGGGAGACAAAATATTACACGACAGAACCAAACTTAAACAGTATCTATGCACAAACCCAACCCTAAAGAAGATACTGGAAGGAAAACCCCCACCCAAGGAAGTTAACCCCCCCCCAAAAAAAAACAGGATATAAATAACTTCACTACACCAAAACCAAAACTAGACAAACACACACACACTACTACTACAACGAACATCAAAATAAAAGAAACTAACAGTCACTGGTCATTAGTATCTCTCTACATCAATGTTCTCAATTCTCCAATAAAAAGACACAGACTAACAGAATGGATGTGTAAATAGACCCCATCATTCAGCTTCGTACAAGAAACACACCTCAACCACAAAGGTAGACATTACCTGAAAGTAAATGGCTGGAAAAAGGCTTTCCAAGCAAATGGACCCAAGACGCAAGCTGGAGTTGCTATTCTAATATCTAATAAAATAAACTTTCAAGCAAAATTAATCGAAAGAGATGAAGGACATTTTGTGCTCATCAACGGAAAATTCTACCAAGAAGATGTCTCAATTCCAACATCTATGCCCCAAATACAAGGGCACCCACATTTGTAAAAGAAACATTAATAAAATGCTTAAACCACACATAGATCCCCAATCATTAATAGTGGGAGACTTCAACACCCCACTCTCACTAAAGGACAGGTCAATGAAATAGAAACTAAAAAGAGAAATTGACACTAACAGATATCATGAATCAAATGGACCTAACAGACATCTACATAACTTTTTCACCCAAACACAAAAGACTATACCTTCTTCTGAGCACCTCATGGAACCTTCTCCAAAATAGCCCATATAGTTGGTCACAAAGCCTGAACAAGTACAAGAATATTGAAATAATGCTTGTAGCATATCAGACCACCATGATCTAAAACTAGACCTCAGCAAAAACAGAAATAGCAAAACGCCTACACACATGGAAACTGAACAACTCGCTACTCAGTGACATCAGGGTCGGGGAAGAAATACACTAGAGACTTCCTAGAATTCAATGAAAATGAAGGCACAACATACCCAAACTTATGGGACACAATGAAAACACTGCTAAGAGGGAAGTTCCTAGCACTAAGTGCCTTCAGAAAGAAATTGGAAACATCTCATACAAGCAACTTAATGGCTCACCTGAAAAAGAAGCAGATACACCCAAGAGGAGTAGACAGTTGGAAATAATCAAACTCAGGGCTGAAATTAATAAATTAGAAACAAAGAGAACAATTCAAAGAATCAGTGGAACCAAGAGCTGGTTTTTGAGAAAAATCAAGATAGACAAACCCTTAGTCAAACTAACTGAAAGACAGAGAGACATTATCCAAATCAACAAAATCAGAAATGAAAAGGGGGACATAACCTCAGACACTGAGGAAATCCAAATAATCATTAGGTCTTATTTAAAAAGCCTATATGCCATATCCAAAAGATGCTCAAGTACACAAGAAGGACATTTGCTCAACTATGTTCTTGGCTGCTTTATTTGTAATAGCCAGAACCTGGAAACAACCCAGATGTCCCTCAGTTGAGGAATGGATACAGAAATTGTGGTACTTTTACACAATGGAATACTAC
>CM053751.1:40637202-40659784 GCA_028658305.1 Pachyuromys duprasi
AAAAAAAGCCTATATGCCACAAAATTTGAAAATCTAAATGGTCAACTTTCTTGTTAGGTTCCACTTACCAAAGTTGAATCAAGATCACACAGACAATAATTTTCTGTATCCCCTAAGGAAATGGAAGCAGTCATCAAATGTCTCCCAACCAAAAAAAGCCCAGGGCCTGATGGTTTCAGCACAGAATTCTCCCAGATCTTCAAAGAAGAGCTAGTAACAATAGTCTTCAAACTATTCCACAAAGTAGAAACAGAAGGAACATTAACAAACTCAATTTCATAAGGCCACTGTTACCTTGATACCTAAACCTCACAAAGACCCAACAAAGAAAGAATTTCAGACCAATTTCCTTTATGAACATTGACATAAAAATACTCAATAAAATACTTGCAAACCGAATCGAAGAACACATTAAAGGTAACATCTGCCATGACCAAGTAGTCTTCATCCAACACCTGGTCCTGTTAAAAGTCTTGGAGGCACTATAGGCTCAATAAGAACTATTTGTCATGAATAACCAATGACCACTTAAAAGAAAAAAACTAAGAAATTCTATACAATTGGTGAAAGCATGAAAAAATTCTAACCTGGAAATAAATGTAGGAGTACTATCCATAAAGAGAAACCTTAAAGTAGAAATGAGATGTCCATAGGGAAGAAGAGGAGTGGGAAATTTTCTGGGGGGTTGGGGAATAGGCTGAGCCATAGCCTGGAGTTCTTAAGAGCATGATATGCATTTGATTGTAGCACAGTCTACTATGTATGACTGAACATTAACATGCTTTCATTTAACTGAATTTTAAAAATTATTTTGAAGGAACCACACCCCCCAAGATTATCAGCAGAAGAAGCGATTCAAAAGCAGACCAAAACAGAAATTTCAACCCTAAACCTTTTTCAAAACCTCCCTGAACTGAAGTCATTTTTTATAGAGGTAATACCCAACTTGGCGATATCAGAGATCTTTCTCCAGTTCTGTATACTTGGGTTAATTTGTTTTGTTTATGTACATGTATGTGCAGGTGTGCTCATCTGTGCCTGTAGTTGTACTACTTTTTGGTGTGTGTAGGAGGCCAAAGCTGAGCTTAAAGTATCTTCTTCTGTTGCTCTCTCCACCTTATTTTTTAAAGACAGAGGCTTTCACTAACCTAAATCCGTGCTGTTCTGGTTAAGGTAGCTGATCGTGGTTCCCAGGGTTTCACCTCTTACCACATACCCTTCACCACCAGTGTTGGGTTCACAGGTGTGTGCTGCCCCACTCAGCTTTTTCTAAAGTGGATTCTGGGGTCCTTACCCAGTTTACTAACTAAACCATCTTCCCACTCCAATTTATTCAATTTTAATGGAGGAAAATATTATAATATGTTTCAAACAAAATGGTGTGTATTTGTGTGCGTCTGAATGACTTATGTGCATTCTGCATGCAGAAGCCTGGGGGCTAGAGTTGGGTGGAGCTCCCGATTCAGGTGGTCAGGGCTGCCTGATACGGGCTGTGGGCTCAGACCTGTGCCCTCTGCAAGAGCTCTGAGCCGCCAAGCCAGCTCCAGCCCCAGTCCTTGACTGTTAAATCACGTTCATTGCAAGCTTTTCTTTGCAGCCAAGTGGTGTTCTGAACTCTTTTTTCTTGGCTTGCTTTTTTGACAAGTAAGAACAAATAACTTAATTCAAAGTACTTCTTATGGGCAGGGCATGGTGCACATGCCTTTATTCCCTGCACTTGGGATGCAGAGGTAGGTGGATGACTTAAGTTCAAAGCCAGCCTGCTCTATCTAGAGAATTCCAGGCCAGCCAGGGTTGCATAGTAAGACCTGTCTTTAAAAAAATACCTTAAAAGTATTTCTTGTAACAGTTGAAATACTGTGTAGAGTAGTGATATTTTAATAGCTCTTAATTATATCTGCTCATCTATAAAATATATCCCAGTGCATAAGATTGTTAATTGATAGTGTTAGAAGTAAAATAAAAATTAATGCTATAATTGAAAGAGTACCCTCAGCTGGGCAGGATTACAGGGTGGCCTATAATCCCAGCTCTTAGGGAGGCAGAGGCAGGTGGATTTCAAAGCCAGCCTGGTCTACAAAAGAGTCCAGGACAGCTAGGGCTACACAGAATAAACCCTGTCTCAAAGAAGCCTCTTCAGGATGAATTTTTCCATCGGTTCCTTGTGGACCTGGTTTTGTATATAGATGTTGCTTAAACTTGTTTTTATTGTGGAATGTCTTATTTTCTCCATGTGTTGTGATTGAAAGTTTTACTGAGTTTCTGTGTTGGCATCTGTGGACTCTTAGAGTCTGCAGAATATTTGTCCAGGTCCTTCTGACATTGAGAGTCTCCACTGACAAGTCAGTTGGGATACTAATAGGTTAGCCTTCATAGGCTAGTTGGACTTTTTCCCTTGCAGCTTTTAATATTTCTTCTTTGTTCTGTACCTTTAGTTTTTTGACTATTTTTACTGAGAGGACTTTCTTTCAAGTCCAGTCTGTTAATGTTCTGGATATTTCTTACATCTTGATACACATCTTAGGAAGTTTTTCCTCCGTGATTTTGTTAAAAATATTTTTTGTGCCTTTGCCCTGGATTTCATCTTAATCCTCTATTCCTGTTATTCTTAGTATCCCAGATTTTCTGGCTGTTTTGTGTCAGGATTTTTTTAGATTTAACATTTTCTTTGACCAAAGTATCCATTTCTTCTTTGTGTCTTTAATGCCTGAGATCCCTTCCATGTCTTATATTCTGTTGGTGAGGCTTGCCTCTGGGGTTCCTTTTTGAAGTTCCTGTTTGAATTCCTAAATTTTGCATTTCCAAATTTCCCTCAATTTGAATTTTATTTATTGATTCTATTCTTACTTTCATGTCTTGATTTATTCATTTTTCCAGTGTTTGTGTTTTTATAGGTTTCTTGAAGGATTTGACTTCTTTCTTCTTTAAGGGCCTCTATCATATTCATAAAGGCTATTTTAAGTTAATTTGTTTTTCTTGCTCTTCAGCTATGTTGTAATACTCAGGGCCTGCTGTGGAAAGGTTGCTAGGCTCTAGGGGGAGCTGTTGTCCCAGCTATTGTTCAATATGTTTTTTATTGGTGTCTAGGCATCTGTGAGTTTTGGAAGACTGATTCTAGGTGCTGTTATCTGGTCTTGTTTTTATTGAGTGGGTGTTTTGTTCCTTGGTTTCTGTTTGCCTCTCTGGATTTTTCGGAGAGTTTGTTAGCTGTGTTTTTGCCTGGTAGGAAATTCTTCTAGGATCCTGATAGGTGTGGCCGCTGGGGGTTCCAGGTAAAATTTATTTTTCTAGGTATTGGGAGCTGATGGGGCTAGACAGCAGAGGATCTGACAGCAGAGTGTCCCACCAATGAGGAGAGCTGCAGTGATAAGTGGTCTGCTACAGATATGGGGTGAGACTTAGCAATGGAGGAGAGGTAACAGTCTGCAGGGAGTCCCTGCTGGGGTTAGAGGCTGGGACACAGCAGTGATGGTGACTGGAGGGAAGTTAGGAGGGGGGCATTTGTGTGATGAGCTGGAGATGGGGGAACAGGTAGAGGGAGCATGCTGCAGGCACTCTGCCACAGAGCTGGGGTAAGACTTGGGAATTGGACTTGGAGGAGCTGAGGGAGAGGTCAGGATCTACAGTAACCCTACGTGCTTCCCTGGCTGGAGTCACAAATGACTGTTGAATCACAGTGTGAAGAGAAAAGCAGTTTTTATGATTCATAAGTTACATTGGATTTTATAACTTATTATTTAGTTCTTATAGACCTCTTAGAATAATACTTGATACATGGCATATATCCAATAATGTTGTCTATGGTAAATGTTAGCTATTGTTTTTGAACTATAGCCACATCAGCAAAATATGTTCAAATTACTGTTATCCTTTTTTAAGGCCTAAAAAGATTTTATTTTATGTAAGAGTGCTGTATCTGCATGTATGCCAGAAGAGGGCATACACCAGATCACAGTATAGATGGTTGTAAGCCACCATGTGGTTGCTTGGAATTGAACTCAGGATCTCTGAAAGAGCAGTCAGTGCTCTTAACCTCTGAGCCATCTCTCCAGCCCCATTTATTCTTATCTTACATAGTGATAAGGTGATATTAATTGTCTCCTTAGAATCGTCTTTATTTTTTAATCATTTATGATTTTCATAACCTAGGACTTTCAGAAAGTACCTCAGTTAACAAAATAGATTGATGTTTTTAATGTCAAACCCAAATGATTTTCCTATAAATTATAGACAACTTTCTCATTTAACTTACTCTAAGCATATACATCTGCATTATGTTTGTGTCGGTATAATAAGGGACAAAGAAACATCCTAAATCTCTCGCTGTTTTGAATGATATCTGTTCCCAGGTAGGCATATCTCGTCACCAGTATCAGAATAGATGGTGACAGCTTTCAGATGATTAAAGTGTGCTAACTACTAAAACAGGGCAAATAATTCCTTTTCCACATCTTATAGTAAATTATTACGGGAGAGTAAAACGAAGTATTGTAGGGGTCTTTCTTGTTTAAAAAATTTCAATAATTTGTACCTAATAAATATGAGCAGAAATATGAGCCATTAAATATCTTTTATTTTTCAGGGAATTAGTGATGGTATTCCATTATTAAAGGCCATCATCCCCAAAAATCAATCTCGTTCTTTCATGTCTCAAGGCAGCCCTGAGTTACTGGTAAGCTGATGTATACCTGTTTCATATTGCTATGTCGGTATCTTTTTAAATTTAAATTTATTTATTTTTTGATTAATTACAGTTTATTCACTTTGAATCCCAGCTGTAGCTCCTTCCTCATCCATTCCCAATCCCACCCTCCCTCTCTTTTCTCCTCCAGTCCACTGTTAGCCACTCCTCCCCTTCCATCTGATCCCAGCCTGTCAGGTCTCATCAGGACTGGGTGCATTGTCTATGGCCTGGTAAGGCTGTATCTCCTTCAGGGGGAGGTGATCAAGGAGCCATCCACTGAGTTCATGTCAGAGACAGCCCCTGTTCCCCTTACTAGGGAACCCACTTGGAGACTGAGCTGCTAAGGGCTACATCTGTGCAGAGGTTTTGTTTATTTTATGTAAGAGTGCTGTATCTGCATGTATGCCAGAAGACGGCACCAGATCACAGTATAGATGGTTGTGAGCCACCATGTGGTTGCTTGGAATTGAACTCAGGACCTCTGAAAGAGCAGTCAGTGCTCTTAACCTCTGAGCCATCTCTCCAGGTTATCTTCATGAATGGTCCTTGGTTGGAGTATCAGTCTCAGAAAAGACCCCTGTGCTCAGATTTTTTGGTTCTGTTGCTCTCCTTGTGGAGCTCCTGTCCTCTCCCTATCTTACTATTTCCCACATCTTTCATAAGATTCCATCCACTCTGCCCAATAGTTGGCTATAAGTCTCAGCATCTGCTTTGATAGTCTACTGGGCATAGCCTTTCAGAGGCCCTCTGTGGCAGGCTCCTAACTTGTTTCATGTTTTCTTCTTTTTCTGATGTCCATCTTCTTTGTCTTTTGGGATGGGGATTGAGCCTTTTTTTACGTATATTTTTTGTATGTGAATGTTTTGCTTGTTTGATATGTACCACATGCATTTTTGGTTTTGGAAGTCAGAAGTGGGCATCAGATCTTCAGGAAGTGGAGTTAAAGATGTTTATGAGCCACCATGTGGATGCAGAATTCAAACCTGAGTCCCCTGGAAAAGCAGTCAGTGCTCTTAACTACTGAGCCATATTTCTGTGCCTAAAAGAGTATTTTTAAAATTATCAGGAAGGCTGGAGGGATAGCTTCATGGTAGAGCACCTGCTTAGTCTAGCATGTGTGAGGCCCTACGTTTGATCCTCAGAACTACAAAAAGAATGGACAAATTCTTTGTGAAATTAATTTGATTAAATATAAAAGTATACCCCCTGTATATATTGCTTGTAAGTAGTTACTGTAATTATAACATTTATCTGGAAAAATAAATACATGAAAATGGCTAGGAAACATTGTCATAACTATAATAACAATAATAAAAACTAATACTGCTTTTATTAAGGTTATACACCTAGGGAGTTTCAGTGAATGTTTTACAGGAGTTTATATTTAATCTACCAACAGCCATGTGAAGTAGGGACTATTATTTTCCTTTTAACAGATAAGAAATTAAATCTCAGAAAGACCGTGCGCCAAGTCATAGAGCTAGTGAGTAAGGATCTGAGACTTTGGCACATGAACTAAAACTGGGTTTGTCTTATTCTAATTTTGTAACTTAAGCAGATTGAATAGTGCTGCAGCACAGTAAACAGTAGAGAGGGCAGAATTAGATTGCTTTTTATGGTGTATATCGTGCTTGATTAGAAAAGAATAATAGAAATAAATATAATAGTACTGATTATAGTATTTACCTTTAAGATTCTGTAGTTTTCAACTTCAAAATCCATATAATTTTTAAGTTTCCTAAATCCGGGGTTGGCTAACCTGTTGTTCTATAATTGAAGGAGTGACAAGCTTTTCACTTTTAAAATCAAGAATGGCCTAAGATGGGCTGGAGAGATGGCTCAGAGGTTAAGAGCACTGGTTGCTCTTCCAGAGGTCAGGAGTTCAATTCCCAGCAACCACATGGTGGCTCACAACCATCTAAAATGAGATCTGGTGCCCTCTTCTGGTGTGCAGATCTACATGCAGACAGAACATTGTATACATAATACATAAATAAATCTTTAAAAAAAAAAAAAAAGAATGGCCTAAGATTGTCACTTCAGGGACATTGTAACAGTTCATAAAGTCTACTGATTTGTTCTAGGTTGTTTGTGGCATACTTTTTGTGGTAAAAGTTAACCTTATTAACAGTAATGGTAATAACCTGAGAAATTAAAAGGAAAAGAACTTGTTAAAGAAGACAACTTTTCTTATAATAAGCTATAAATAGGTTTTTCCACTTGATTTATTTAAGATTTGGTTTCATGTATCTTACCGTATTCCCTGAATAATGGATGTTAAACTCTGTGAGCATCTGGTTACTTTTAGTCACTTTCTTTAATCTTTTATTTGAATTTTCATACATTCTTTTTCAGGTAACAGTAAGCATGAATTATGTCATTGGAACCCATGGATGGCTACCATATGACAGAAATATTTCAAACTACTTCACATTTATTAAGGATCAAACTGTGACCAACCCCAAGTAAGTAATTGAACACTTAAAGCAGAACAGCTCATGTATTTTGTGTTTGTTTGCTTGTTGTTGTTTTTGAGACAGGGTTTTTCTGTGTAGCCTTGGCTGTCCTGGACTCACTTTGTAGGCAAGGCTGCCCTCAAACTCAAAGAGCTCCGACTGCTTCTGTCTCCTGGGTTGCTGGGATTACAGGTGTGTGCCACCACTGACCAGTGATTCCTGTTATTTTTAAAGTAATGCTTTGAGATACCAATTTTTATTTCTCACTGTCTCCTCTGTTTCAAGTTATACCTTGACAATGTTTGATATTCAACATTACCTAATTTCTATTTTAACAAAATGGAATAAAATATTACTTTAGGAGTGATAAATTATATTATTCTTCACTGCTTGGAAATAATTTTTATTTGGGTTTTTTTATTTGTTTTTGTTTCTTTTTTCTCAGACAGGCTCTCGCTGTATAACCCTCGCTGGTCTGGAATTCATGCTAGAGATCAGACTGGCCTCAAACTAACTGTCCCCTATCTGTCTCCTTAGTGCTAGGATTAAGCAGTGAGCTGTCACGTCATCTGAGAGATATTTTATAGTTGGTAACAGCCTAAGTGATCTCTTAAGGAAAAGTAAAATTCAGTTGTGTTTACAGAGCTCAGCGGACTGTGAATGGTCCTTTTGCCCCAGGACTGGAAATCACATCCAAACTGTTTGTAGTGTCACATGATGCGAAGTTGCTCTTCAGTGCTGGACACTGGGATAATAGTATCCAAGTGATGTCACTTACCAAAGGCAAAATTGTCTCACATAACATCCGACATATAGGTAAGAATTAACTTTCCCCAAAATTTGTATAAAAGTGGCACATACTTCTGGTAGGAATATTTATTGTATGGGGGGGTACATTCAAGCACCATATAAATTAAATATAATTTCATATTACATTAGATATTATAGACATAATGATTTTATAGCCACATAATAAAATTTGTCATTATTATATAAGATATTAACAGTAAAGTTAACCTGGTACACCTTAGTATTTCAGGTCTTGATATAAGAATAAAGTGTTTTTTTGTTGTTGTTGTTTGTTTGTTTTTCCAATAAACCTGTTGGATGAGGGTGACAGAGTCTGCTGCTGACTCTTTACTGGTGATTTCCAAGTATTACTTAGTGCAGCTGATTTCAGAGCCATTCTGGAAAATTGTTTTTTATATTACGAGTTTGTAACATAGTATGTACTGTCTTTCTTATTTATTCAGTTATGGTGTGCGTATAAGTGTTTTGCCTCTGTGCACCACATGTATGCAGTGACTGCTGAGGCTAGAAGAGGTCATCAGATATCTGGGTCTGGAGTTACAGGTCATTGTGAGCTTTCATGTAGGTGCTTGGAATCAAACCTAGGTTCTCTGGAAGAGACGTCCATAAAATCATAACTGCTGAACCATCTGTTCAGACCCTGTACTGGTTTTCTTAAGGATACCTTCCATTAGATAGTAATTTTTAGTGGGAGGAAAATGTGATAGGGTGAGAGAGCGGAAAAGAGCAACATTACTTATGAATCCATCTCAGTCTCATGTCTCACCCCAGAATGAATGGTCTCCATGAAGGCTCTTAGAAGACTGGCCCTGTTACTTGCCTCTTGTTTTCTGTTACATCTGTTTTGTGTGGGGTGTGCACGTGTGGACCAGGAGGTTAGAGGACGCTTGCAGAGCTCGGGCCTCTGCTGCCGTGTGTGTCCAAAGGGTTAAGTGCAGAGCACCAGTCCTGGCGGCAAATCCCTTTCCTTGCTGAGCCATCCTGTCAGTCCTGGCTTAGTAATAATTTGAACATTAACTGGAATTGCTCTTAAAGTTTTGTTCTGTCAAAACAAATCCATTTTATTTTATTCTTTCTTCAAACAGATATTGTGACTTGCTTAGCTACAGATTACTGTGGATTATACTTGATTTCTGGTTCCAGGGACACTACATGTATGATATGGCAAATAACGCAACAGGTAATAATCACACAGTTTATGTTCTTAGACTGGGGTAACGAATTTTTCTCTGGCAGTAAATGACATTTTGAACATTTTTGTATTCTGTTCTGAGTTCTGCCCTATCTTGAATACTACTTTAGATTTTTTTGCCTGATTCATGGCTTTGTTCTCTAATAGTTATCAAAAATTACTCCTTGCCAGCTTCTCTAGAAAAATATTAAGTTAGCACAATAACATTCCCTCTTGTCCTGTCTGGTCGAACTGTAGAAATGACAGCTATTCAGATGTTCTTCGTCATTATTGCATTCTTACCATGATACTGGTTTAGACAGTTTTTAAAAATATAAATAAGTTTTCTACCGTGCTAACAGGCTGTCTCCCATCCCAGTTTCTCCTCTGCTTCTTCCTTTGTATGTTACAATATTGGTAGTTTAGATGTTTCATGAGGCTTCATCTGTGGCTTAGCAGGAAGTAAGTATTGTGTATCAATTAGTCTTTTAAAGTCTTTTTTAAAAATGTGTGATTGTCTTACTGAAAATTGTAAATGATCACAAACACAAGGCCTAAGCTTTTTGTTTCTTTTTTTTTTTTTTAGATTATAACTTGATTACACCTTTTCTCCTTACCTTTTCCTCCTTTCAAACCTTTCCGTATAGCTCTTCTCACTCTCCTTCACATTTCATGACCTCTTGTTTTATTAGTCATTCTTGCATATGTGTATGTATTTAGATACATACATATTCCTAAATATGGCCTGGTGAGTCCATATAATACTACTTATATGTATGTTTTAAGAATCGACTGTTCGGTGCTGGATTGGTGTGGGTTTTCCTGGGAAGGACCACCTCTCAGCCTTCCTCAGTTGCCTGTTGTTTTTTTGTGTAGAGTCCCATCCGATTTGGCTTGTCCATTGTTATTATCCTTGGGCAGTTGTGCTGGTGAGACTTTATGGATATATAGCTTCTGATCTTACTAAAAGACACAACCTCACAGCAAACTACCAGATCCTACAGCTCTTACACTTTTAATGCCCCATCTTTTGCAATGATTACTGAGACTTAGGCATGGAAGTTGTTTTATAGATGTTTTTGTTGAGGTTGGGCTCCACAACTCTATATTTTGATTTCTTTTAGAGTTTTGCAGTGGTCTACATCTGTTACAAAGAAAAATTTCCTTGAGGAGGGATGAAGACTATACTTGTCTTTGGGTATAAGAAAAAAGTTTATAGATTATTGTTAGGGATTGTACTGGTTTAGTGAATTAGTGGTGGTAGATTCTCCTCTAATAACCATGATAAAGCCTGGGCTTTATAGTCACTTCAATGCCAGTCTGATTTACATAGCAAGACTCTATCTCAAAAATAACACATAAGAAAAACTTGTCTCAAAAAAAGAAAACAAAAAACAAAAAAGGAAAGAAAAAGAAACATAAAAAAGAAATTTTATTACATTAACATTAATTTTCTGTGTTGACATTTTTTAGTTTTTATTCTTTTATATATGTTAATTACAGTTTATTCACTTTGTATCCTAGCTGTAGCCCCCTCCCTCATCCCCTACCAATCCCACCCTCCCTCATCTCCTCCCATGGCCCTCCCCCAGTCCACTGATAGGGAAGGTCCTTCTCTCCTTCCATCTGACCAGCTTATCAGATCTCATCAGGACTGCCTGCATTGTCTTTTTCTGTGACCTGGTAAGGCTGCTCTGTATTGACACAAAATAATTATTTCTACATAGAAATAGAAAATACCCTCTCATTATTTGTCTCGTACCCTCTTAATATCTTTGGATAACCCTTTAATCACTTTATTTTCATTTGTGTACTGTACTACGCTACATTTATTTCCGAGTGTCATATTTTTACTCCTATTTTGATATTTTTAGAAGAATTTTCTTTCTGTTGTTGGTTTTGAGACAAGGTTTCTTCTCTGTGTAGATTGACTTTGTAGACTAGGCTGGCCTTGAATTCAGAGATTTGCCTACCTTCTGCCTCCCCTAGTGCAGGGATTGAAGGTATGCACCACCACATCTGGCTGAATTTTTATTTCTTGCTGATTTTTATTACTGTGAAGAAAAGTTGTGCAGTGATGTGATTGATTGATGTATGGTTATTTTATTTTCACTAACTTTACCACAGTTTTAAACTCATAGTTATTGACATTCTTAGATTTTCTGACTCTTAAGTTGACTATATACCATCATGTGATCTAGAAATGATGGTGACTTTCCCTATTTTCCAATATATAATTTTATTTGCTTATCCTATTACATTATTAGCTAATGCAATGAAGTAAAAGTTTTATGTTTGATTTTGACTGAAAATCCCCTTCACAATTTTGCCTTTTGACATAGTGTTTACTGTCAGTTATCATCAATATTATATTTAGTTATTTTTCTTTTGCCTTTTGGTAACTTAATTTTAATGAAATTTGAAACTTAAATGACGTTGCAACAATAATACATTGTTTCTTTGTCTTAACATCCTCAATATGTGTCCCCTTTCGGCATCTTTATTTTTCTTACCTATTTAAATATTGGAAATACTTCCTATCCACTGAGCACTTTCATGTGTGTCTTTCAAGAGCAAAGGCTTTCTTTTTAAATTTATTATTATTATTTGTTTATGGTGTGTGGGTGATGCACACAGGCCATGGTGCACGTGTGAAGGTCAGTCCACCATAGGTGGTTCTAGGGACCAGACTTAGGGCATCAGGCTTGGTGGCCACTACCTTTACCCATGGGTCCATCTGGACAGCCCCACACGGTGTGACTGGGGAAACGAGAATGTTTAACATTGCACAGTGCGCGTAATCGGATTTACACTTTGTGCTCATTGTGTCGGTATCACCACTCTCGTCCTCTATGCAGTTACCTTAAGTGTCTCCTCTTCTTTTTCTAAATGCAGCTAATCTAGGAATTTCTTAGGCTCAAACTGCATTGAAGTCATATAAAAAATTAACATTCATTTTTATTGTTACTACATTTTACTGTTTTATTTTTTTACTAGTACTATAGTTTTTTTCTCTCATTTTTAAAAACAAGGCCCCACTTTTTTGTATCCTTAAATAAGATAATTTTTGTTTTGTCATTAACATGTTTGATATTTGGATATACAACCTTTATTAAATGAGTTTAAGAAATGTTTCTTTTACTTGAATTGTAAAATCTTTCAGTTACATGAATTGCTTGATGCAGGAATGACCTGATTTCTAAACATTAAATAAACTGAAGTGTGTTGGGAATTCACAAATGTCCCAGGGAATAGAGTTTACAGGGTAATTTATTCATGTAATATAAACACAGAGGATTTATACAGACTAGTCGAGAATGAATATGAGCAAAACAATATGACACACAGCTGACATTTCTTTGAATATGCAGTAAAAATGCAGAAAGCAGCATTAAAAACAAAAGCATTCTAGAGAAATTTTCTTCAGCAAATTTGCCTTGTTAGCCTGCAGTATCAGCCTGTGTGAAAGCTGAGGCAGGAAGATCACACATTCAAGGCTTGCCTGGCTACAGAGTGATAATTTAAAGACAACCTGAGTAACTTAGCAACACTTCTGTTTCAAAAATTATTTTTTTAGCTCAGTAGCAGAGCATCTGCCTAGCATGCATGACCTCCTCTAAATGGTTAAAGCACTGTCATTGATGTTGCACACTTACATTTCCAAGCCAGGGGTTTGCTGGGACCCAGGGGCCAGCCAGGCTAGATGAAAACAGCTCCAGATTCAGTGAGAGTAAGGCCAAGAGCAATAGAGCAGGCTACAGTGCGTGCATACGTACACAATTAAGAGAAGGAATGTAGCTATGAAAATTAAAGGCAGGGGCTAGAGATACAGTTCAGTGATTCACAGTTAGTGCTGCTTTTCTAGAGGACCCACATTTGATTTCCAGTGCTTACATCAGACGTCTCACAGCTGCCTGTAACTCTAGCCCCAGGAGATCTAAGGCCATCTTAGGCCTCCTTTGGAGTGACCTCCAAAGGCACTCACACAAGAGGCATAGATTCACACAGACACATACATATAAAAATAAAATAATAAAAATTCAATTAAAAATAAAGGCCAATGAGAATAAATATAATTGAGGTTTCAAAAGTACAGACTCTAGGTCCTACAATCTATTCAGATATGTAAAATATTTATCAGAAGTTAAGGAAAGGTAAATTTGTAGGTTAAAAGAGCCAACAACTTGGAGCAATTATTCTAAGAAGTCAGCATTGACATCATTTGGTTTAAGTTTGGGGTCAAAAGACTGAGAATAATTCAAGCATCAACAAGACTAAGTGTGGGTGAACTCAATGGTTATAACTACTTATTATATTACTTTGTTAAGAGAAAGTTTGAAAACAGTATAAACTTTGTTACAAAAAACAAAAACCCAGCAAGAGCCTTGGAAGTGGAAGGAACAAACAGAAAGAAAACATTGATATTTGCTTTTCTCTCTCTCTTTCTTTCTTATTTTAGGGAGGAGCTCCTGTGGGCTTGGCACCTAAACCTTTTCAAATACTTTATGGACACACTGATGAGGTACTGAGTGTGGGCATCAGCACTGAGCTCGACATGGCAGTGTCAGGGTCAAGGGTAAGACTCCGCCTTTCAGAAGTAATACTTTTGCGATAAATTGAGTAACAGTGTTTATATTTGAAATGTCTGTAGAGAAATGGGAGAAATTTGTAATATTTATTTTCAGTGTTGTTGAAGTAGAGTAATACAGAAGGAATAAACTTGAAAGAGGCTGCGTTACAGTTAGGGATTTTACTGGCCTCACTAGGTGAGCAAGAACACTTTAGAAGATGAAGTATTACTTGAAGTTTCAAGATTAGCGTTTTTCCTAAAGCATGTATGTCCTTGATGGAATAATTATTTCCTCACTTTCTTACCCACATTTTTTTATCCAGCCAGTTTGCCCTGTCCTTTTTGTTCTTGTTTTGTGTTTCATTGTCTGTTATCTCCTGTGTGTAGGACGGCACTGTGATTGTACATACCATTCAGAAAGGCGAGTACATGAGGACTTTACGACCACCTTCAGAGAGCTCCCTGTTTCTGACCATTCCCATTTTGGCTGTATCTTGGGAAGGGCACATAGTCGTCTATTCCAGCTTGGAAGAGAAGTCCACCATCAAGGTACACAGCCCTACTGTGCAGTGGGTGTAGACAATCAATCAGTAATGTCTCTTTCCTCCTTGCAGGACAGAGGCAGCCTGAGGAAGGAGACACTGTTTTCTTATGATTCAATTACTCATTTCTCACCATTAGATAATTTCTGTCATAGTCTTGTCACATTTATATTTTATTTCAGAGATTTCTGTTGACCTCTTTATGCATGATCAAATGTAATTTCTTAGAGCTAAGGCTATAACTCAGTTGGAAGACTGCTTGCCTTGCAAGCTTCAGGCCCTACGTTAAATCCCCAACCCCACAGACAAAGTCATTTTTGCTTATGAGGGATGTCATGAATTTTAAGTAGCAGTGAAAGTCAACCTGAGTTCTTTTGTGGGTAAGACAGTGTAGACATAAACTTGAACTTTATATAGGCATTTCCTTTCAGGAATAAAGAGGAACATTCTTTTTTTTAGGAATGTGAAATATTTTTGGACTGGAGACTATTTTAACTCTTTTATTTATCTCTTGTTTCTGAAGCAATATGACTTGAAGGCAGTCTAATATTGTCATACTTTTTCTTTAAATACAACCATGCTTTTATTCCAGATATCTTACTAATTATGTTATAGTTTTATCTGACAATATAAAAACTCAGCAAGATCTTTAAAGTTTCCTAATTCCTTATAGGATAAGAACATGTTACATGTGTTTTCTATAAACGGAAAATATCTGGGGTCTCAAGTACTAAATGAGCAAATATCAGACATGTGCATAATTGGAGAACACATTATCACTGGCAGCTTACAAGGATTCCTGTCTATAAGAGAGCTCCACAGGTAAGTATTTAAAGTGGTAAAACCGTGGGCTACATCTGAGCAGGGGTTCTAGGTTATATCCATGCATGGTCCTTGGTTGGAGTTTCGGTCTCAAAAAAGACCCCTGTGCCCAGTATTTTTGGTTCTGTTGCTATCCTTGTGGAGCTCCTGTCCCCTCCAGGTCTTTCATCTCCCCTTCTTTCATAAGATTCCCTGCACTCTGCCCAAAGTTTGGCTATGAGTCTCAGCATCTGCTTTGATATCCTAGTCGGTAGAGTCTTCCAGAAGCCCTCTGTGGTAGGCCCCTGTCCTGTTACCTGTTTTCTCCATCTTCCGATGTCTGTCCTGTTTGCCTTTCTGTATGAGGATTGATCATCTTACCCAGGGTCCTCCTTCTTGCTTAGCTTCTTTAGGTGTACAGATTTTAGTATGATTATTGTATATTCTGCCCACTTATAAGTGAGTATATACCATGTGTGTCTTTCTGCTTCTGGGATACCTCACTCAGGATGGTCTTTCTAGTTCCATCCATTTGCCTGCAAATTTCATGATTTCCTTGTTTTTAATTGCTAAGTAGTATTCTACTGTGTAAATGTACCACAATTTCTGTATCCATTCCTCCATTGGGGGACATCTGGATTATTTCCAGATTCTGGCTATTACGAATAAAGCTGCTACGAACATGGTTAAACAAATGTCTTTGTTGTATAGTTGAACATATTTTGGATATATGCCTAGGAGTGGTATAGCTGGATTTTGAGGTAGCACTATTACTAACTGTCTGAGAAGGTACCAGATTGATTTCCAAAGTTGTACAAGTTTACATTCCCACCAGCAGTGGAGGAGGGTTCCCCTTTCTTCACATCCTCTCCAGCATGTGTTGTCACTTGGGTTTTGATCTTAGCCATTCTGATGGGTGTAAATGAAATCTCAAGGTCGTTTTGATTTGCATTTCCCTGATGACTAAGGATGTTGAGCATTTCTTTAAGTGTTTCTCTGCCATTTGATATTCCTCTGTTGAGAATTCTCTGTTTAGCTCTGTACCCCATTTTTTAATTGGGTTACTTGATTTGTTGCTGTTTAATTTCTTGAGTTCTTTACATATTGTGGATATTAGCACTCTGTCAGATATAAGGTTGGTGAAGATCATTTCCCAATATGTAGGCTGTTGTTTTATTCTGATAACAGTGTCCTTCAGTTTCATGAGGTCCCATTTATTGATTGTTGATCTTAGAGCCTGTGCTGTTGATGTTCTGTTCAGGAAGAACTAGATAACCAATTTACCTTCCGTGTATAAACTTCTTTTCATCCATCATGTATGTTTGTAACTTTGTTTGGTTTTTATCTCTTCTAGTTTGAATCTCAACGTCACTCCATTAGCCATGAGATTACCTATCCACTGTGTTTCTGTAACCAAAGAATACAGCCACATTCTTGTCGGCTTAGAAGATGGGAAATTGATTGTAGTGGGTGTTGGCAAGCCAGCCGAGGTAAAGCCCAGCATCACAAATTCCCCCTTATTATTGTGTGTTTGTTTGCTCCTTCATTCTAGCTGAGTCAGAATTCTTCATTATGGATAAACTTGAAGCATAAATTTGATTTTTCAAAAAGAGCCAAAGTATAAGTTGTTAAACAGTAGTGTTTATTTTATGATATAATTGAAAGCATGCTTATGGATTGGTCTGTGTATCACTGTGTCAATAAGAAAATTATTTTTCTCCAAATCATACTCAAGAGATTTGTGTGAATTTGAGAGTCATAAAAGCCCTTATAAAAAAATAAAATATAGTTTCCATCAGTAAGAGTAATTTGACTTAACAAATACCAACCATTACTATATAAAGTCATAATTTTTTAAAATTTAGAACTACAAATATTCCATATCCGTGAGTTTACTTTAAAGATAAATTTACTTGCTTAATAGTCTTTTAAAGATCTAGCACATTTGTTCCTCAGAAAACTTAACAGCTGTATTCCAGGTAACTTAGTCATTATATGTTTTTTGAGACATTCTTAGCTTTTTCTGAGAAACGTAATATGGCATTGCAGGTGGTTTTTTGTTTGGTTTTTTGTTTTGTTCTTTTTTTTGAGAGAGAAGAAATTGAATGTGGTAGTGCTTACTTATAATCCCAGTGCTTGGGAGGCAGAGGCAGGAAAATCACCCCAATTGGGGGCTAGACTGATTGGTCTACATAGTAAGTTCTAGGAACGCTAGGGCCATATCGCAAGATTCATTCTAAAAGCGTCTACGGAGAAAGGCTGCAGAGGTGACTGCAGGTCGGAGCACTGCTGCTCGTGCAGGGTGCAGGCTTCAGTTCGTAGCACTCACGCAGCACCTCAGAGCCATCTGTAACTCCAGTTCCGAGGGAGCCACACCTCTCTGACCTTCACAGGACACACAAGTACAAGCAAAGCACTCGTGTACATAAACCTGAAAAAGAGAGTTAACACATTTTAAATGTTTCCATTCAACATTGAGTTTCTAGGTAGTTTCCTGAATCATGCCCACCTATCCTCTGTGAAATAATTACATAAAACTTCTGCTCATACTTTATTCTTTGAGTACACACTTGTAATCCTTGATGGTTGGGAGCCGAAGATAGAAGAATCTTAAGTTGAAGGTCTGCCCATCCTACAGCGTGAGTTCAAGGCTAGGCTAAGCAACTTGTGAGACTATCTTAAAAATAAAAATACAAAGTTGGCAAAGGATCAGTCAGGCGATTACAGGTGGCACAAGCCTGTAATCCCAGCACTCAGGGAGGCAGAAGCAGGCCGATCTCTGAGTTCAAGACCAGCCTGGTCTACAAAGTGAGTCCAGAACAACCAAGGCTACACAAAAGAAATGCTGTCTCAAAAACCAAAAACAAACAGAAAGCATGGTGAAGATAGCTCAGTGTTAGAGTATTTGCCTAACAAAAAGAGGCCTTGAGGTCTGGAAAGCTGGCTCAGAGGTTAGGACCTCTGGTTACTCTTTCAAAGGACCTTAGTTCAACTCCCAGCAACCACATGGTGGCTCACAACCACCTGTAATGAGATCTGGTACCATCTTTTGGCATGCAGGCAAAATACTGTATTCATAATTAATAAATAAATCTTAAAAATGAAATGAGACCTTGAGTTCAATCTCTTTAGTACTTCAATGAATAACTGGCTTTTGTTAATAGTCAAGAATCTTTTTAATGTGTTAGTGATGTTATTACCAAAACCTGTTCTGCCCTTTACAAATCAGTATCTTATAGATTGATTTTATGTATCCTTGTTTTTTTTCTTTAACATCTATTCTTCATTTCTCTGGATTACCTTAAACAGATGCGATCGGGTCAACTTTCTCGAAAATTGTGGGGATCTAGCAAACGGCTCAGCCAGATTTCAGCTGGAGAAACTGAATATAATACTCAGGATTTCAAGTGATTGTTACTCACATTCTGTGATGGACAACTGAGCTTTATGTATTGCCTTGTCACTTTAGCTGCATCTCTCCACTCTCTGTAGAAAGGATTACCGCAGTCACTGTGGCGTTTGCCTGTGATCAACATTTGAGAGCCAGAGGCAGGTGGCTCTTAAGTTCAAGGCTAGCCTGGGCTACGTAGCAAAGCCTTGTTTCAAATTCAATAAAAAAATAAGGATTAAAATTAAAGTTGTAGGTTTTATTAACACCATTTTAAAAGTTTTGTTAAAATAAGTCTAGTTTTATTAAGTGCTAAAATTGAATTGAGAAAATATATTCGATTCAATTTAGTAACCTATTCCCAAGTCATTAAATCCATTTTTTATAAAACAGACTTCTAATATTATATATTTAGGTTGAAATCCCTTACTCTAAGTAGCAAATTTTAAGCTATTTCTAATAAAATAGTAGAGATAGTGGAGAGTAGAGAGATGTGGCTTTTCACGTGTTCTTTAATCATTTTTCTGTTTACTGATATTACATTGAAAACAACTTACTCATGAACCTCTTATGTATAGGTAATAACCTTTAGGCATTTGTGTGTAATTGAAGTTTCAGAAGTTGCAGGTCTGTACAATTGGATTAAATGCAAATATTGAAATAGTACAGTGGTTCATTTCCTACCCCTAATATTTAACATATCACTAATAAAAATGTAGTTAATTCCATTATTATCTTTAACAAAGGTGAAAAGGAAAAGAAAAACTAGAGATAAGTTTTACAAATGTACTTCATTAATAGTATAGTTAAGCAAAAATGCTAATGTGGCTTTGGCTAGCCAGTCTTTTGAGTAGCATTTGCAGCACAATTTACATCTGTGAAATTCAAAATTTTGTTAATTTCTCTTTGTTAAACAAAAACTGTATAGATTCCGTATGTATCTGAGCATTTTTACCCTATGATTATGAGTTGCCTTAAAAGGTCATGATTGATGGAAAAATACTACGTAATTCAAAGTAGTCGTGTAGATACACAGTGTTGTAAAAATCCTTTTATTGCTTACTATATACAACTGTTACAGTAAAGCTAATTTCAGAATAGTTTGTATAAATATTACATTATATTTAAAATTTTAAGTGAAAAGGCTGATTGCTTAATTTGGAATTCAAAGTGATTGTTACTTGTTTTTGTAAATGACTTTTGAGTTAGGTCAGAGAAGTTTTGCAGTATTGGTAATTCATGATTCCACTGGCTTTGGGAAGATTATGAGTCTCTGAAGTTGTACAGAAATTTACATGTTTAGTCTATTTTCAGGAAAACTATTGGATGGCTTTCTTAAAATGATTGATGGGCAACAACAAATGACTTTCCTGTAGTAGCCTTTGTTCTGGTGATCATAGATTTCCGTATGCCTAATTGTCATTTCAGTTGAATCTTGAAGAACTTTTGATTTTCCATTTTCTCTTTCCTTTTGACCACAGTATCCAGTGCCCTTTCTTTATAAGTTGATAATTTTTTTGATTTAGAGGTAAAAGATTGTTTAGAGAAATGTTTCAATATTTTGATTTGTTGTAGGTCAAGATTATTAAAACACTGCAAAATCAGTTTCTATTTAACCTGTTAAAACTGTCTGATTCAGGAAAAAATAGCTGTGTTTTAGATAAATAACACTAAAATCAGCTGGTACAAAGGAATTTGTGTAACTGTAAAGACTTTCTTTTGAAAGACTTCAGATATTTATTTATTTGAAGCCTTACTAGTAAGTAGAGATGATTTTGTTATTTGAAACATTTCTTCTTTTTGTTTCCCCTACCCAACTCTCCAGATGCTATAGCCATGATGGTTTTGAGGCTATCTATTGACCCTAAAAAATGACTGGTTTTTCTTTTATTTAGAAAATACTGATCTGGGAATAGGGATATCAGTCCATAGTAGAATGCTTGCCTCATTGTTCAGAATCCTGGGTTTACTCCCTAGCATGGGTGAGGGAGATGAGTAGAGGGAAAGAGAGACAGATACTAACTGACTCTAAATCAAGACTTGGTAAGAGGTGTTTTGTTTTTTGTTTGTTTGGTTTTGGGTTGTTTTTCTTTTGGCAGTTTATGTATGCATTTTTGTTTTTGTAATCATAAAATACTGGATTTAGGAATTAATTTATTTACTTAAGAATTACAAAAATTTTGATAATCTAAGGGGGAGAGTCCTTTTGGTATTTTACTGCTGCCTTTTAGGGAAACAGAACAAGTAGTTTCTTTTATAACATAAATTAGCAGCTTTGTTCAGTTTCATAAAAGCCTGACCCTATCGCTAGATGTTAAAAGGAGAATTGTTTCTGATACTTGTTATCTTTTTCTAAAAAGTATAAATCATAAATGTGGGATTTGGAAAATACTATCAGTATTCTTGAAGAATGAACTGTTATATTTATTAAAATAGGCAAATAGAGTGGAACTATTACCTGAATAACATACTTTTCATGTAAGCAGTAGAGCCTTGAAATTAAAAATCGCTAGATAATATCACTGGGAAGATAGACTTTTACAGATTGGAGTGTAGATGTTACTCATAGAAATTTTAATAATGTGTAGTGGAAATTATTAGAATGAATTGATAGCTGGATATTAATGAGTATAAAATTTCAACTTGGTTGCTGTGAGTATAAGTTCATTTTTTCAGAATTTTTATCTGCTTTTGTTTCTTGATAGTGGTGATCACGAATATAAAAACCTCAGCCCCTTGGTAATGAGATGGATAGCAGGATAATGTCCTCACTTTTGGAAAGGGAAGTTAGTAGAAGTAGACTTCTTGTATTTGGAAATCATAATTAACATTTACCTCTAACAAAATTATACCTGTTTGCTAATATAAGTTCCTAATCAGTATCAGTCAATATTTTCCACACTTACAAAGTTTAAATTTTTTTCCAGTATTGGGGATTGAACTTAGGGCCTCCTGCATGTTACACAAGAATAAAAAGCATTAGTAAACAGCGCCAAAAGAAAAACAGAATTGGGATATTATAGCTTTGGAGTTATAATGAATAGGGTTCTCCCACGGTAAAAGCATTGGTAATTTTTCTAAGTATTTTTGGTGATGTCTGATGATGTATGCCTCTGTATGGAAATTCTTTGATTTTTTTCATGGGTTTTAGAGCTTAGATCTAATAGAGCATTAACATTTGAGAGATTTAGGCTTTGTTAGGAATGTATTTCAGTGATGGTACACTTACTTGTAAACCCTAGGTTTGGGATTTGGGTGGCATTTCCTCCCAAACACTGGGGACAGGGTATAGGCCTCACACACAGGAAAGGTTCTACCACTGAACTCTACATCCTCAGTTTAGAAAATGGTTCTTAATTTGAGATCCAGTTAGTCTGTAGGGATTAATAAATGTACTATACCTAGGTACTACTTGGGACTTTGAGTGATTTAATCAGTCACAGTTCTCAAAAATTATAAGTATATATGTACATATAATATACATGTAAATGAACATGTGCTTAAATTGTAGAGAGTTATATTTTTGTGGAAAACCATATGACCATCTTAGAATATATAATTTATATCTCTTCCTTGCCTGCCTTTTTGCTACCATGAAGTGTAGACTATAGCAATTATGTAGTTTATTTATTACAAAAACCTTATGTAAAAAAGGCCACATTATGAACTTTGGGTGTTTTGTCTTTTTTTTTTGGCAATCATATTTATTCACGTTATTCATCAGATGTATTTTCTTAGTATCTTTACTGATACCATACAGGAGTGGTTTCTAAACACACTACAAGATTTGGACACATAAAGATAATTCTTTTAGTGTTAAATGAAAAGGTAAAAATTCAGTGGTATGTATCTTTCCCTAATGAAAGAAAGATGAAAGTCACTGACTTAGTATTTTTTCTCTTTTCTGTGACATGGTTTTCATGTTACTTTGAATATGCATGTTTGCATATATTAGCATAACAGTAGCTAAATTTCATCATTTAAAGAATTAGGCAAATTGGTACATTCACTTGCTTCCTATTGGGAGGCTGAGATGGAAGGATCACTTGGACCCAGAAGTTCAGGAACAGCCTGGACAGTAGTCAGACTCCATCTCAAAGATAAGTAAGCAATTTTAATTAATGTTTCAAAGCAGACAAGTGCTGCTGCTGTGTGTCTCC
>CM053751.1:40660284-40784027 GCA_028658305.1 Pachyuromys duprasi
TGTTGTAAGTGTGCAAAAGCACTTAATAGAATCCCTTCATTTTTATGAGCCAGTAAAATGTCATCCATATAATGAATAATATATACAGAAGAATATGCTTCTCTAGTTTTAAAAATAGCTTGAGCCACAAATTTTTGACATAAAGTCGGACTGTTTGCCATACCTTGAGGTAATACAAGCCAATGATACCCTTCATAGGCTCTTTAAAATTTACTGATGGCACGCTAAAAGCAAATCTTTTACAATCTTGAGGAGCAAGAGGAATAGTATAAAAACAATCTTTTAAATCAAGTATAATTTTAAAAGTATCTCTAGGTATAGCAGAAGGGGTAGGCAATCCAGGTTGTAAGGCTCCCATTAACTCCATGGTTTCATTTACTTTTCGGAGATCTTGTAAGAGTCTCCATTTTCCTGATTTCTTTCTTATTACAAAGATAGGGGAATTCCATGGAAAGTTTGATAGAGCAACACGACTGCTTTCAAGCTGTTCCTGTACTAACTGCTCGGCGGCTTTAATTTTCTCAAGAGATAGAGGCCACTGATCTACCCACACAGGATCATCCATTTTCCAAATTATTGGATCTGCATGGGGTACAGGTTGTTCAGTGAACCTTCCCTAAAAATAACTTAACCCCGTTTTAAATTTACTTGGGGTAGGTATTAATGGCTGAGTTATGCCTTGTCCAGATTTTTCTAATCCGGAATTTGGTAATTGTCCTATGTCAGAGCATAATCTGATATAGTCAGAAATACCTCCTTCCCTTTTAAAGGGTCTCAAAGCAGCTCGGCAAGCACTGTTAGCATTCTCATAAGCCAATTGTTTTACTAATAATAAAGCAGACTTTTTATCACTTATAAGTCTGTAGCTTGTATTAATCTTGCCACAAAATCTTGAAATAACTCATCAGGTCTCTGATAGATTTTAGACAAATTTTCCACCTGTCTACAGGTTTGTGGAAGTTTATTCCAGGCTTTTCGGGCAGCAGTATTTACTTGAGAGTAGACGGCTACATCTATATCTAATTGTTGTTCTAGTTTTCTGTAATTCTCCTCTCCATTTTGTCTAGCTTCTTGTAAAGAAGCTTGTAAGGGAGACACAGCTGTCCATACAGTAGACAGGCTGAAGTCCCTTTGTCACTGCAATTCTAGCAGTCCCGGGAGGGTGGCCCAAACTGGCAACTGATGGCGTTAAGCATGGAGCCTCGCCTTCTCCAGTAGTTAATTCTTCAATTTTTCTGCTTATTTTTTCCAAGCCACATTCTAATCTTTTAATTTCTTTTTGCCAAGGCTTACGCTTTTTAACATGCATAGCCTGAATTGGAGGGTATCTCTCAGGAAAATACTGATGTGGTTCATCCTCTATCTCTGAAACCTCATTAGGATCTGAGTCATCCGCAAAGTTCTCTTTTGACAAGTAATTATTGTCGTCAGGAGAGAAATACGTCTCCTCTGATGGAGTCGACGGCCTAATATAATTTTGCCTTGAAGGCTGACACCTTTCTAACTTCTTTTTCTCTGAGGCTGAAAGTTTAACTTTCTCAGTTTCCTGTTTCTTACACAGACTTCCTTTAATTAAGTTCCGTACAAAAAACACTAGGCTACTGCCTTGTCCCATTCTTTATTCTCGGAATTACTCACCGCTCCTTCAACTATAAACTTGAGCTCGAAAACAAACAGCGGTGTCCTTCACTTCATCCTTGTATCTCAGGCCGCATGTTCGCCGCCAATTCTGCCGGAGCCCACCAGCAGAGCAGAACGGGGTTCTGAGTTGGGAGTGAGGATTGAAATTAATAATGTACACTACACATATTATGTTCCGAGAGGCTTCTGGCTGCTTGCTCGTGGCTCCAATGAGCCCTAGAGCGTCAATACGCGGCGAGAGCAGCGAGCCTTGTTTATTTATACAAACAATTTACACAAGGGGTTAATATTTACAAGGAAGTGAGGCGGAGCTGAGATTTCAAACAAGCTCTCCCACCTGCTGTCACTAAACAAAAGGCGAATGGACTTGCAAATCCTTCCCTGTCTCCAAGGGAAGGCCTGGAAAAAACCTATCTTCCTGTGCTGAGACTAGCATTTCAAACAGCTGCCAAAGCAGCTGTGACCCGGCTCACCACACATACCGATAATCCCAGCACTTGGGAAGCAGAGGCAGGTAGATCTCTTTACAGTTCAAAACCAGCATAGTCTAAGTCTACATAGCAAGTTCCGGAACAGCAGTAGCTGCTTAATAAGAGAGACTGTCTCGGACACACATGCACACAAATAAACAAGAGAATTAGGTTGGTAATGACTGTTACACATAGAGGCTTAGGAACTCTTTAAAAACATTGAATGACTCAAAGGAAATAGTAAGTGGAGACATAATATGTAATATGGCATCAATTGTTTATGTGACTATATGGATTTAGGTACTTCTTGATGAGCTAATAACTCAGGCCTGGTGGCACTGAAATCCAAGCTCCTGAGAGGCTGAGACCAGGGGATTGTGAGGCCCTTCTGAGGAGAGTCTAAGGATTCAAGGCCAGCATAAGCAGAGTAAAGACACCATCTCAAAATGGAAAGCTGCCTGAGCTAGAAACCATTGTTGAAAGTACTTGTGTAACATACACAGGGGCCTGGGTATGAGCCCAGTATTGGAGATAGGAAGAAATGGTGCAGAAATAAATGAAATGGCTGTCCTCAGTAACACGTAACCTTCAAAAACATGCTTGTGGAATCCCATAGTCCCTAATGGTCAGAGCCTTGGGAAAGAATGTACAAGGAACTCTGCCTTCACAGCATGGGTAGCTGTTAGTGCATATTGAACCTAGGCTTCAGCTCAGAGCCAGTTTTAGGTGCTGAAGCTAATAAACGATTTCCCAAATGTTGACTGAGACCTGAGAAGTTTAGCTTTTTACCCACATTCATGTTTTTGTTTCCTTAAAAATATACCATTATGAGCTGGAGAGATGGCTCAGTGATGAAGAGCACTGGCTGCTCTTCCCAGCACCCACATGGCAGCTCACAATTGTCTGCAACACCAAGTCCAAGGGATCTGTCACCTTCACGCTAATGCACACATACTAAAAGATATATATATATATATATTTTTTTTTTTTTTTCATGCATGCTTCCCAGTTTCTGTCACACTTTAGCAAGGCCGCACTGTTGCTGAGCTGTGTAGGTCAGGCTTTGTGGTAGAGCATAAAGCGTAATGTAAACAAGTGCCTTCACTTTTTACTGTAGCCGTCTGCTAGAGCAAGGCTGCTGCCACCGTACTGAGGTAGTTCCTCTAAATGGAACTGACCACTCTCTCCATTGTGGATTTAACCCTCTTTATTGGTCTTCAGCTAAAGAATGGGACTTCAGTACAATAGTATTTCTTGTGATGTGATTGATCCAAGAGATGTGTCAGAAAGACGTTTTTGTCTTTCCCTTGGAAGAGATTCAGAGGGTCTTGAGTGTTAAGTTTGTTTTACTTTGTGTTTTCACTTTTCATCTCTGATAGAATCCATGAGAAAATAATGTAGAGTGGAAGGATTGTTTTAGCTCATATTTCAGAAGTTTCAGGCAGTGCTCATTTGACTGCACTCTATGGGCCCTTACATGGTGAGATAGAGTGTGGCAGGCAGCATGTGTTAGAGCAAAGCTGGTCCTCTCATGGTAGCCAGGAAGCAGTGACAGGGAAGGATAATACACTCTCTTCAAAGACTCATCCCCCAGTGAACAACCTTTAACATACCTTCCACAGTTTCCCCTTCTCCCACTAGCCCATTCAATGATAAATGCATCAATACATTAATGCTATGGTTAGAGTCCTCATGAATCAATGTTTTTTCAATAAGCCTATCAGCTGGCTACCAAGCCTTAATATAGATGTTGTATACATTTTCTATCCAAGCTCTAACACTGACCTTGTAGTTATATTCCTTTTCAAATAGTGTACTTGTAAGTTGGACCTAGGCAGAGGGTTGTAATTTTTTCTTTTAAGGATTTATTTGTGTATGTTTATGCATGCGCACATGCATGTGCAAGCTCTTGGAGGCCAGAAGAGTATTGCACTTCTCAGAGCTTTGATTATAGACAGTTGTGAATCCCAAAGGATTGCAACTTTGAGATCAGCTTCAGCTACATAGCAAAACCTTGTGTCATATACCCACAGTGCAAAAAGTAAGGAGTGTCATAAGTTAGAGTAAGACATTAAGAGGTGGTGTTGATTACATTTTGTGGTCTAATACTCAGCTGTATATACAGCCACACAAGTTAAAGGATTTGAGAACACCAGAGAAGTCTGGCTTTTCTCCAATACTTTATATTGTGAGTTCAAGACCTAAAACTTAAGGTTACCTTTTTGTTGTTTTGTTTTTACTTTTGGTTTTTGAGAGAGGGTTTATATAGTTCTGGCTGTTCTGGAACTCACTCTATAGATCAGGCTGGCCTTGTAGATCTGCCTGCCTTTGCCTCCTGAGTATTAGGTGTGTGCCACCAACACCCAGTTTAAGGTTACTTTTTGAGATTTTTATTTCATGTGTATGAATGTTTGCCTGGGTATGTTTGTGTACCAAATGCATGCGGTAGCTGTGGAGGTCAGAAGACGGTATTGGGTCCTGTAGGACTAGAGGTACGGGTGGTTGTGAACTGCTGTGAGGGCACTGGAAACTAAACCCATGTCTTCTGGAAAAGCAGCCAGTGCCCTTAACATTCATTCAGCTTTCTCTCCAACCCCTTTGCCAAATTTCTTAATGCAATCAGAAATGTCTACCTACCCCACAATCTTCTATGGCTTCATTAACAGCACCTAACCACCGGCAACATGCCAGCAATGGTGATGGTTTGAATAATCTACATGATATGGGTTAAGGGAAGGAGATCATTAAATGTATTTTTTAACCTATAATTAATTCTCTTTTGACAAAATGACTTTGGAAGCCTCCCCTTGTGTAACCCAGAGCCCATTCTATCAAGAAACTATTGAGTCCAGATGGTTCAAAAGGCTAATGATGAAATTACAGACAGAGATATGAATGGTTAAAGGGGTAAGGGATGATGAAATGTGCAGGATGGTAGCAGGGCAAGCTATTGTCATTCCTGAAGGCCAAGGAGAAGAGTGGTACTGTTGGTTAGAGGGGGAGAAGCTCTGTACCTCAGAAGTTGCTGCTGTAGTGACATCCAGCAAATACTGCACAGAGTTGAAGCAGAGGGGTATGCTCACTTTCTCTCTTGACTCCAGCTTTCTTAAAAAAAAAAAGAAAAAATGTTTTTGAGACAGGGTCTCACTATGTAGCTCTGGCTGTCCCGGAACTCACTATGTAGACCAGGCTGAACCCAAAAAGAACTGCCTGTCTCTGTCCCAAGTGCTGGGATTAAAAGCATGTTCCACCATGCCCAGCTAGCCTCTGCTTTCTATTTGTGGAAGTCAATGGGAAATCAGTTCATAGACAGCCTTGCCAGGAGGAATGAACTTCAGTGGTCACAGAGTGGTAGTGAGAAAGAATAGGAAACAGCCAATAGATGTTTTCCAATTTCAGAAAAATAGAATTTCAATGAAACATAAATAGAACACTAAAAATAATGTACAATCAGTTAACAAAGTTATAATTTTGTGCTTTGGGGCTTATATCCCAAAAAGATCGCAAAAACAAAACCAAACCAAATGATGTTGTTTCTGTAACAACACCCTGTCTTATTGTTTATTGTTTAAAAATGTTCCTCTGGGCTCCTGATCACACTTACCAATGACCAGGGTGACTTACTGAACCCTGGCTTATTTTAACAATAGCATTGGTGAGGCTGGGGGTAACTCAGTAGGCAAAGCACTTGCCCTGCAAGTGTGAGCATGCAGTTGGGGTTCACAGCACCATGCGAGGGCCAGGTCAGTGTGGCAGTGGGCCTGTAGTTCCAGCCCACGGCGCTGTGGAGACGGAGGGACTGAAGTAAACTGGCCAGCTGGACCGGCTGAATTGTCAACTCTAGGTTCAGTTGAGAGCACTACCTCAGTGGATGTGGTAGAGAGACTGAGGGAAGCTCCTAATACCAATCTCAGGGTCTCACACATGCGCACACACACATATGTACACACACACACACAAACATGCACTCATAAACAGACAAGCAAAAATGATTCATTTAATCATAAATATATAAGCTGATTGAAAGAAGTCCTCAATATAACATTTCCAATATTATTTTATTTTTTATTTATTTGACTTTCATTTTTGTGTGTCAGGATCTCACAGTAGTCTGAAGTGGCCTGGAACTGAATATATACCCAAGGCTGGCTTCACCCATGATGAGCCTACTGCCTCAGCCAGTATTACTGATGTGAACCACTATTGCTTTATAATATATGTATGTATAATATTTACCTGATTCTGTATAACTTTAGGTCATTGAGTTAATAATAAAATTGTTATTTTTTTATTCCTGAAGAAATAATTATAGTAATTTAAAATATTCTGAATTTCAAAATATTTTTCTTAAGTATTTAAATATTTTTTAGTATTTAATTCTTTCTTTTGTTTTGTTTTTTGAGACAGGGTTTCTCTGTGTAGCCCTGGCTTTCCTGGAACTCACTGTGTAGGTCAGGCTGGCCTCAAGAGATCAGCCTGCCTCTGCCTCTGAAGTGCTGGGATTAAAATCACCACCGCCAGGCTAATATTTACATTTTTAAAAGGAGTGTTGCAGGATATCTGATCCCATTGTGAAACCCCAAGATTTTAAACTTTAAAAAAATGTTTCTAATTGTGGTATGGTTCAGTCTCTGATCCTAGAACTTTCTGTTTACTGTAAACAAGAACTTGTGTTGTGGCTCAGCTGTAGGACACACCTTTAAAAATCCAAGAGCTTTCTGTAAAAGGGATTAAATAAAGTTAGCCCTAGGTCAAGAGGAGGAGCAAACAGCTGACAGGGGTTAAAAACGGCAGGAGGGGCATTGAGTAGAAGAATATTTAAGACAGTGTAGAGGGAGTGTTTTTCCTTCTGGGACATCAGCTGAGAAGGGAGGTCAGCTGGGTGCTTTCTCTGCCTCTCTGAGCTGCCAGAGTCTCTACATCTGGCTCCTGAGTCTTCATTGATAAAATTAAATGTTTGAGATTTTTCTTTCTTAATAACAACATAGAAGTCTTAAAAACTTTAAGAATTTAGAATCAGGAAACTGAAAATATTTTTGCTATTCTCGTTTTAGAGAGGTCTCACTACGTAGTTCAAGATAACTTAGAATCCACTATACTGGCCTTGAACTTCTGGCAACCCTTCTGCTTCTGACTCCTACTGTTCTAGTGCAGTTGCAAACATTCTGCACCTCCATAGCTCAGCAAATCTGTTTCTGGGCTCTGATCCTCCAGCAGCTCCAGCTGGGTGTGCTGATATTTTATCTAATCCCTGCCTTCATAGTTATATCAATTCTCTCTGCTGCTGCCTCCAGAAAGACTTCTTTGAACTCTAATACCTTTGTAGTCTATAAAGGTATAGGTTTAGGTATATTACCTATAAAGGTATAGGTAATAACTATAGGTTATTCTGTATTCTATAAATACACATTTATTGTGTGAAATACTGTATGGTTTAATATTAGCAACAAAGAGAATAAAAGGGCCGGAAGATCCAATCTTGGTGGTACATACCTTTAAATCATGCACATGGGATGCAGAGGCAGGCAGGAGGAGTTCTAGTCCAGCCAGGACTCTCTATGGGGGTGCTAGAGAGAGGGCTCAGCAGGTACAAGTTGATGAATTGAGTTCAGTCCCCAGAACTCAGGTAGAGAGAACTGATTCTTGAAAACTGTCCTTTGACCTCTACATATTCACCGTTCATGTGGGCACCTACACTCTCACACACACACACAAACACACACAGTTGAAGTAAAAGAACCTGATTGCCAGTGGCTAGCCATTAAGAGAAATCCTAGTTGGTAAATTGTAGCCATGGAAACCCAAACTTGTGAATTATTATTATTCAATAAATTCTGACACTGTAAAGATAGACTTGCCCATATGTGTTTCTGATTCTGACATGCTCACAAAATGAATCGTATTTAAGTTCTTTTTTAACAAAAGAGGTGACAATTTATCTATGTGAGTATTTACAGTAGCCAGAAGTTAAACCCATTCAAGTGAGGGCAGAAATTTGTGTTATCAATACGAAAGCCTGTGAAAGTATACTACGTATGGTTATCAAGCCAATGTTAACTCTGAACACACACACACACAAAGAAGAGGTAAATGTCTTGTCTGTGGCATTGTGTTGCTGGAAACAAAATCGCGACCCAAATGCTAACCAAGTGCCCCACCACCTGGTCTATATTCGTCCTGTCTCTTTCAGGCAGTCTCCATTTCTGAAACTTTGTCCTGCCTCTATGGATACTCAGAAGTTGAGAAAGATTCAGGCTAAGGGCTAGTTTTGGGCTAAACACTTCAGGTCTTGGTGGTAGCACATGTGCCTGGCAGGTACCATGCCTGGTTTTGTATGGAACACAGATCAGGGTCTTGGGAGAATGGCACCTAGTTATTGTTATATAGCTACATTGTGCATTTCAAAATATTATCTGCTGTTGATCTGGACCATCATTTTCATGGGAAATGTCTTTAAAACTGATTTTTAAAATGAACCCTTGAAACACTGAGGGCAGTTTGAAATACATTTAAGGGCTGGAGAGATGGCTCAGTGGTTAAGAGCACTGTCTGCGCTTTCAACTCCCCGCATCCACATGGCAGCTCACAACTGTTGGTAAGCAGTTCCAGGTGGTCTGACACCCTCACACCAATGTACATAAAATAAAATTATTTAAAAAATACAGTCAAAAGCACAAGTTTTACTGGGTGTTACATGCCTATAATCCCAGCTACTTGTAAACTAAGGCAAAAAAATTTTTTTTAAGTTTGAGGCTAGCTTGAGCTACATAAACAACTTGGTCTCAAAACAGTAAAAAAAAAAAAGTGATTTCCATCAAATGGAATCTTGAGTATGCAGTGTTGTTCCCACTGCAAAGATGTGGCATTTGCTGTGAGGTGTATGGATCCTGCTTAAGCAGTAGCTATTTATTATGGGAGCTCTAATGCAATCCAGAATGACTTCACTTGCCAAATTGCTGTCTGACACTTTGGTATTCAAGCTATAAAACCTAGAAATTGTTTTAGGATGCTTTCACTAAATGTAGTACCAAGAAGTAGCAGGCTTTGCCTTACATTACTTCATGTTAAAACGGAATCAAACAGGATCTTCAGGTACAGTAATGCTATGATCAAGTAATGCTTAAAATACTTAAGTACACAGCACTCAATTTTGTCAGCGCTCAGTGTTCTCCATAAAACATCCAATAGTAATCCTACTACTGGCAACTCTATGATATTGTTTTCAATGATTTGATTTGACGAGGCAGGGTCTCGGGAAATCAAGGAATTCGGTACGTTGTTGGGAATGACTAAACCCTTGATTCTCTTGCCTCTATCTCCTGAGCGCTGGGATTACAACGTGTGCCCGCCACCAGGTGCTGGAGAACTCTGTGGGTACTAGAAAAGCACTATCAACCAACCTATCTCTGCAACCTCCGGCTTTCAGTTTTACATACACGAAAACAGGGCTTGGAAAATTCAAGGAATTTAACTGCAAATCAGAATTAACAGCCAGAAGTCCCTACCCACCGGCTGCCACCGTGGCTAACGTCTTTAAAGCCAGCGTGTAGGAAGACAGAGGCTGGCCGCTCTCCGTTGGTTCGAAGCCAACCAGGTCTACATAGTTCCAAGCTGGCCTGAGATAAAGTAGAGGGACCCTGCCACAAAACAAAACCCAACCACGTTTACTGGAATGCTTTTGAGAAACAGGGGCGTTAACGGTGCTTCTCCAGCCACGCAGGTGATCAGACCGGCTTGGATCGTGAATCTAACCCGAAAGAAGACGACAGACGGCTTCGTGCAGGCGGACTGGCGGACTCGCTCGCCCCTGACCGGCCAGGGTGGGACACAGGCCGGGAGGTTTCCGCGCGCTGCGGGGCGACGCCCACCGCGGGCGGGGCCGCCGCTCCCATTCGCCGACCGCCCGAGGCCGCCTCCCTCCCTCCCGCGCCGCGGCGCCGCCGGCCTAGCGCAGGGCCCGGGACCGCGCGGCCGGAAGCATGCTGGACTTCGCGATCTTCGCCGTGACGTTCCTGCTCGCGCTGGTGGGAGCCGTGTTGTACCTCTACCCGGTAAACGACGCCTGGGGCCTCGGCGTGCGCCTGCGCCGCACGGACCCGAGGGCCGCGTCACGTGACGCCGCCCCGTGCGCGTGCGCGCTCAGCGACCCCCGCGCTGCGGGCCGGTTCTCCGAGGCGGCGCTGAATTAGTTTGGGTGGCTCTGGGGACTCCCTCAAACCCCCATCCCGCCGGCTGCCGCACCGGGAGAAAAACTCCTTCCATCTCTGCCTAGCGGCCCGTTGGGATGGGCGAGGCCGACCATCGCGCGAGGCAGCCGGCCGCCTCCCCCCAAAACGTTGTCCACCTGTCCTTCTCACAGGGGAAGCTCTCAGAGGTAGTGGTTAAGGAAACTTTAAAAACTAAGTGTAGTTTTCTTTTTTTAAAAAAGAATGATTTATTTTGTTGTGAACACAGTATTCACCTGCGTGTACGCCTGCGGGCCAGAAGAGGGCACCAGATCTCATGATCGATGGTGGTGAGCCACCCTGTGGTTGCTGGGAATTGAACTCGGGACCTCTGGAAGGGCAAGAAGCCCTAACCTCTGAGCCATCCCTCCAGCCCTGTGTGGAAGCTTTCTTAAAGCTTACTAGAAAGCCGGGTGCTGTGTATACTGTAACTCCAGCACTGGCGAGGTGGATGGCATGGACACCCAAAGCCCATCCTGCATCAAACCCTGTGGGGGGGGAAAGTACGAAATGGTAGTGAACAGCCCCTGATAGATTACTGGTAGTGGAGATGCCCCTTAGAAGTGTCCTGAAGACACGGCTCAGGGGTTAAGAGCGTAAAGGTCCTGGGTTCAGTTCCAAGCACCCACTTGGTGGTTCACAACCGTGTATGAGATCTGGTGCCTTCTTCTGGCCTGTAGGCAGAACCCTGTATTATACATAATAAAGAAGTGTTCTGTTCAGAGCTAGTGAATGGATTAGAAAGAAAGCACTGATGTGAAGGAGAGAGTTCAAGCCTTCCAGGAATTTGTGACTAGAGTGGATGTAAACCCAGGCGGGGTGGAGAGGCCATTTTCGGGACTTTCAGTCTACGTTCTACTGGAGAGTTTCAATAGATAAAGTGGCAATTTTAGTTTTAAGAAAAACTGGGAATGCTGTGTAGGGCTTATAATCCAACTAGCGTTTAGGAGATGGAGGCAGGAGAGGTCAAGGCTTTCCTCCGATAACAGACCCAGCCTGAGCCACGCGAGCCCTTGTCTTACATACTAAAAAAGATGGGGTTTCTTTAATAGTATGCAGGAAAACGTTTTGAATTTGTTCCTTTTACATAAAAGGAAAATCTTTGAGTCAAGGGATTTTCAGATTTAAAGGAGAATTTTAATTCGAGGGCTGGGCATGTCTAAGGCACTCTGGGAGCTCCGGTGGGAGCTGCTTGAGCTTTCTGGAGCCATCTTGGGCAATGTAGTGAGACCGCACTTCAAAACAATCCTAATTTTATTAGGTAAGTTTTATTAGGTAGCTGTAGGTCTGGCTACCATGTTAAGAATGGGCCGTAATTACGGGGCTGGGGCAAGAGTGGGAGCAGAGAGTCCCTGGAACGAAACTACAAGCATTAAGTAAGAGACTGTGGTTTGGACCACAGGTGTACGAGCGCATTTGTGAGAACTACAGCATTGCGAACTTAAAGCCTAGGAGAAGCTGGAAGAAAAACACTTTTTTTTTTTTTTTTTGCCTGTTAGATGGAAGAATTTGACACTAGGGGAAAGTGGAGATTTTGTTTAGTTTTTATTTTGGTGGGGGTTTCATAGAGATCAGACGTTTGGGTTTACTTCAGCCACATTTGAGATGTTTGTTAGACATCCAAGCCAGACAATTATCTAATCACGTACACAAATCTTGAGTTTTAAGGTAAAAGATGAGACCGGAGATTGTTTGGGGACTGCCAGTATATATATTATATTTAAGCTACAAACTTGTTCCAGTCTCCTGGGAAACTTAGATATAGGAGAGATGAGGTCTGTTGTTGATTATCAAAGTTTAATATTGATTTATCTTTAAGTTAAACAGAAGTGGTTCCTAAACCAGATGTATACCCTAATCACCACGAAGAAATTAGGATTTATTTAATTAACCTAGAGCACAATGCTGGGCAATAGTTACTCCATCCTAGACCTCCAAGCCCACACCGTTTCCTACCATTCATATTTCCCGCATTATACTTGCTTTTAGCCATATCTTTGGTCCAGCTCATCTCTCCTGATGGTTCCAAGTCCTCTCCTGCTGATCTTTCCTCTCCTCTCCTCCAACTTGCTTCTTTCTCCTCCCCTCTGGACCAGGATGTCCTACCCTATTCTCTCCATTGCTCAGCATTAGCTGGTTGTTTTATTGACAACACAGAGAACAAATGGTGGCGTGTTTACACAAACCTGAGACTGGTGCTGCTTAAAATAAGCATCACAATGCAATGTTCCGATTGAAACCAGATAGTGGGGCAGAGAAATCAGCATTTGAATGAACAAGGATAAATTGTATACATGCCACAAGAACGTTATACCAACCTAGGTCCAAGGACTAAGCCCTGAATTCTCCATTAGTATAGAGGCAGAAGAGGGGAATGGGGTAGGGGAGGAGAATTCTGGGGAGGAGCAGTGAGACCAAAGAAAGGTAGAGAATAATCAATTAAGCCAAATGTGGCAAAATTTGCCGAGGAAGCTCAGGCATGAGAATTTAGTAACATTGACAATCCAAGATGAGCAGCTCCAGTGGATGACAGGGGTGATGACCTGGCTGGTGTGTATTGAAAGGTACTAAGTATGCATAATTCTTCAGAGTTTCGCCCTACCTCCTAATAATTCATTTGGTCCTTAAGAGTGGTTTGTATCCCCCAGTGACACTGTTGAAACACCCAGTTTTTCATTTACGAGTGGTTATCACTTGGAGATAGCTTTTGGGTTAGGTTGGGAGTCAGGGTCCACTTCTTTTTGTGCTGGGACCCCATCTGGCAAAGGCTGAAGACCAATGCTAGCCTTTGTGTATGGCCCCTCCCCTCTTCTGTGAGTTGTCTGTGCATTGGCCTTGCTCCCTGAACCTGAGGGGAGCAATTTGGTGAAGCTCTCTCACTCTCTGTGTATTGTCTAGCTGTAGGTCTCTCTGTGTAGTTGTTCCCTTTTACTTCAGGAGGAAGCTTCTCTGATGAGGGCTGGGCAAGGCTAAGAGCATAGCAGAATGCTGTTAGTCATGTAGCTGTTTTGTTCCTTTAGCAGAACTTAGTGTTTGATTTTCCCTAGCACCCCAGCCTATCTAGTGTCAGGTTCTTGACCAGTGTCGGGAGTGGGTTCCATCTCATGGAGTGGCCTTAAATCCAATCCGATATTGCTTGGTTGCACCCATGTCGCTATTGCACTACACAATTTGCATGCAGGACAAACATTGCAGATCAAAGGGTTTGTAGCGGGGTCGGCGTTTACCTTTCTCTTGGGTAGCGTGCAGAGTGCCTTGTAGTCAGTAGGGGTGAAGGTTCAAGGTGGACACCAGCTTGACTTCCCACGTTCAGTGAATTGTGTCGGTGCTGTCTTCAGCAATGGGGACTTACCATTAGTTTGTGGTGAGAAACCAATAGCTTTGGCAGTAGCCTGGGTTGTTTGGGGGCTCCCGTGGGACCCCTTTGGCCACCAAGTCAATCAGGTGTAACCTATTCCTGGCACTGAAAACTTCATTTGGTGACGGGAGATGTCCAGCTAGGACTTTGCTTCCTGTTACTTTGAGGTTTTAGATCACCTTCATATGCGTATGTATATTAGGAAGCTTCTACTGTGTTATGTCTCTGCATGACTAGCTAAAAGGGGGTGGTCCCCAGGAGGAGAAAGGCTGCGTGTGCCCTGCCACCACGACCTCACTGACCCCTGGGAACTGGGGCAGAGAGGAAGGGGAGACAGTCGGCTGCTGTGAAGCTGGGGTTAAGACTAGAAGGTTGGAATTGGAGGACAAGAATGGCGATGCCCATCAGAAGGTGACCGAGAGAACAATGTCTGTGAAACATTGAAACAGGAGAGGCTTCATAAAAGAACAGCGGCCTGTGTCATCAGATATGCAAAGGCAGGAACCAGCATTTGGAGAATCTGTAGACAGTGCACAACAACGTCACTCCATCAGAATATTTTTTGAAAAATTGGCAGTGGAAGAATATGAAAGCAATTGCTTTCTACGCCAAGAGCCTATTTTGTTTTATATAGAAATGAGTCCTTGGATTCAGCTGAATTGGAAAGTTGTTGTTTAAGGTCCTGGATATGTCTTGTTTAAACATTTAGGGCTTCCTGGATATGTGACAATTCACTACATACTACATACTACAGTAAGCCGTTTTGTTTTGTTTTTTCCATTTAGGCTTCCCGACAAGCTTCAGGAATTCCAGGGATTACACCAACTGAAGAAAAGTAAGGTTTTTTTGTTTGTTTGTGTTGTTGTTGTTTTGGTTTGGTTTTTGATGATGCCGGGGACAGAACCCAAGGCCTCAGGAGTGGTAAGCAAGTACTGTGCTCTGAACTACAGCCTCAACCCTAAACTGTATTTTTAAATTACTCATTTTATTTAAAGTTTTGCACTTCCAATTTACCTCTGAGAGTACATCCTAACCTTCCTTAAGAACTGGGAGGAAGACCCGCGGGCCTGGTGGCACACACCTGTGAAAAGCTGAAAATAAGACAGAAGTAAAATAGAAAAAGGAAACAAATGTCTAAGCTAATCTTAGGGTTTGTTGAGGCTGTAAACCTGTTGGAGGCTGGCGGGGAGGGTGAGCGTGACCAGCCGGGTAGTTCTTCTGACTATGTCACATGTTCCTTGTGTGGTTTTCAAGGTGTCATGAGTTCTCAAAATCCTCAGAAAATCCATCTCTAAACATCATCACAGAGAGTGGGGCAGTGAAAATAATCTAGTTTGGGGTTTTTCGGTAATTTAAAATTTATGAATCTTTTCCTTTCATCTGTTGACATAGTTAACTGAGAGTCAGCTTTGCCTTTCTGATTTGTCCAAGTCAAGTTAATTGTATTACATGTCTGTCTTTCATCAGAGATGGTAATCTTCCAGACATTGTCAAAAGTGGAAGTTTGCATGAGTTCCTGGTTAATTTGCATGAAAGATACGGGCCTGTGGTCTCTTTCTGGTTTGGCAGGCGTCTTGTGGTTAGCTTGGGCACCGTTGATGTACTGAAGCAGCATTTCAGCCCCAATAAGACTTGTAAGTAACATTTTTCTTTCTCAGCTGATGCCTACCTCTGAAGACTAAATGTCTATAAAGAAAGAATGCTGGATAGCATTAGCTGATGTTTATCAGATGTTCTGTACTGTGTGTTAGGTATGTATTAAAGTTTTGGTTATCTCAGTTAATGAGATGCAATGGTATGGAATTATTTTTATCTTTAATTTACAGATAGTCAAAATCCTATTATGAATTACAACAGAGTTCTTTTGAGGGAACCTGAGAAAATAGTTCTGGAGTACATCTGGAAGGGTTGACATATATGAGTAGCTGGGAAAAGCCTGAGGAATATTAGTGAGAGGAATAGCTGTGCTGTTACATAGCACAGCAGAGAACACGGGACTGCAGTAAAGACTTAGCCGGTGCTGGGGTCGAGCTGATGGAGTGGGAGTCAGGATATACGAGATGAACAAGCACCCAGGAGAAACAGCATTTTTATAGCAGGATAAAAGCTGTGGCTGCTTCTGAGAAAACTGAGTAACTGTTTAGAAAGAGAATCATTCCTTGCCCTTATTCACTGTATCAAGATACATTTCAGGGCTAGGGGAGGACTCAGTTGGCCAAGGTCTGGATGCACAGACGAGTCTGTGCTTGACCCTAGATTCTGCACAGAAAGTCAGGTGTGGCAGCACACTCTTGGCATCCCAGAACTGGCTGGGAGCAATTGCCAGGGCTCACTGGCCAGGCGGCCCAGTCAGATCAGCAAGGTCCTGTATTGTTAACAGTGAATGGGATTCAGGATGGATTTTCCTTCCTTTATATCTTCCTGTGTTGTTTGAATTGATTTTAGTGATGTGTGTGCACGTAAATCAGAAAGCTACTAAAGGAATAGAAAGGGAAGAGAATCTGACACCAGCTGATTTTATTAACTAACACTTGAAAACAACACAGTAGTATCCATTTTGCTTTAAAATTAGTGTGGGGAGCCAGGGTTGTGGCTCAGGGGGAAAGAGCACTTCCAAAAGACACAGGTTCGGTTACCAGCTCATACATAGAGGCTCACAACTGCCTGTAGCTATGGTCCTACAAGATGCAGCTCTATCTTCTGGCCTCTGCATGCATCGGGTACACAGACATACAAAACACCCAGGCAGGAAAAAAGAAAACAAATACCAAAAATGTTACAGTCATGTCCAAAGTGATTTTATGCATGTGAAATGAAGCAGGATGGAATTTGAGTCAGGACAGTTTTGCCCATTTTCGCTGATGCTCGAGCCGGTCAGATTTACCAAAGATGGTTAATGGTGTAATGGAGAGATTGCTGTGCCCTGCTCTCCCCCTCCCTCACCTCTGGTCCTTTGAATACTTTTTGCTTAGAAATGATTATTTTAACATAGAAATCTGAATCTGTCTGTTTCAGCGGACCCATTTGAAACCATGTTGAAGTCCTTATTAGGGTATCAGTCTGGTGGTGGGAGTGGGAGTGAAAGCCACACGAGGAGGAAGCTCTATGGAAGCGCTGTGACGGCTGCCCTGCAGAGTAACTTCTCTCTCCTGCTGACGGTAAGGAAGGAGGCACGTGGCCTGGGGATGCGGGGGCACAGCGGTGTTCACAGTGTAGACACGGTGTTCACAGTGTAGACGACAGTGTTCACAGAGTGCAGACATGGTGTTCACAGAGTGCAGACAACAGTATTCACAGTGTAGACAGTGTTCACAGAGTGCAGACACGGTGTTCACAGAGTAGACACCGTGTTCACAGTGTAGACAGTGTTCACAGAGTACAGACATGGTGTTCACAGAGTGTAGACAACACTGTTCACAGAGTGTAGACACGGTGTTTACAGAGTGTAGACAACAGTGTTCACAGAGTGTAGACACGGTGTTCACAGAGTGTAGACAACAGTGTTCATAGAGTGTAGACACGGTGTTCATAGAGTGTAGACAACAGTGTTCACAGAGTGTAGACGACGGTGTTCACAGAGTGTAGACGACGATGTTCACAGAGTGTAGACAACAGTGTTCACAGAGTGTAGACATGGTGTTCACAGAGTGTCTGTACACTATCAATATGCCTTATGTTTGCCACTCTTCTCTTACTAATTTTCTTTTTTTCTGGGGCTGGGGAGAGGTTTCTCTGTGTAGCCTTGGCTGTCCTGGCTTTGACCAGGCTGGCCTCGAACTCACAGAGACCCACCTGCCTCTGCCTCCCCGAGTGCTGGGATCACAGGCGTGTACCTCCTCTGCACCACCACACCCAGCTTCTTACCTGTTTTCTTAAGCTGACTTTTAAAAGGTTTTAGTAGTAGTAGTAGTAGTAATTGTAGGTAGGTGTGTATGTCTGCATGTGGGTATATACGCTTAAACCTGGAAGCCACAGGCTACAGATCCCCTGGCACTGGAATTATAGGCTGTAGTGGAAGTTTTGGTTTCTTGAAAAACTCAGTGATGGCTGCTGGAGAGATAGCTCAGTGGTTAAGAGCACTTTCTGCTCTTCCAAAGGACTTGGGTTCAATTCCTAGCACCCACATGCAGCTCACAACTGGCTGTAATACCCATTCCAAGGAATCTGACACCTTCACACTAATGCACACAAAAAATAAATAGATAAAAATATTTTTTAAAAACTCAGTTACATTATATAGATATGTTTTTATTTTAATCCCAAGTGTAGGATATGGGACTGTCTTAGTTTATCCACAGTTCATCCAATTGCCTCATACAGGGTGTGGTCTTTGCCAGCTGCCCCCTCCTCCCTTGCCCCCGTGTATGTGTGTGTAAGTGTGCGTGTGTGATATGTGGTGAGTGGTGTGTGTATGTGTGTCTGTGTGTATATGAGTGTGTGAGTGATATGTAGTATATGGTGAGTGGTTTGTGTGTGTGATATGTGGTGAGTGGTGTGTGTGTGTGTATGTCTCTGTGTGCATATGAGAGTGAGTGTGTGTGTGTTACAGAATTAGACATTAGACTCTAGAAAGCTTCTCTACCCCAGCTAGTTCCCAAATAATCAAGACCTTTTAGATTAATAAAAGCTTTAAAGCATCATAGGGCAGATCTCAACCCTCGAAGTATTTTGCTACTTCCTAGCTACACACTCTGAGTTTCTTGCCATAATTGTTCCTGCCTGAGCTGCTTCTGTTCCATCAGGCCAGCCCCATGGCCATGTGTTCATGGTCCACACTGCCCCATGGCAACTTCCTTCTCTCTGCTTCCTTTCTTCTTGTGGTCCGCATCTGACCCCAAGCCCGGGAACCTAAGCCCTGCCTGCTTCTTTTCTGCCCAGTTACAAGCTCCTGGCTAATTTTATTAACCAGCCAACCTTAAATTGTGGAGCCCATGAGAATGTGCCAGTTTGGATAGCAATCAGATCTTGGGGTCAGTATTTATCATTAGAATACACAACACCAGACCAACCCCCAACGTGTGTGTGTGTGTGTGTGTGTGTGTGTGTGTGTGTGTGTATCTGTGTATATATCTGTGAGTGTGTGGTGTGAGTGGTATGTGTGCACATGTGTGGATGTATTAAGTTGGTCCTGGGTGTCTTCCTTAATTAGGTAGGGGCCCTCACTGAAGCTAACACTCATGACTTGGCTAGTCTAGGTAGGTTGCTTCAGAGATTGCCTGTCTCTGCCTCTTGAGTGCTGGGATTAAAGATGTGCCACCATTTATGTGGGTGCTGAGCTTCCAAATTACATTCCCCACTCTCTATCTAGTCACCATCTTCCTGGCCCCTCAGGCCATATTCTTTTTTTTTAGATTTATTTATTTATTATTTATACAGTACTGTTCCTGTATGTGTGCTTACACACCAGCAGAGGGCACCAGATCTCACTATAGATGGTTGTAAGCCACTATGTGGTCACTGGGAATTGAACTCAGGACCTCTGGAAAAGCAGCCTGTGCTCTTAACCTTGGAGCCATCTCTCCAGCCCTAGGCCATGCTTGTAAGCCCGTGTTGAGCACAAATGAAACTCTCGTGGAGAGTGCAGATTACTGGGGCTCTCCTTGGACATGCTGAGTCTCTGGGACAGGAGCCCAGCGTCTTCAGGAAGTTCTGCAGGAAGTTTACAGTCTGAGTACAGCAGCCACCTGCACTGTAGTAGTCCCTGGGAAAGCACTTGAAGGAAGGCTGCTGACCTGCTGGCACCCAGGAAGCAGAGGCGGGGCAAATGCACAGACACACTCAGTTGTTTCTGACCTCCCAACAGCCTCTGAATATTAACTTACCAGTGGATTAGCCCGTTAACAAATTCAGTGCTTCGTGATCCAGTCTCAATACTGCCCTACACATGACCCTTCTGGGGACACATTTCATATTCAAGCCAAAGCCAGGAATACAGAGCGAGTTCCAGAACAGCCAGGGCCACACAGAAACACACTGTCTCTGAAAACAAAAACAAAACAAAAGTATTAGTAATTTCATGGTAATTATTAAATAATTAGTTTTGAAAGAAATTTTGTATTTTTTCTGAATGTCTCGTTTACATTCCAGAATTGATTTGTTGAGGCTGAGGCATGGTGGTGCCGCCCTCACACTGGGTAGTCTGAGGTCAGTCTGGACTACATAATGACGGTGTGTTTCTTTCTTTCTTTTTGACAGGATGTCTATATAGCTTTGGTTGTCTTGAACTTCTTATGTAGAACAGGCTAACTTCAGACTTGTGGTACCATGCCTGGCTAACATTGTTTCAACAAACAAATTCTGAATCCTATCTGTTAAACTGTAATCCTTCCTCTAGGTATAACTTAAGGCTAATTTTTCTGTCATACAGTTCTGTTGAAACTACCATAGTAGTTTAGTTTGATTATTGTGAAGATGCCTGTAAGCCGTCGTATCCTGATTTAGGATCCGTGATAAAATCGATAGCACCTGTGCCTGGGTTTTGACAGTTCATGCATCAGATCCATGACTGAGGATGTAAGGATAGCTGGTAACAGAATATCGCAGCGTGGGCGGACCCCTGTGTCTTCATCATTGGAATCAGTCGACAGCTGTCTTCCGGTTAATGTATATTGATCACACATGACAGAATTGGAGGAGAGATTTAACAGATGTCATTTAGAAAAGGAAACATTTGTCTTATATTTGGACATTTCTGCTTGTACTAAGTCAATGTACAAGACTGAGTATGAAACAAAGCTGACTAAAATTCTCATCTGAGTTAGCCAGCACTCACACACTAAAAGGGTTTCATGTAGTCCCGGAGGTGGACCAGTTATGCTTGCCTACAGAACAGACAAAATGGTGGGTGAGTTGGTTATACTATGTGCATTATTTTGATGGACCTTTCCACAGGGGTAACCGAAGACCATCCTGCACATCGGATATTTACATTACATTACATTATGATTCATAACAACAACAAAATTACAGCTATGAAGTAGCAGCAAAAAGAATTGTATGGTTGGGGGATCAGCACACAAGGAGCTGTATTAAAGGGTTGCAGCATGAGGAAGGGTGAGGACCACGGGGTAAAGGCGTGCACAGACAGCCCACAGCCCAGCTCATGATATAAGCGACTTAAAAGAAAGAATATAGTTTACATTTAGTCCCTCGGCTGTGTAATCACCCTGGCTTTCATCTTAAAACCGTGTGACAAAGCTCTATTACGACCTGAAGAAAAATTGAATCCTGGTAGAAAAATAGTTAAAGGAATGAGCGTGCACTACATAGAGGAAGACAACCACTAAAAACAAAGTCAAACAAGCAGTGCTGAGGGTTTGGTTTTTGTTTTTTGGTTTTTTTGGTGCTGAGCAGTTTTATAGGACACAGTGCTGTTAGAGGCGTGAGGCTCGGGAATTACGGTGCTGCTGAGGGGATGAGCTGATACATGGCTTCCAGAGGCAAGGGAGCAAAGAAACTTAGAACATTCCTCCTTCATCCAGAGGAGCATCCAGAGATTGCCCCCACTTAACTGTAGCAGAAATTGAAAGGGCCTTAAAAGTTCAGCAGTAGATTAAATAAATGACAGGCAATCCATACAGCAGTTTACAAAGGAGTCATTCAGAAGGGTAGCAGAGCTATTTATTTATTAGTGACCCAGAGAGCTAGTCTTAAGTATGAGGCTGGAATGCAGTGTTTACCCAGAATGCACAGGCTTGATAAATTATATATATATATATTTGTTTGGGCAAATGTAATAAAGCACCACAGCACACAGGGTTGTTTTGGTTTGTCTGAGGCCAGGCCTCACTGTGTAGTCCTAGCTGGCCTGGAACTCACTATCTGTACATTAGCTCTGGATGCACCTGTGAGACATTGCCAGAGCTTGTTAATGCCTGTGAGAGTGGCTGTCATTCAAGTTGTTGAGGGCCTGATGAGGGTGATGATGTCAAACTCAGAGATATACCTGCCCAGCCTCAGCTGGGATTAAAGGCACGCACCACCACTGCTCAGCATCTTCTCTTAAAAAAAAAAAAAAAAAAGATTTATTTGCATGTGTGTCTGTGTGAAGGTGTTTGATCCCCTAGAACCAGAGTTATAGACAGCTGTGAGCTGCCATGTGAGTGCTGGGAATTGAACCCGCGTCCTCTGGAAGAGCAGCCCATCTCTGCTGAGCCACCTGTGCTGAGCCATCTCTCCAGGGCTCCCTCTACCCCATCTTTTCTTAATAATGCTTCTGTCAGGTTTTGGGATGAAGGTTCTTGTAGCTTCATAAAGTGAAGAGGAATGCCCTCTGTGCTTTCCAAAGACTCTATTGAGGGAGAGCATTGCCTTTAGCTGTTCAGTGGAGGGTAGTAGGCTCACATGGTTTTAATTTGCATTTCCCTAATAATGACCGAGGCTGGTCATCTCTCACTTGTTTGTGTGTGTTGTGTGATGTTTTATTTTAGGCTTTGTTGAATACTCATCGATTTTGTGGAAGTCCAGATAAATATGTGTATGAAGAAATGTTAAACTTTTCTCTTGGCAGAAGTCAAAATAATTTATATAGATTAAAATGCCTTACTTTAGTCCAAGAAATGGTTTTGACTCTTTTAAGAAAAGTAACTGTCCAAAAGCATTTTCCAGCTTATAACACATTTCTAGAATAACTCTCAAAAAATTTTAAAAATACTATCATAAAAATATGTCAGTACCATATGGTTTTATGAAATAACTTCTATTTTTTTATTTTTAAAGTTTGAAAGTTTTAAATAAACTGCTAGGAACATTTTTTTTTTCTTCATTTAAAACTGTGTATTATTGAGCCAGGCATGGTGGCGCACACCTTTAATCTCAACACTCAGGAGGCAGAGGCGGGCAGATCTTTGTTAATGTTATTTTTATAAAACTGCGTTTTTCAGTTTTTCTCTTAACCCAGCTATCACACAAATAATTGAGACTCTATTATATTATTTTAACAAGCTTCACAGTACAAGAGCTGAGCAGTTCTATTACTGTTTTTTTACATTATCTTTTAAAAATTTTATTACAATGTATTCACTTTCTATCCCAGCTGCAATCCCCTTCCTCAGCCCCTCCCAATTCCACCCACCCTCCCTCTTCTCCTCCCATGCCCCTCCCCAAGTCCAGTGATATAGGAGATCCTCCTCCCCGTCCATGTGGGAGGCCTATCAGGTCTCATCAGGACTGGCTGCATTGTCTTCCTCTGTGGCCTGCAAGGCTGTACCCCCAGTGGAAGGTGATCAAAGAACCCACTGAGTTCATGTCAGAGACAGCCCCTGTTCCCCTTATTAGGGAATCCACTTGGACACTGAGCTGCCATGGGCTACATCTGTGCAGGGGTTCTAGGTTATCTCTATGCATGGTCCTGAGTATCAGTATCAGACCCCTGTGCCCAGATATTTTGGTTCTGTTGCTCTCCTTGTCGAGCTCCTGTTACTCTTAACCTCTAAGCTAATCTGGCTTCTCCCAGCATACATTCCAGACACTTGGACTTTGTAGCTTTCCTTACTGAGCTCCTCTCTCATGGTTTCTCCTGGACCTCTGCCCATGGCTCAGTCCCCTACTTCTTCCTCTAACTCCACCTCCCCTGGCTGACAGGAAGTCCAGCCCTATTCTCTCCTTTGCTCAGTGATTGACTGTAAGCTGCTTTATTGTCATATCAGGGGACAATTGGGAAACAGTGTTTATACAACATTGAGACAGTAGAGTCTCAGAACAAGGATTGCAACCAGGTGTGGGAGGTCCAGAAGTCAGCTTTTGAATTACACAACAACCTTATGACTACAGGTCTCTGTGAGTTCAAGGCTAGCCTGCTCTACAAAAGGAGTCCAGGATAGCCAGGGATACACAGAGAAACCCTGTCTCAAAAAACAAAACAAAGCAACAACAAAAAGTGTGTATTATCTGGGGATGGGACATACAGAATAACTTTTTGAACAAAGAATAAATTTTACAAATTAACACACACATAAAACATTTCAAGAGGAAAAGTGTTTCTGCAGCATGTGACATTTTCTTTCTATAACCACTGAGTTCAATAACTGTAACAATAATGACAGTAAATTAACAATAAGATCTTGTTTCAAATTTGTTTAAGAATGTTTGCGTGTGTGTCTGGACATCATGTACATGTCTGGGTCATGGAAGGTCAGAAGAGGGCATCAGGTCCCCTGAAGCAGGAGTGATGGCTAGTGGGAGCTACGTGAGTGCTGGGAATTGAATTAGGGTCTTCTGCAAGAGGAAGTGCTCTCATCTACCGGAGAGACCTTTCAGTGTGCTTATCTGCCATTCATTCGAGATATTGGTGAAATGTAAGATCTTTTGCCCATATTTTACTTGATGATTTGTTACTGACTTCCAAGAGTTCTTAAAATACTGCATGTGCCAGTTCTTTGTGAGATATTGGTTTGGAAACTATTTTCTAGATCCGTTTGCCTTGGAAGATTGCCTTGGAAGAGCAATGTTTTTGGCTTTAATGAAACAGTGCTCACTGGTATTTCTCTTTCGTTGATGTCTGTCAAGATCTCAGCACTTTCTCCTTTCTTCGGGCTGTGTCTTTCTCATGCATTTAAGTCTGTGTCCTTTTTTAACTTGACCCTTGTACACTGTGGATGCAGATAAGGTCTGTTTTTCTTAAATACCTGCTCAGCTGTTAGAAGATGATCCCACTGAACTTTCCTGGACATTTTGTCAATACTCTATGTCAGCCATGTTTATTGCCGTTTTCATGCTTGTCTTTTCCTCTGCTTTGTGTGTCCTAGAGCCAGGTGACCCATACAGGCTAAACACATTGTCTTCGGCCTTTATTTGCTCACTTAATTCACCAATGGCTCAAATCTGTCTGCTTAAACCCACTGTTGACTCCATCTGGTGATGTTTTGTTTGATTTTTTATTACTTTTTGGTGGTGGTTTTGTTTTTTCAAGATAGAGTTTCTCTGTGTAGCCTTGGCTGTCCTGGACTCACTTTGTAGACCAGGTTGGCCTGGAACTCAGAGATCTGTCTGCCTCTGCCTCCTAGAGTGCTGGGATTACAGGCATGTGCCACTGTGCCCGGCTTTCAGCTATGGGTTTGATTTTGACAGATTTACACACAGAGCTTGACACCAATAAGAAAAAGAGGAAAAGCTGGGCCAGTTGTGGTGGAACTCCAGCTGGCCGTGCACGCATTTAACCTCAGCATTTGGGAGGCAAAGATGGACAAATCTCTGTGTTTGAGGCCAGCCTGGTCTACAGGGTGAGTTTCAGGACAGCCAGGCCTACATAGAGAAACCTGTTTTGAAGAGAAATAAAAAAAGAAGCGGAAGTGAAGAAAGAAAGGAAGGCAGGCACACAGAATCTCTCTGTGTGGTTGATTGGCTTTATACTTATCCAGGCTCTTTATATCCAACCTTAGCTTTTACTTCCTGCTTGTACAGATATTATTGTCTTCCAGATGTGAAAGCTGAGGGTCTTTAGGTGTTTCTGAGTCTGTGGTCTACCTATGGACATGATTAGACACGCCGGTAGAGTAACCCCCACTTAGGAGCATATGTGTTAGACTCCGGTGAATTCTCCCAAACTCCTGTAACAGCGCCCCACACAAGCTGTATTCCTCTGCTTGTCAGTGGGATTGGGGAAGACACAGACACAGGGTTAGATCTCATCCTAGACAGGGCAGAGCAGGACTGTGTGAGATTTCACCACACTTCAACAAACAGCGTGCAGTGTAAAACTTAGAAATGATTTCCAGAACTCCCCACTTAATAGTTCTAGAGCAGCTAAATTCTTAGGAGCAGAGAGACTACTATGTGGGGTGTTATTTTGTTGGTGGCATGGAGTTAATGTTTTTGTTGTGTCTGTTTGTGGTGCTGGGGATTGAATCTAGGACCTGGCACATGCTGAGCCTATGATGGGCCATGCAGCTTCACCGTTGGCCTGCAAGTAGTTATGAGCTGCATAGCATTGTTGATCTCAAAGTTCTTGCAAGAAATGTCAGCTGGCTCAGTTGATTAGTCTTGACATTTCAGAGTCCTTTTAAGGACTGCCTCCTATTTTCTCAAAGACTAGGTTTATATTCCGAGTGTTCCCTATAAGGAGGTGTATTTCTAAGCGAGGCAAAGTCTGTTTATTTTGAATATTTATTCTCTTTCTCACAAGACTTAATTGTAATTCCTTAAGCTGGGATGAACTTTAATAGAGTCTTTCATTGACGTCTGTACATACCCTGGTTCAGAAAGCCTTTCCTGTGTCACGTGGTATGGGTCTACTCCTCACGCACAGCCATGCCAGGCAGGAGGTGCCATCCCGCTCAGCTGTGGAGCTTCTAGAGTAGGTTACAACAAGTTGCTGCATGTGGCATGGCTTTACAGTGTCACGACCGAAGGTGCAATCGAACTGCTGTTTTGTTTTCCTCTAAAGTCTGTAGTCTTTTACTGCCTTTTCACAGGAGAGCTGACAGCTCTGGTGAGTGAGAGACTGTCAGAGGCTTGAGGGCTTCCTCTGAGAGCAGTGTCTGGCGTTTTGACATACGCATGCTTGTGGACAGTCACAGCCACCTTGGTAAATGTCTACTGTTTGAAACCAGACGTTAATATTTTGTTCTGTTTAATGACCAATAGGTTTCAGATTTTTCCATCTTGAATTTTTAGCTTTTATTTTCTGTGTTTATTGTTGTGTTTATTCTTAACCATTGATGATGCAGTCACAGGTGAGACACAGCCTGAAATACCTGCAGGATTAACTTGGTTACAGCTTTATAGATGGTGTGTACCATCTCACTGAATCCCCCTTAAGATTCAGAGACAGAAAAATAAAGTGTTACCTTTCCGTTCTTTTCAGCTTTCAGAAGAATTATTAGAAAAATGGCTCTCCTACCCAGAGACCCAGCACGTGCCTCTGAGCCAACATATGCTTGGTTTTGCTTTGAAGTCTGTCACACGGATGGTTCTGGGGAACACATTCGAAGACGAGCAGGAAGTTATCCGCTTCCAAAACATTCACGGCACAGTGAGTCCAGGACAAAACTGAAAATGATTCTTTCATCAGACTGGGTAGTTGAATGCTGACTTTACCGTTCAAGGAGGTTGTGTGAGTGTGTGTGCGCGCGTGCTTATGCATTTGTATATGTATGCCCACATATGTGATGGCCCTCTTACCATCTCAGCTTATTTTGAAATAGTGTCTCTCCCTGAACCCTGAGCTCAGAGATCAGCTAGATATACTGGTCAGGGAGCTTCCGTGAATGTAAATTACTAAAGAAAATTATTTTTATATTAAATAAAAGGTAAATTATTAAAGAAAAATCTATTACTTAACCAGTATGTTATAAAAGTAATACTGAACTCTAGGAGGAAAAGACACAGCTAATAGAACTAGATTGTGGCTGCATGAAGGTCAGTGCAGTCGGTGGATCGAGAAGACGCTGATGAGGCGAGCATGACTAATGAGAGGAGCTCAGTCTAAACTGTGTAAACCGAGTAATTTTGTCTCCCCACACGCGCATGTGGGGTTTTTAACTTGGTTTCAACATGAGATGAACTTATTTTTTGAAATCATATCCAGGTCATGAACCTACCACCTCTCAGATGAGAAATCGCTCCTTTCATTATTTAAGTCTACAAAACAGGTTGAAGAGGTTTTTCTTTTCCTTTTTTGGGGGGTGGGAAGTGGGGTAGGGTTTCATTATGTCACCCTGGCTGTCAGGGAAGACCAGCCTGGCCTCTAACTTGTAGAGATCCACCTGCCTCTGGCTCCCAAGCACTGGGATTAAAGGTGTGCACCACCGTGCCCAGTTTAATAGTTAAAGGAATGTGTTCTAAACACAACCACCAGGAACCTAGTTACTACCCTGTGGCTATTCAGTATTGCTCGTGTTTGTGTGTGTGTGTGTGTGTGTTTGTGGTACATGTGCTTGTGTGTGTGTGGAGGCCAGAGGATAACTTCAGATGTCAACAGCACCGTCCATCTCCTTTGAGACGGGGTCTTTTCATTTTTCTGCAGCTCACCAGTCTGCCCAGCAAGGGGTCCTCCTGTCTCTGCCTCCCCAGTGCTACCATCACAGTCAGGCACCACCACACTCGCCATCTTAGTCAGGGTTTCCAGTGCTGTGATGAAACACTGGTCAAATTGGGGAGGAAAGGGTTTATTCAACTTACCCTTCCAGATCACAATCCATCACACGGGGAAATCAGGACAGGAACTCAAGCAGGGCTGGAACCTGGAGGCAGAAGCTGATGCAGAAGCCATGGAGGATGCTGCTTACTAGCTTGCTCCTCATGGCTTGCTCAGCCTGCTCTCTTACAGAATCAGGACACTAGCCCAGGGGCAGAATCACCCACAACAGGCTGAGCCCTCCCCGATAGATCACTGATTAAGAAATCCTTACAGCTGGATTTCATGAAGGCGGTTCCTCAGCTGAGGCCCCCTCCTCTCTGATGCCTCCAGCGTGTGTCAAGTTGACATAAAACTAGCCAGGACACCCACTTAAACATATTTTATTTACATCTGGTTGTGGTGGCACACACCTTTAGACTGAGCACTTGGAAGCAGAGACAGATGGATCCCTGTGAGTTCAAGGACAGCCTGGTCTACAAATCGAGTCTAGGACAGCCAGGGCTCTGCTACATGGAGAAATCCTGTCTCGAAAGCAAGATGAAAACAAAGTACTTGTTATTTATATATAGTTTACATTATTAATGCATGCACATGTATGTGCAGGTGAGGTGTTTGTGCATGTGCGATGCCTGGAGAAGAGTGTTGGAGTTACACAGGTCCGAGGTTCCAGCATCTGGTCTTCATGATTGTGTAGCAAGCACTCTTAGCCACTGGGCGTTTTCCCCAGTCCTGCAACTCTCTGTGTGGGTTCTGGGAGCACAGCTTAGTGCCCCATGGTTATCAGGCAAGTGACTTAGTAACTAAGCCATCTCCACTTTTTTGCTAATTTAATTATTTACAGTCAAATACTCTGAAATGTGCACATTAATAATTTTTGTGGGTTTTTGTTTTTTGAGGTAGGGTCTCTCTGTGTAGCCCTGGCTGTCCTGGAACCCACTTTGTACACCAGGCTGGCCTCTAACACACAGAGATACACCCGTCTCTGCCTCCCAAGTGCTGGGATTAAGGTGTGCACCACCACTGCCTGGCTTACTTGGATTCCAATAATTTTAAGGTAAGTTAGAAAAATAGAAAAGCTCTATTTAAAAAAAATTTTTTTCTCATTTTTAGTGGGTTTTTTCTCTTAGCTTTTCTTTTCAGAGTTTTTGAATTTTTACTAAGTTAAAGATTTGTTTCTTGTCTAATGACCCAGTTTTGAAAGATTAGAAGCTATTTTTCTGCTTATTGTCTTCAAATATTAGACTAAATTTTAACATTTACTATTTGGCTTCTGTCAATGTTTATCAATATCTCAAGTAAAATAAAAATTGTTACCTATAATTTATTTAATCCCCTCATGTCTGAGGGAATAACATCTATTTAATAGAAAAACTGAGGACTCATTCTGCTGCCAAGTCTTTTCTTGGTCTCTGTTTCTTCTTCCTCCTCTTCTCCTTGTTTTTGGGGTGGGTTTGGGGGTGGTGGGGTACATATGGCCAGGATGTCATGTAGTAAGCCTGGTCTCTATGTAGCCAAGGATGACCCTCCTCTCTCCAAGGCATGGCCACACACCCAGGTTTCTTGGTGCTGGGTGTGTATCAGGCTTGGTAAATGCTAGGCAATTGTTCTGGCAACCAGCCTACATCCTATACTTCATGTGCGCTTCTTTTATGAACAGAAACTTTTCATAGGCCAGCTGAAATTAGTTTGAAAGTGCCTTGATTGAAATCATTAAAAACAAAAGAAAAACAAAAACAAAAAAAAACCTGGCCAGGTTTTTAATCCCAGCACTCAAGAGGCAGAGGCAGGCAGATCTCGAGTTGAAGGTCAGTCTGATCTACAGAGTGAGTTCCAGGACAGCCAAGGCTACACAGAGAAACCCTGTCTCGAAATACCAAAAAAATTAAAATGAAATAAAATAAAGTTTCTAAGCCGTGTCCTCGGACACTGTGGATCAGATGATTGTACAGCAGCTGAAAAGGAAGGGCTCAGATGCCTAAGTTGCTGCTGAGGAAGGCACTCAGCGTTAGGTAGGAATCTTTACCCTACGATGTACTTACTTGGTTTCCTGTCTCTAGGTTTGGTCTGAGATTGGAAAAGGCTTCCTAGATGGGTCACTTGATAAAAATGCCACTCGGAAAAAGCAGTATCAAGACGGTAAGTTTTGAACTAACTGCTTTGGGTAGTGCATGGTAGGCAGGTATTCTACCGAGGATCCGGATCCAGGTTTCACCCCTAAGTTTTAATAAGGATTCAAAGATGCCCTGATTCTAGTAGTTTTATATCTGAATGACGAGATCATTGGCCATTTATACTTTCCTTCTACATCTCATTCACTGCTGGTTTTTCAACGAAATAGAAGAAAAAGCTGGTGCCCTCTGCACAGTACTTAACTTGTGGGGAGCAGAAGGGGATGAGAAAGCCATTCAATAATATGTGTTAAGACTGACAAACAAGGGGTGAAATTGTCTGAAAGAAGAAAATATTTGTGAAGTTTTTGTTTTGTTTTGTTTCACTTGACGTGCACGAGTGTTTTGCCTACCTGTACATCTATGCACCACTTGCATAGCTGGTGCCCTCAGAGGCCAGAAGAGGGAGTCAGATCCCTTGGAACTGTAATTACAGACAGTTGTGAGCTGCCATGTGGGTGCTGGAGATCAAACCCAGGACCTCTGGAAGAGCAGCTGGTGCTCCTAACCACTGAGCCACCTGCAGCCCATGTGGAAACTCTCACATGTGTGTATGTGTTGCTGAGGGTGCTAGGTGTGTGATCATCCCCTGAGCTGTAGCTCAGTGGCGCTAGTTCTCCAAGGAGAAAACCAAACACAAACTAAGTGTCCAGTTATAGGGACTGCTAAGGAAACAATGCTCAAATGACTATTCTATAAACGGGAGGGGGCTATGATCGAGATGTCAAGTAAAAATAAACTAAAAATAAATTTTAAAATAATAATAAAAATAAACAGGACTTTAAAAAGCATTCTCCAGACATTTGTGAAAATGTAACAAAGTAAAAATATTATTTAACATTTAAAAAATTAAACAATTTTATGTAAATGAGCTTTTGCCTGCATGTATGTATGTGTACCATGTGTGTGCATTGTCCTAAGAGGCCAGAAGAGGGCGTTAAATCCTCTGGAGCTGGAGTTACAGGCATTTGAGTGCTCCCTTGTGGGTGCTGAGAACTGAACCTAACTTCTCTGCAAGAACAGCAAGTGCCTTCAGCTACTGAGCCATCTCTCCAGCTCCCCAAAGTAATAATAATAAAAATATACTGTCATTATTAAAACTGAGTAAAATATTCCCTAAATTGTTTGACAGTAATTTATGAAAGTGTGTACAGGGGCCAGAAAGCAGCTTAGCAGTTGCTCATGTCCTACTATCCACATCGGGCAAATTGGAAATATCTGGAGGCCTGTGTGCTGTTAGTATTATTTACATTTTCACCTGGGTGCTAATAATTTAGATTTTTAAAAAATCTATTATACCCTGAATTGCATATAGGTATTTAATGCTTATTTATTTGCTTGTTTATTTGTTTTTCAGGACAGTTTTTCTGTGTGGCTTTGCCTCTCTTGGAACTTGCATTGTAGTTTCTTTAAAATCAGTTACTCCTTGAATTGCATATAGGTATTTTATGCATATTCATTTCTTTATTGATTGACTTGGTTGGTTGGTTAGTTTTTCAGGAGAGGGTTTCTCTCTGTAACCCTGACTGTCCTGGAACTTATTTTGTAGACCAGGCTGGCCTTGAACTCACAAAGATCTGCCTGTCTCTACCTCCTGAGCATATCTGAAATTTAACAAAAAAGGAAAAAAAACCATATGGTTTAAACATAAATTTGCTTTTTAAATGATTGGTTAGTGTCTTCAAAGCTTTTGTTCTGTACTTGGTAACACTGAACAGAATTATTTTTAGGATGTTTAATCTCAACAAATGCTTATATTCTAAATTTTTTTTTCAAATTTTCTTCTTTAAGCCCTCATGCAGTTGGAATCTATTTTAAAGAAAATCATAAAGGAACGAAAAGGAAAGAACCTCAGTCAACATATTTTCATCGACTCCTTAGTACAAGGAAACCTCAATGAGCAACAGGTAACAAAAGGGTTAATCAGTTATTAAAAGGTCATGTGAAGCTGCTATAGGAGCATTTAAAATTAGAACACATGAACATCCAGCCCGAATGATCTGTGGCATGTGCAGGTACTTCTTTGCTGTGTGCAAGACTTCTTGTTGCACTAGGCCGTGCCATGAAAATAGGACTGAGGTTTGTCTGAGGTGAGCCAGTCAGGGTCACTACACAAGATAAATGTCTGCCGCATCAAAAAGGCTGTTCATCCAGGAGTGCCTGCACACACCTTTAATCCCAGCACTCAGGAGGTAGAGGCGGCCTACTCCTGTGAGTTCTCGGCCAGCCTACACGGTGAGACCATGCTCAAAAACCAAAACAAAAGGCATTGCAAGGTCGATCCACTCACGGCAGAGTGGATAGGAGAGGGCGGGGGTGAGAGTAACCGGGATGCATTGTGCACATGTCTGACTATCAGGGGACAAATTTAAATAAAAATAAGAGGTAAAACTACAAGTAAGGAGATATTAATTAGAAATTTTTTATTTGTTTTTTTCTTGAATATGTAAATGTGTGAGCCTATCTGAGTTTATGTGCATCCTGTGTGTGCAGGAGCCCCCAGAGGCCAGAAGAGGGTATCAGATCTTCTGAGTCTGGAGTCACAGGTGGCTGGGCACTGCCCATGTGGACACTGGGAACCAAACCCAAGTCCTCTGCAAGCTCAGGGAGCTGAGTCTCCCCTCCAGCCCAGCAGCCCATTACTCAGATTGTTCACACATTGCACGGATTCTGCTTTTGGTGAAGACATACTTCTCTCCACTTTTTGTTGAGCCTGATTTTTCTACTCTAGATTATCTTAGTAGACCCTACTAAAGGCCATCTTATAGTTCATGCTTTCTAAACTTAGTTTTGTTTTGTAGATCCTAGAGGACAGTATGATATTTTCTCTGGCCGGTTGCATAATAACTGCAAGGTGTAAGTATGAGCTGATTTTTGTCTCAGATGGATTACAAAATATACACTGGTGAAATTCTTCTAAAAAGAGAACACCGCAAGAGCCCTTTGTAGTTCCCTTCCTTGCTGTTTTATTCTTGTTTTAAAACCTTATTTCAAGTGGATTCCCACCCCCCCCACACACACGTTCAATTTCACCTTTGAAAATTAGCATAAATTTCTTGACACATTTATGGATTCACAATTTATGGATCGTGAATTCTAGTTAGTGCCTTTCAAATGAACTGCTATCAGCACCTTTCCTAGTGAGTAAAGAGCTTTTCCATTTCCTACTGCTACGCCCTCCTTTGATACTACATCTTTGTCCCTGCTAGATAAACAGTCCCCCACTGAGTCTCAACCCAGCCTCTCTTTGCTGCTTTTCATTGATTGCAAGCAGATCTGCAGTTACTAAGGACCTAAAGGGCATGGGGTCCACAGTGATCATGATTTGAAAGAACCCTCTTCTTGAAACTGGAGATACTCTTATTTAAAATTCTAAGACATGTGACCTTCACTGCTTTGTAGGTTTACAGAGAACAGTATTTATAAGAATGTTTATAAATATGAAAATGTGTAATAGAAAATGCTCTGAGGAAGTATTCAGGTACCAGCTTAAAATGTAGAGAATTCGTGTTCACTTCAAGGACTTCATTACACTTTTTCATTTCAAGGAAGATTTTAGAATGGTGAGGTGTGCTAGCGTAAACATAGCGTAAACATCCCACACGTTTATCTTCTTTAACATCTAGATGTATGTAGGTATTGTAGACTAAATAAAATTTATGCAGATATGTCAAAGATAATTACTCAGCTATTTAAATTTTTCTTTATCTGTTGTGGCGGCAGTGGGCACAGGCCTTGGTGCGAGTGTGCAGTTAGAGTTCAGCTATCACAGAGGTCCTAGGGATTGAACTCAGGTCATTAGGCATGCCGGCAAGTGCAGTTCCCTGCTTAGCCAGCTCACAGCCCATCATTTTCTCTTTTAATATTTATTTGTTTTAAAACTATATTACATTAAAGATGTCTCTTTGCTAAAGCTTTTTAAAAATGGAATTAACCTGGGCATGGTGGCACATGTCTAAATTCCAGTGTTGAGGATGGTCAGTTGGGAGGACCACAGTTCCAGGCCAGCCAGGGCAGCATAGTCAGGCCCAGTTTCAACACTAGAAACAAAACAAAACTGAGTTTCCTGTGCTGTGAACAGCACAAAACTTGGTCATCTGAATTAATAGTTAAGTCTAATTAATAGGTAAAATTAATGGTTTTAGTTTTTAGGGAGAATTTATAAAGAGCATTGCTATTCATTTCTTTGCCTGTACTGTGATTTTATTTAAGGAGTGTTTATTTTACATGTATACATGTTTGCCTTCATCTATATATGTGTGCCCCGTACTCATCTCCATTGTCTGTGGGAGTCAGAAGGAGGTCTCAGATGCCCTGGACCTAGAAGTCAGCTGGGTCTCCTGCAAGAACAAGCCATTTTCCCAGCTCTGACGTAGAGACACCTCTGCAGTTACTTTCTCAGCACGGCACCCATTAGCTGGGAAGTTCCTTACCCTAGTCCTGTACTCTCCGCTTTTCTAAACTCTTAAATGTTTCTGGGTGGCTCTTTGTTTGTTTGTTTGTTTTTATTTTTCTTTAAAATGTATTTACTGTTATTTTATGTGCATTGGTGTTTTCTCTGCATGTATGTCTATGAAGGTGCCAGATTTCTTGGAATTGGAGCTACAGACAGTTGTGAGCCGCCATGTGGCTTCTGGGAATTGAACCCAGGTCTTCTGGAAAAGCAGCCAGTGCTCCTTACTGCTGAGCCGCCTCTCCAGCCCCTGTTATTTTGTTGTTCAAGACAGGGTTTCTCTGTGTAGCTCTGGCTGTCCTGGAACTTGCCCTCTATAGATGGCTCTTAAGATGCCTTTTAGCTTAGATTTTCTATGTAGTTGTATCTACAGAATATTAAGTGTCTTCAAATCACATTTTAAGGTATTTCTATTCATAACTTTTGCATTTTAAACAACCACCACACAAACACATGTCCACACACACTACCACCACCACCAACAGTGATTGAAATTATTAAATATATATGTATACACTTATATATGCATATATAATGTTTTATGGGTTTTAAGTGATAATGGAGTCAGCAGGACATATGGGTGACTACTGTATGCATATCATTATGTTAATCTTTTCAGTTTATAGATATAGTAAACTTGTACTGCATTTTATTGTAAAGACGTATGTTTACATATCATTTGTGAAATAGAAATGCAGTGGTTCACTCAAGGGCCGTTGTGAGCCACGCTAAGTAAAGTGGTGGTGTACACCTTTAGTCCCCACACTAGAGAGGCAGGTGGACTTCTGGGAGTTTGAGGCCAGACTGGTCTACTGAGCAAGTTCTGGGACAGCCAGGATGTGTAGGCAAAGTTAAGGACACAGACAGTTACACTGGACTTACCGGGAGGCTGTTGGTTTTTAGAGGCAATAAGTGAATCAGGCAGACATTTTAAAAAGTTAAGTTTGGGTTTTGCGAGTATAGCTTCTAACATGTGCCTTGCACACACAAGACCTTGCTTTGATCCCCAGCACTGTAACAGCAACAACAACAACAATTAAGTCAGCTTAGAAAAGAAGGTAATCGATAAGGAGAGGTAAACAATACTCTACACACGCTACAAAGCACCTGGAGGAGGAAGGGAGAGAGCGCAGACGCTGGGGAGAAGATGGAGGAGACGGCTGGGGGCCACAGCTGCAGTGTCCGCTCTGCTTTCCGCTCCATTTACCCTCTGAAGATCATCCGTAACCAGCTCAAACCAAGTGAGCCCTGAGCCGGGGACCCTCGGGCTGGGCAGTCAGATGGCGGCCATTGAGGTGGCTCAGAGGGTAAAGGAACTGGCCACCAACCTGATGACCTGAGTTCAGTCCCAGGAGCCCACATGGTGGAAGGAGAGAACCGACCCATACAAGTTCTGAACTCTACAGGCACGTCAACATACTCACACACACACACGTGCACATAACTACACACTCGGTAGATAAGCAAGTATGATTAAAGTTTTTAAAAATAGTGCAGGTGGGTGGACCCCACCTCAGCCTATAGAATCACAATCTCAGGATGTTGCAGCACCAACAACTCTCACGTAGTTTGGGGACCCCAATAGCCTAAACAGTAATTAATTATTAAAAGTCTGAAAAAAATAATGTTGTTGCATGAGCAAATCTCCCACTACTTTGATCTGTAGAGATCATTTCATCAGTGTTTCTACACGCACAGCCTGATTACGTCAGGTTTTTATTTCATGAGAGTGAAGCAGATAGTCTGTCAAGGTCTCCAGCATTCAGCCCCCCTCTGTGTCTGTTCTCACTAACCTTAGGTAGGAGGCGGGAAGTGGTGTGAGTTATCTGCCAGACTCCAGAAGGATGCTATCTCAGTAGCTCTGTGTATTTTGCCTTCTTCTGTAAACATTCATGATCTGTTCAAAGGAATTCAAATCTTGTAAAGAATTTTGTTTTAATTTTTGGTAACATTTACGTATCATCTGACGAAAAAAGAAAATTTACAAGCTGAACCATTAGCTTTTTTCCCTTTGTATTATATAAAAAGTTAAAAGTTATGCAGCAGCTATTTTCATTGTTACCTATACAATTTTTATGTAGTGTGTACCTGGGCGATCCATTTCCTAACAATGTCTGGGGATGTTCAGAAGATGCTACACAAGGAAATTGATCAAGTTCTTGGGGAGGGTCCTATTACTTCAGAGAAAATTGAGCAGCTCAGGTAAGAATACAATAAAGGAAAAGGTCTCTGAAAGGCAAATATCAGGTGGTTTATTTATTAACATAAAGCTTATGCTAACATGTAGGAAAGATGCAGGTATAAATACATATGGATCTTAAAATATTTACATAGATTTTCCTTCTTTGTTTGTTTGTTTCTGTTTATTTTTTTAAAAAATATTTAGCCAGATGTAGTGGCACACACCTTTAATCCCAGCACTTGAGAGGCAGAGGAAGGTGGGTCTCTGTGAGTTCAAGGCCAGCCTGGTCTGCAGAGAGAGTTCCAAGACAGCCAGAGCTTGCAAAATAAATAACAAAACCAACCAAAAATGTATCTGCTTCTGTGTCTGTGTGTTCGTGCACATCTGTGTGAGGTTACCTGTTGAGACCAGAAGAGGGAGTTGGAACCCTGGAGCTCGAGTTGCAGGTGGTTGTGAGTGCTGGGATCTGATTCGGTCCTCATGATTGAATAGCAAGCACTGTTTGATTGTTTGTTGAGACAGGGTTTCTCTGTGTAACCCTAGCTCTCCTGGACTCACTTTGTAGACCCCAGGGCTGGGATTAAAGGCCTGCGCCACCGTACCCGGCTAAGTAGCAAGCACTCTGAACTGTACTGGACAGTTTCCGATTTTTGAAGCAGTCTTCCTAAGTGTTGTGATCACAGTTATGTATACACCACATATTTACATACAGATTTTAACGGACACTTTAATCTCGTATCTAAAATCATAAAAGTAGTTCTGGGAGCCGGAGAGATGGCTCAGCAATTAAGAGCACTGGCTGCTCTTCAGAGGACTCAGGGTTAATTCCCAGCATCCACATAGTGGTTCACAGCTATATGTAACTCCAGTTCCTTGGGAGCCAGTGCCATCTTCTGGCTTCCCTGGGCATTTCACACTGATGTGCACAGACATGTGCAAGCAAAACACCTTATGCTCACAAAATAATAAATTGAAAAACAAGACTGCAATTCTTGTACAACATTAAAAAAATAATAAGTAGTTCTGGATAACCTTTTAGTTAGCCTGTGTGTTGCACCAATGGCATCAAGCATGTGGCCACCCATACTCTATTATAGGAATACAAAATAGTGCAGGCACATTGGGAAATGCTGTGGTAGGATCATATAACATTAAGCATACATTCCTCCTCTGCATGACTCAGAAAATCCTCATCATTTCTAGGTAGTTGCTCAAGAGAAATGAAAGCAGACCTATACAAAACCCTGTGTGCAGATGTTGATAGCTGTATGTTGAAAACACGAAAGAGCTCAAGCAGTCTGGTGTTTACCAATTGGTAGATAAATTAGCAAATTGTGATATTGCTATACCACGGGAGGCTGCTAATTGATAGAAAAACAAAGTCAATACACACAGCCGCCTAGATAAATCTTGTTACAGTAATTGAAAGGGGCAAAATGCAAAGAACTGCCTGCAGCGTGGTCTCACTGAGGCGGAATTCTGGAAAAGGCGACATAGCGACATGGAGGGCTTGCAGCTCAGTTCTCTCCATCGCGGGCTCTGAATGGCTGCACACTGGAGTCACATGGCACTGTAAAAGGCAGCTGCCTACCTGGAAGCTGTTTCAAACTGTACTGCAGTCTCTGAGCATCCGAAGGTGTCAGCCCTAACACAAACACCCCAAAAAGAAAAGGAAGTTTCCCAGATCCCTGGAACTGGAGTTACAGATTGTGTAACCACCATGTGGGTGCTGGCACCCAAACCTGTGTCCTCTGAAAGATCACAAGTGTTCTTAATTTCTGAACCATCTTTCCAGCCCAGTCATGTGCTTGTGACCTCCGTTCTGCTCACGTTTGTCATGTTTATTGATGGAACATGTTTGTTTTTTAAAACAGATACTGCCAGCAAGTGCTTTGTGAAACCGTTCGGACTGCCAAACTAACCCCGGTTTCTGCCCGGCTTCAAGATAATGAAGGAAAAGTAGGCCCATTTGTTATTCCTAAGGAGGTAGGAAATGTTTGGTATATTTAACTCAGTCTGTTTATTCTCAGCTACTTTGGTATGTGCTTTTATTTTATTTCTTTTAATTGAAAATAAGCTTTTTTTGTTGTTTGTTTGTTTTTTGAGACAGGGTTTCTCTCTGTTGCCCTGGCTGTCCTGGAACTCACTCTGTAGACCAGGCTGACCTCAAACTCACAGAGATCCACCTGCCTCTACCTCCCTGAGTGCTGGGATTAAAGGTGTGCACCACCACCGCAGGTCTGAAAATAAACTTTTTTCATGTGACATATTTTGATCACAGTTTCCCCTCCCTCATCTGCTCCCATATCCTTCCCACCGGTCCAACTCCATGGCCTCTTTTCTCTCTTTGGAAAAAAACAGGTAAATAAAGAAATAAATCAGAATAAACAAAACGAACAAAAAACCAAAAAGTACAAGAAAGTCATTCACAATAGAGACGCACAGATGTACACACACACACTCACACACAACAATAAAAACACAAAACTAGAGACCATAATACACAAACAAAAGGCCAGTAAGTTGAAAAATGCCAAAACAAAGCATTTTGAGACAGAACTCGCCAAGTACCATTGCGTTCACTTTACGGTGGCTGTCACTGAATCTCAGCCACTTTGATTGTATAATAGTATGGGTTCCCTTTAGCTCTCCTTGTCTGCGTATACTGCTGTCAACAGTCTGCATTTCTGTGCCCTCTTGTGTGTGGTTATTGTGTGTGCAAGAAAATATACACGTATGTATCTTAAAAACCTGATTTAGGGGCTGATAGGATTACTCAGGAGATAAGGTACCTGCTGTGCATGCCAGGTGACCTGAGTTCCATCCCTGGAACCTACATAAAAGTGGAAGGTGAGAACTGACTCCAAAGAGTTGAATTCAGATCTCACACATGTGCCTTGGCACACCCATAAGCGCACTCACACATCAAACACACACAATAATAATAATAATAAAAGTTTTTGAAACTAAGCATACAAAATCTTATAATTAATATGTTTCTCCTTTTTTTTTTATGGAGCATATCATAACTGTTAATAAAGCCGGGACTTGATGGTGATCCAATTCATTTTAACAGCTCTGTAGTGTTCTGCTATCTGTAGCCACTAACTTATGTCCTAGAGATAAAGCAGCTCCACTAATGAAGAATTAGATTGGTATTCTCTCTTTATTACTATTAATTATACAGTTGTGTAAGTATTGGACAGTACGTTAGAAATGGAGTTTTTGGAAGCTGGTCATGGTGGTACATGCCTATAATTCCAGCACTTGAGAGGCTGAGGCAGGAAGATTGCCATGAGTTTGAAGCCATCTTTGAGATACGGGCTACCTAGTGAGAAATGGAGTGTTACCTGTAGGAACTAAGTGTAGCTCAGGTGAAGACCAACTATGTGCAAGGCCCTGGTTTTGAACCTCAGCATCAACAAATGAATAGTCATTAATAACAATTAAATCTTGTAAAAGGCAATTTTACTTCACTAATAATGATAGTACATGCTTTTCAGGGTTGGAAAGGTAGCTCAGTGACAGTGTCCCTGCCTAGCTTGTGCAGACAGCAGCCCTTAGCACAACAGGCTAGCTTATCAACTAAGTAACCCTTAGTTGATAAAATCATAAATACTCTTAAGACTGAGGGACTAGCACAATGGGCCCCCGGGGTTCAGTCCCTAGCATCAGTGTGTGTGTGTCTGTGTATTTTCCCTCCCGTTCCTCACCACTTTGGATTTATGAATCTTCTGTATGTTTTGCGAATCATATATGAATTATATCATTGTTTCATTTGCTTCTCCCTAATTATTAGAAAGATCGAACAGCTTTCATACCTGTGTTACCAGTTTGCATTTCTCCTGAGTTCTCTCTTTGAATGTTTATTATTCTCACCCTGCTCTTCCTCCTAGTGATGGCTGTGTGTTGCTCAGATTTCCTCCTGTTTACAGTCCTCCTCCTGATGGTTTTTATCCTTACATAGGTTTTTAAATTTCCACAGAGTTAAGTCTGGTTTCTCTTGTATGGCTTAGGAAGCCTGCTCTGCCTTCAGGTTACCAAGATCCTGGCCGGCGGTGACTTGGTCACTTTACGTTTTCATTGGCAGTAGCAGAGCTTTCCGGTGACTTGTTTTGTGTGCAGCCTGACTAACTAGACTGTTTGTTTTGTAGACCCTCGTGCTCTATGCCCTCGGTGTGGTTCTTCAGGACCCCAGCACTTGGCCATCACCACACAAGTATGAAATAGTTAAGTCTTTTATGTGCATGCATGTTTCCAGTGTTCTGGAAAAAATAGTATGTGGTAATGATGTGACAGTGGTCCACTCCACCTCTGTCTGCTCTTCGCTGCTGCTTCATTGTCACATTCCTCTGTCAGCTCTCCTCTCTCCTCTCCCCTACCGCCATTTTTTTCTATTTATTTATTCTTGAGGTAACATCTTGCTTGATAGTTCATGAACTTAAGATTTTCCCCTGCCTTAGCCTCCCGATGCTGGAGTTACAGGCATATGACATTATCTGTTGTGATTTTTGGTTTTGTCTCTTTTATAATCACTTCTATCTCATGATTCAAATAGTCATCTAATTCTATAACTGTCTTTAGTCTTAATACTTTTTTAAAAAAACATGTTGCTTATACAGCCCAGACAGCTCTTCAATAGAATCCAGAAGTTGTGTTGTGCATGTGGATGGGGAGGGAGAGGAAAGCTGGTGCGCAGGCCCCGACTGTCTGCCTTAAGGCAGCAGGCTGGGATTTACTGCCCTGGAAAAGGCTTAGTCAGAGCTCTTTTCCGATCACGTGACAGTGCAGACTGCGAGGGCAAGGTCTGATGATGAGTCTGCAGCAGTAAGCACTCCAAGGATGGTCATGTAAATGCTCCCAGCCCTTCAGGTTTTGTTCGGTTGGTTTTAAGTATTTTGACATTAGTGAGTCTTTTTTCTTGGGGGAGAGGGTTGAACAGGGTTTCTCTGTGTAGCCCTAACTGTCCTGGAACTCGCTCTGTAGACCAGGCTGGCCTCAGACTCAGACATCCTCCTGCCTCTGCCTCCAGGGTGCTAGGATTAAAGGTGTGTACCACCATGGCCCAGCTTAAAGAGTCTTAATGAAACAACAGACTTTCAAATTTTACTCTGACATTATTGCTATTTTCAAAACATTCAGAGAAACTGAAAATGTTAAAAGGAACAGTTGGGGCCTGGTATGGCAGCACACAGCTGTAATCCCAACAGCTGGGAGAGTGAGGGCCACTGGACGATGGGTGGATGGAGCTCATCCCCAGTGAAGCCCAGTTTTCCCTCTATCTGCAGCTGTTATTGTTAGTTGTTCTTAGCTCCTATCTATGGGGGCTGGGGGGCTGGTGAGATTTCCCTAACTTTGGGAATATCAGCTGTTGCTGTGTGTAAGCCCTGTTGTTCAGGGCTTGTTCTAGCAGCCATCTTGTGAAGATTTCACAGTGGACTTCCTGGTCCTCTACACAAACCATTCTCCTACCTGATCCAACATAAGTCTCCCACAGCCTGGAGTGCCGGGTGTTCTGCAGATGGAGAAACTGGCTAGAGAGGTTGCACTTACACAGCAGTGAGAATAGAGACAGAACACCATTAGTCCACTGTTGGCCTAAAGGTCTTTTCACTGTGTACACAACTCTGAAAATGTATCAACACCCAAGACCTTCTGTAAGTCATGGTAATGCAAAGGGTATGGCTGCTGGCATATTGTGAACACCGGCATTTTAATAACGTGCAACAGTACCCTTAAATGTGCTCATTGGAACTTAAATACAACCTGGACAGTGTCCCACACTTGTAGTCCCAACACTCGGAGGCCCAAGCAAGTGGATCTCTGTGAGTTCGAGGCCAGCCTGGTCTGCAGCGTGAGTTCCAGGATAGCCAAAGCTACACAGAGAAATCCTGTCTTGAAAGACAAAAACATAAAATAGAAAAAAAATAAAAAGAATCTAGATACACCTACCTCCTGTGCATTGGAAGGACAGGTGCTTTGCACCACTAGAGTGTGTCCACGCTCCTCTCCTCTAACTTAGTGTAGATCTTTAAAAACACTGTATACACTCACTAATAATTGGATATTAGCCATATAATATAGGACAGCCACCTACAGATCTAAAGAAGCTAAGCACTAAGGAGGACCCTAGGGAGGATGCTTAAATCTCATTCAGAATGCAAACAGGATAGACACCAGAAGTGGTAGAAGAGAGGAAACAGGATGAGAATTTACTATAAAGAATTTACTATACTAAAGAAAATACTATAGAATTTACTATAAAGCCTTTCAGAGGTGAAAGGCTCCATCCAACAGAGGATCAAAGCAGATGCTGAGACTCAGACCAGACTTTGGGCAGAGCGCAGGGAGTCTTATGGAGGATGAGAAGGGTGGGATTAGAGGGACATGGAGGGGACAGGAGCTCCACAAGGAGACCAACAAAGCTAAAGGATCTGAGCCCAGGGGGTTTTAGAGCAGAGACTGATGCACTACAAAGGGCCATGCATGGAGAGGACCTAGACCCCCTGCTCACCTGTGGCCAACTGACAGCTCAGTCTCCATGTGGACCTCCCAGTGAGGGGAGCAGGGGCTGTCTCTATCAAGAAGTCTGTTGCCTGCTCTCTGGTCATTCGCCTCTGGTGATGTGGCCTTGTCAGGCCACAGAGGAAGAGGATTCAGGCAGTCCTGATGAGACTCAACAAGCTGTGGGCAGATGGTAATAGTGGAGACCTCCCCCTTTCCGTGGACTAGGGGAAGGGGGTGAGGGGAAGAGGGAGGGAGGACCTTCAGTGAGGATATATAAAAAATAAATTGTGAAGAAAAAAGTAAAAATTAAAAAAGGAAGAAAGATTACTCAAAACTGAATGGTAGTAATACAAAGGATAGAAGCTATCATAAGATAGAAAACCCTATGTATTAGTTACTTTTCTGCTGCTTTGATAAAACACCATGATCACAGAAAAAATATTTGTACTTGAAAAGAATGTATATGTGTTCTATTAATGTTTCTATTTTTCCAGTAGCATTTGACAAAGTCTAAAGGAAAAAAAGAAAAAAAACTTTCTTATCCTCCTTGAATTCCTAATTTTAATAAAAGAAGCAATGTAAAATAGCTTATATGTTGATCAGGCAGTCTTATAGGAAGGGTCTTGATTTTATTTAGATGTCATCTGGTATTTGATTGTCCTTATATTTTGTGAAGGTTCCTGCTACAATGTTGGAACAATGCTACAATGTTTTTTCAATCTGTTGTTTAGAGGTAACAGTACAGTGTGCCAACTGCAGTAGGTGCAAACTGTTGCAGCCTGTGCGTTTCCTGTTTAGTGCAAGCAGGACTTGTTATGGTGACCTCGGATTTTCCTCCCAGGTTTGATCCAGATCGCTTTGCTGACGAGTCAGTGATGAACACATTTTCCTCTCTTGGTTTCTCAGGCACATGGGAATGCCCAGAACTGAGGTAAGTGACTGTACAACAGTGGGAAAAGAGAGGTGCCTTGCTCACCAGCTGGGAATTTGCTAAGTCTTTCTTAATGAGAGTGAGCAAGCAAGCTATGTAATTCTTAGTGTCAACTTTTTGGCCTTTAGTAACCGGCTCTTTTCACGCCCAGGTTTGCTTACACAGTGGCCACAGTGCTTGTGAGCACGCTGCTGAAGAGGCTGCGCCTGCTTCCTGTGGAGGGAGAGGTGTGCGAAGTGAAGTATGAACTGGTCACAGCATCAAGGGAAGAAGCTTGGGTCACTGTCTCCAAAAGAAACTAGGCGTTTATACACTTAACGGCTGTTAATTAGAGGGAGGGGAAATGCCCAGTTAGAGTGTGTGCTGAGTCCTTTTATAAAACAGTATAATTTTGTAGTATAAAACCTACTAGTGCTTTGTGATGTAAATGTGGATTTTTATATGTCAAATTTTCTTTATGTATGATATACGTTTATACTTATTGTACCAATATATTGACAAGTTTAATAGGAAAGTTTAATTTTCTTTTAATCTGTACCATTGTATAAGCTATTGTTTTTTTAATTTTATTAATATTATTTTGGGGGCAGGATTGAGACATGGTTGCTCTGTGTATTCCTGGCTGTCCTGGAACTCGCTCTGTAGACCACACTGGCCTCAGACTCACAGAGATCCTCCTGCCTCTGCCTCCTGAGTGCTGGGATTACAGGTGTGCGCCACCACTGCCTGGCTAAGGTATTATTGATTTTCTTAGTTTGATCTCTCAAATGAATAACCTTAGATAATTCTTTTGTGTAAGTTGGAGAATCATGATTTCTGAATATTTATCAAAGAGAAACATAATGTTACCTCCTTTGCATTTCTAATAAATTACCCACTTGGGGATTATTTTTTCTGAGTATTAATTAGTGTGTCTTAATCATTTTCATTAGGTTTTAGTAATTCCCTAGACATTCTGTCTAGCATCTGCTATATTTTCTCGTTGCCCCTAAGCATCTAGAGACTGCATATGGCTCAGCATTGTAAGCAGTTCAGAGTCATTTTGGGAATAACTCAGTTGTTTCTGGTGTGCTCCAAAGCAAGTGCCCCTCTGTATGACAGACAGAGGGAGAAGCTTGCCCTGCTTTGCTGGAAGTCTCCAGGCACTCTATTAAAGTCTACTTTTCATGCAAAGAGGGAACTCCCAACTTGGAAATTAACTATGATGTCATAATAACACAAAATGGATATTTTAGTAAGAAAGAGTAAAGCAGGAGTCAAAAGCCACAGATAAGGAAAATATGCCTATTACAGATGAAGGGCTCACACAAATGATGAGGATATGAGAACAGGGCCCAGTGGGAAAGTGTTGCCCTGGGTTCAGTCTCCAGAGTAAGACGCATGGACAAAAGGTGAGGACAGGGCTTGACTACAGGCGATGCTGCTGATCTCCTCTGCAGCATCCAGTCACTGAGAAGCAAGGCCACACTGCAGTCCTGTAGGGAAGATTTTAAGAATTGTTCAAAACATTAGCATCGTAAGTTTTATTTATGGTGCTTTATTGATAGCACTGTAGTTTAGTTTATATTCTTTGCTTTCTGCTAGGATAGGGAAGAATTTCCTTTCTACTCTTCTACTGAGCTGTCCGCTCAGATTCTTCACCACTCATCCCCAGCCAGCTGCTGCTGCTGCTGCTGTTGTGGTTTTTGTTTTGTTTTTAGTTAAGAAATCCTTTTTCTGGGTTTGTAGGATGGCTTAGCCTGTGACGACACCTGGCACCAAGCCTGATGACTTGTACTTGATTCCTGAGACCCACATGATGGAAAGAAAAAGCAGACAAGTTGTCCCCTGCTGCATATGCACACACACACACACACACTCTCACACGCACACATAAATACAATTAGATATTTAAAAAGAAGTCCTTTTTCTTTGTAAATGTTTGTTTTTAGACAACAGTAGGAAAAATACCAAACAAATAGCTAAAAGGAATAATTGTAAACTGTTTCTCTCTTTCTCTTGTTTTTCAAGACAGGGTTTCTCTGTGTAGCTCTGGCTGTCCTGGACTAACTAGCTTTTAGCCCAGACTGGCCTCCAACAGAGTCCACTTGCCACTGCCTCCCAAGTGCTGGGACTAAAGGTGTGCATCACCATACTGGTTATTTTTAACACCACTGAATTTCATTTGTGATTGAGTTAGTCTACGATGCATTTATTGATCAGATAATTGTAAGAGCAATTTATGAGCAATTGGCATAGAATTTAATTGGTGCAGCCTGCCTTCCTTTTCTAACCTTCCCTTTTTTTGTTGATCACAAATGTGTCATCAAGCTGTTGCATTTATTTCTAACACACACACAAACTTAATTTATGTAATATATTCCAAAACATTAAGTGAAATCTGTTCTTGGTTATTAATTTTGTTGTTTCTGTAAATTATGTCAAGTTAAATCTGACCCCTCCCACCTGTTTTTTTCTGAGGTTTCAGTTTTGTGTTGTCCTAGTTGAGTGAATAGATTGGAAATGTGCAAAGGATCAGAGAAGGCAATTGATATGTAAACAGGTGTCAGTAGAGCCTTTGTTAATAAGGGTAGTTTTTAAGCAAGTGAGGTCTGCTGAGCAATGATCAAGGCAAACATGGGGTCCCTAGCTAAACCAGAGGGGAGCTTAGCATAATTGCCAATAAATGAGGTTGTGTGGAATAACTAGTGACTGCCAGCAAGGAAAGTAGAGCACAGAGGAGCCAGCTAAATGAGCCTGTTTTGCCCATAGTTCCACAATTAATTAAAGCATCACAAAGAAATCATTTTCTAGAGTTTTGTGTTGTTGTTTTTTTTAATGGAAATTCTGGGGCTAGAAAGTAGGTCCAGTTAGAAAATATCTGCCAGGAAAGCATGAGAACCTGACTCAGTTCCCAGCATTCGCGTAAGTCGGGCGCCGTGGCATATCTGTGCAGTCACAGTGCTGCGGGGGCACAGACCAATACCCAGGGCCTGCTGGCCAGCAAGCCAGCCCAATGTGTGAGAGGGCAGAGAGACAGACTCTGTCTCAAAAACAAGATGAGTGAGGCCCGAGTAACAACACCTGAGATGTCCTCCGGCGCGCGCACGCCCACACACCCACACGCACCCCACTCCCACCCGCTCCAAGGACTCAGTGAGAACACCTGAGGCTCTGAGCTCATAACCCCAATGCTGTTACATAATATGTATGGGTCTGATAACATGAATAGAATATGTCATCGATTCACTATTGTTCTTCCATGGCTCTTTAGGAGCCTCTTTGTCACTTGTAGCAAGATTCTTGTCTACCAAGGCTTTTTAACGGATAACGTGATATGGAGGATTGGCTTAGAGCTCCCGCCTCAGGAACTATTGACAGTTAATGGCTGCTGAGCGAGAGGTTTTTTCTCAGTGGTGTAATCACTGGCGTGTTGCTCATCCACTCTGGTGCTCATGAGAACTGGAGCACTTCGAGAGTGAGTGGGAGCTCAGAATTTGTCAGATTGTTAACGATATCAGCTGTTCGAATGAATTGTTTAATTGCCCATCCGTTGCTTATGTGGAAACGTCTTTGGCTAACAGACAATTGATGTGAGAGCTTAACCAGATCTTCCAGGAATTTGATGGCATGGACTATGCCAAAATGGTAGAGGCAGACACCTACATAGGACTTGTGAGAATGAAATAAAAGTATTAGTCTTTTCTCTTTGGATCTTTTGAAAATACATGCTTAAGCCTATGCTGTTGTCATAGAAACAGGGCTTTGTTAAGTACAGTATACATTCAAAAGGAATTTGAAAACAAGCTTTAAGTTGTTCTTGATACAGAACCTTTGAGGGAGAAGCAAATGTATTTTGAATGCTAAATTTACTTAGATTTAAAAATACATATCTTCCAGCAAAGTTGCCATGACAACCTTTCTTAATGTGTGTGTAAATTTTATGTCTGTCTCTTTGAGGTTTTCATCTTTTCGGATATAGGATCTAATCACAAGGATTGGGCACTGTGGTGTATTTCTATATGGGTGGTACCCTGTGAAAATCATATAATTTTGGAAAATGTGAATCTAGCAGTAGGTCAGGCCTGTGGCGTGTCAGCCTGTCAAGATTAATGCCATCTTGTTCTCCTTCTCTGTGGTCATAACTGATCTGGTTTCAAAGGTAAAATTTAGTCTTGAAGGAAATCCATGGATATGTTCTTTTTGTATTCTCATGGTATTTAGAAGAGGGTCCTAGGAAGCTTGTTAAATGGCAAATCAAGTATCTCGGTCAGCCCTCAACTGATGACAACCTAATCCTTAGGTCTTAGGATGACTCCAAACACGAGGTATTTCTGTGGTGACAAGCATGGCTGCTTTTGGCCCAGTTCCAACAAGGAGCGATTCTACCATCACATCTCTCCTTCCACTCTGAGTTTCAGGTGTGTTTTCACTCTTAAGTTCTAGCTTGCCTGTAGGAGCAAGGAGAGCACCAGGATTTGGGAAGGAATTAACCATCTCACCTTTTGATGTTACAGATTCCTTCTTAAAAAAAAATATATATATATATATATATTTATATATATTTCCTTCCATATATATATATATTAGTTTATGTGCATTGGTGTTTTGCTGTATGTGTGTCAAATCTTGGAGTTACAGACAGTTCTGAGCTGCCATGTGGGTGCTGGGAATTGAACCTGGGTCCTCTGGAAGAATAGCAAGCACTCTCAACTGCTGAGCCATCTCTCCAGCCTGTTACAGATTTCTTAAGCAAATGACTGCTAAGAGCATAGGAAGTTCCTTGTACCTTGTGTTAACAGTAGCCATGACAATTATTTGAACCCTTATATTATGAACTTTTATATATCGGAACTATTATATGAACTTTTAACATGAGAACCTAAGATATGTATGTTTTATTTTAATTATTTGGGAATCTGACACCATCATGCACCCTAACCATGCTTACCTCCTAGTCTTCCCATGTCCACTCCTCCTTCTCCGTGCTCCTCCCCCCCCAAAGTATATGTGTTGTCCATGTGCTCCCTGGAGCATGGTCAGATTCCTAGTGGGCAGACCTCTCCATCCCCAAGAAGGATGAGTGTGCCTGCACCCACAGCAGCAGCTATCAATGAAGAGCCGAGGAGCAGCCGGCCACTCTCCCACATCCATGGACTTGAACACAGCTTCAGGCAGCAGCCCAGACCATGGGCATCCTCATGGGCTTCGGTGACACGGCCACATCCATCAACATGGTCCCCGGCCGTATGAGGGCCACGAACCCACTCACGGTCTTGAGCAGCTGCGTGGGCCATGGCCTCGGGTGGCTACACAGGCCGCTCACATCAGGATGTCTGGCCCCTGCACTCCACAGAGCCCGAGGACTTCAGCAGGTCATCAGTCAGCGGCGCAGACAGCATACGTCCTCGTGGATCTCGGGTTTTCTCTCGGGCAGCAGCATTACCACAGACACCAACCCGGACACCACCCGGCCTCTGGTGGCCTCTTGGACTGCGGTGGTCTTCTGAGAAGGTCCAGTCCAGAGAGTGAACCTTTCCTCAAGTTGGGCCTGCCGTGTCGCCCAGAGCCCAGGGCATCCCGTGACTGGGCGGCAGGTTTGGGGGCGAAAGCTCCGGGCTGCTGCACGTACCCCATTTACTGGGCAATGACAGCACGGCCACCTAAGCCCTCTCCCTCACCTGTCCATCGCATCTCCAGTTCCGCCTTCTCCACAGCACGTGCTGCTGCATTGCCTCGCAGTCACGCTCATCAGAGTGGCCAGGGAAGCGCGTGGGTGTCTTCCGCCTATCCCTATTTATACCTTTTGTATAAAGCGCCTAGCTCCAGGTAGTTGGAGCATAGTTGACAAAAGATGTTTTTCCTGCTGATTCCTGATTTTTTCCCTTGAAATTCCATCCTAAGAGCCATGAAATAGTCATCCGAGTCATTCACTTATTCATACAGATAGACATATTTAACTGTGGTCTGTAAGAAATACGTTGTTAATTCCTGGAAGAAGGGAACTAGGTGTGTCTTAAGTGGTGTTATGTCAAGACTTTTCTGTGTTCCTTTATTTCCAAGAGGCTACCTACATTAAATGACTTTGACAAAGAAACAAACAAAAAACCCAAATCATATAACTGGATTGTGTAGCTCTGGCTGTCCTGGAACTCACTCAATAAACCAGGCTGGCCTCAAGGTCAGAGATCTGCCTGCTTCTGCCACCCAGGTGCTGGAATGAAAGGCATGCACCACCAATGCCTGGCTAAGTGTTAGAAATTTAACTCCTTAAGTCACAAATTAATAGCTTTTGGAGGTGGGGCCTTTGGGAGGTACTTAGGACCAATGACATCATGAAGGGAGCTGAGCTATAGTTTGGACAGAAGGACCCTGTGACCAAAGCTGGATGATGACATAGCACTGTTGGAAGGCAGTAGAAGCTTAGAGAGGCCTCTGCTAACCAGGGTGTCCCCCTGAGGAAGACTGTGAGACACCTGACACTTCGTAGTTTCCCTTTCTGCTCCCTGGTTTCTGAGGTAAGTGATTTTCTCTGTCATATGCTCCTGCGGTGATGGGCTGACCTTGGAAGAGACCTAAGAGGTAAGCCCTTGATCTTGTACTGGATTCTCCAGAAATGTGTGCAAAAACAACCCCCTTTTTCTTTATAAGAGAATCACCTCAGGTATTTTACTACAGTAAAGTGGATCTAACGTAGCACCATGGGGTGATATTGGTGGATTTATTAGAGAGGCCCAAGACAACATGTTTGCTCCGTCTCACCAAATGTGTCACTTTCTGCCATTTGTGTTGCAAAGAGAAGCTTGTGCCAAAGCTCTTAGACTTTCCATCCTTCAGAATAACTGCTGAACAGTCCATTCTTTCTTGTAAACTATCCAGTGGGTAATATTTAGATATAGGAACAGAAAGCAAATTAATAAGCAAGGCCCTTATCAACCTTGTACTATAGAAGTGAGGTATATTATTACCACTACATCTAATTAGCAGTTGGCCCCAATCTGCTTGTATGTTATCAAAATGGACACAAATCAGATTGTCAAAAAAATAGTTACTGCTGGGCAGATGATGTTGCACAGGGGTAGATCCTGTGCTTAACACGTTTGAAGCCTGACACTCAACTGCCAGCACCCTAGAAAACAAGCAAAACTTTAGCTAGGCCTGGAAATCCTATGCTGTAGGTCCATTTATATTTGATATTCAAGTTTTAATGTTATTAATGAATCGGAAAAACTGGTACATTTCAAACCCATGTTTTTACATGAAGGTCATTGCCATCATGGCAATTCATGTTATTACATGAAGGTCATTACCATTTTCAGTAACAAAATTTAGTTAATTCTGAAGCGTGAAGTTTTATTAAGTTTTCAACATAATTTAAGACTAGTAGTATAATGTGGTAATTTTTGAAATGCCATTTTCTATACTGTATGTTTGTGAGATCCATAAGAAGAACAAGAACAATGAGTGGTAAGTATAATCTATAGCAATGTAGGCTTTTTAGTAGTTTGGCATTTTCAATAATTAAATGTGTGTGAACTTGAAACCCAGTTTCAGATGCTAAAGCTTTCTAGAAATGCAAAGATCAGACTTTGCTTTTGCTCTCACACATAAACTTTTGCTTCATAGATGTAATTTGTTTGGTCGGTATTTAGTGTTAGTTTCTTTCTCCTTTTTCTCTCTCTGGTTCTTTCTGGTTTGTTTTGTTTGCATCCAGAACGTTGTGTGTGTTAGGCAAGCACTCCACCGCTAGGCCAAAGCCCTACTCCCTAATTTTTTGTTTGTTTTGTTTTGTTTTTACAGTCTTAAGTTTGATTACAAACCAGAAATTTTCAGGATGGTGGTGGTGCATGCCTTCAATCTCAGTACTCAGGAGGCAGAGGCAGGCAGATCCCTGAGTTTGAGGCCAGTCTGGTCTACAGAGCTAGTTCCAGGATAGCCACCAAGGCTACACAGAGAAACCCTGTCTTGAATCTTCCAAACAAACAAATAAAATATTTGCCTGTTTTTTGTTCTTGTTTTGTTTTGTTTTTGAGACGGGTTTTCTCTGTGTAGCCCTGGCAGTCCTGGACTCACTTTGTAGACAGGCTAGCTTAAAACTCAGAGAGGGGGCTGGAGAGATGGCTCAGAGTTTAGTAGAATTGGCTGCCCTTCTGGAGGTCATGAGTTCAATTCCCAGCACCACATGGTGGTTCACAACCATCTAAAATGAAATCTGGTGACTTCTTCTGGGGTGTGGGTGTACATGCAAACACATATTGTATACATAAAAAAAAAAAGTAAGAAAAAAACAGAGATCTGCCTGTCTCTGCCTCTCCAAGTGTTGGGATCACAGGCCTGCGCCACCCACCTGGCATATTAACTGCTTTCTTATAAAACCGAAGACCACCAGGCCAGAAATGGCACCACCGCCAATGATCACAATGGGCCCTCCCCTGTTGATCACCAATTGAGAAAATGCCTTACAGGCTTACCTGCAGCCCAACATTATGGAGGCATTTTCTCAGCTGCTGCTCCCTTTTCTGTACTGATTCTAGCTTGTGTCAAGTTGACGTGAGTGTAGACAGCACAGGCCCATTCATTGTGAGCAGTACCACCGCCGGGCTGTCGTCCTGGGTGCCAAAAGAAAGCAAGCCATACCACTCTTGTCTGATCCTGGAAGCTAAGCAGGGTCAGGTCTGGTTAGTATTAGGATGGGAGAGAGCAGAAGCTAGCCAGGAAGCAGCATTCCTTCATGGCCTCTTCATCAGCTCCCTCAGCCAGGTTCCTTGCCTGGAATTCCTGCCCTGGCTTCCCTGGATGATGAACTACAAGGTGCAAGATGGAATAAATCCTTTCCTCCCGGGGTTGCTTTTGGTCACGTTTTATCCCAACAACAGAAATCCCAGCTAAGACAGCATGAAACAAATTGTCTGTTTTCTGTGTGCTAGAGATTGAACCCAGGGCCCCGCGCAGGATAAGCATATACTCTACTACTGAGCTACACCACCAGACATTCACCACTGTTCTTCCCACTGAGACAGTCTTCCGTACCCCAGGTTAGCCCTTGGCCACACATGCTCAGTTTGTATAGTGCCAGAGCAGCACTTTATCAGCGGAACTGCAGCTCCAGCAGCCTCTCACCATTGTTGCCAAAGGCTCTCATGAACCCGGTGACCATATCAACCCAGGCTTAGGCTGCGGTGAGGCCAGGCTATTCAAGAGAGGAATGCAAATTCAAATGGGAAAAACATCCATATAACATTTACATGGCATTACGCATGTCAATTCATCTAGAAGAGAGCTAACATAGAGGATGTGTGTAGGCCATATACAATATTATGTCATTTTAAACAAGAGATTTGAGAATCCTTGCATTTTTGGTATGAGAATAAGGAGCCTACAGCCAGTCTCCTGTGGATACCGAGAAATAACTGCAAAACGAACAATAAGTAGATTTAAAATGGTATTGTTCTTGGTGTCTTGGAATGACTGACATAATATAGAAAAACCATAAGAGATTTTAACTTGCTTGGAATCAAGCTGATAGTACAATTGTAAAATACAGACCCTAAGTTTGGGAAAAATAATTTTAGAAATTTCAAGATGAGCAAACTCATTGGCCCCAACAATCCAAACAGATTTTAAACACACACACACACGGAGTTTTAGAAGGAACACACAACATGAAAATCTAGTATGTGTGATTGGTATTCCACTTTCTTGTTAATCTGTTTTATATCTCTTGAACTCTTCCCTTCCCTTCCCCCAGGCAGGGCTCACAAAGGGGCTTTTGCTATGTAGCCCAAGCTGGTCTTGAGACCTCAATTCTCCTGTCTCAGGGCCTGGAGTATTGAGATTCTAGATGTGCATCACTATGACCGGCCTTATTAACCATTTTCATTTATTATTTATAGAAATTCCTGCATATATTCTTTTCTCTTCAACATTGGGTGTTTATCTTTCTCCCGCTCCCTTTTAGACAGCATCTCATACTGTTCATTCTAAGATCAGTCTCCTGTGATAGAGTAATCCTGCTTCATCCTCCCTGTCATTGGGATTCCAGATGTGTGTTCCATGCCTGCCTTTTTGATTTGTAAGAGCTCCTTGCTGTTTTTTGTTCTGTTCTGTTCTGTTTTGTTTTGTTTTTCGAGACAGGGTTTCTTTGTGTAGCCTTGGCTGTCCTGAACTCACTTTGTAGACCAGCTTTGTAGACCAGGCTGGCCTCGAACTCACAGAGATCTGCCTCCCTAAGTGCTGGGATTACAGGTGGGTGCCACACAGCACGACTGAGCTCCTCACTCTTTACATCTTACAGATATGAACTCTTTATCACACACATTTTTTTCCAGATTGCTATTTTAACCATTGTGTTAGCTCTAGTTATATAGAAGCCTACATATTGTATTTCCACTTAAAAATAAATTTAGAAAGGTCACTGGAATCCCAGTATTGGGGCTGGAGAGATGGCTCAGCAGTTAAGAGCACTGTCTTCTCTTCAGAGGTCCTGAGTTTAATTCCCAATACCCACATAGTGGCTCAAACCCTCTATGCTGGGATCTGGTGCCCTTTTCTGACATGCAAGTGTACATGCAGATAGAGCACTCATGTACAGAAAATAAATAACTCTTTAAAAGAAACAAATCCCAGTGTTATGTACTAATTTATATTTATCTGTTTCCTTTATTATAAAACTTTAAAGTTTTGAAAATTTTAAAATATAGGTGTTGTTTTTGTATTATAATCTAATTTATTTTTTTTTCAGCTTCTGTCTATTAATTCTAGCATTTTTATTTCCCCCTGACTTATGATGGTCCCGGGGGCTGGAGTTTTGTGGGCTCAGTTGGTAGAGGGCTTGTCCAGTGTGCTTGTGGCCCTGGGCTCCGTCCCTGGCACTGCATAGGTGAGGTGGGAGGCTCACTCCTGCAGTGCCAGCATCTCTACATTTCTAACGGTGTTTTTGCCTTTTTTTCTTTCTTTTTTTAACTATACTCAGAACCGTATGTTTTTTTCCTATTTATTATTTTTAAAAATTTTCCTACTACTTTATTTTTATGTTTATAAATACTCTTAGCACATGTTGACAAGTCCCAAAAATGTGTTAGGATTATTGTTTTGTGCCATTTTGTTTGCTATGGAGGAATACTGAGTTAAACTTGGGATTTATATTTTAAGGATTTTTTTGACAAGAGGATGAACGGGAAAAAAGAGCAGTTATCTGTAAAGCTAAGGGCTGAATTTATTGTGAGGATCTGTGATGTTACACCCCAGCCCATTTAATTGGGGCTTGCTTTTTTAGCAGTTTAGTCCACTGCCACCATGGTGGGAAGTGTGGCAGCAGGCAGGCCTGGATCCATAGGCAGCAGGAAGAGAGAGAGCCACTGGACCTGGCTGGGCTCCTGAAACCCCAACCCCCCCTCCCCCCATGACACCATTCCTCCAACAAGGCCACACCTCCTAACCTCCGTCAAGTAGCACCATTCCCTAACGACCAAGTGTTCAGATGTATGGGCCTATGGGTGCAATTCCTAGTCAGACGACCACATTTGGTAAACATGCAAAGCTTCTTTTGTTGAATGGGCATTAACCATCCCTCCTTTTATAGGAGGTTACATAATAAGTGATTAATAGGCATTATTAGCATCTAAATTTGAAGTGTGGCATTTACAGAGCTAAAAAATCAGAAGTGTGACTTAGCATGGCGTAATGGAAAAGAAAAACATTTTCTTTTTAAAGTTCAAACCAGTATGTAATTCTTAAACCCACAATCTCTAGATCTATTTAGTGTTCCCTTGGTTTTTCTGTCTGCAAATGAAAACCATAAAGCCTCCTTGGTAATGTTAGCAGGAATTGACTCTTGTGAAATACTGAATGAGATCTGGCATAAAGTAGTTGATTATTTTGATCATTTATTTTTTCTGTAAGAGATTTCTATGAAGGGGGGAAGTGATATTATGAAAACCATTTCCTGAAAAGAACTCATGTTTCACTGAAACTCCTGCGTGTGTCCTATCAGTGGATAGAATATCAGTTACAACGAGGGGCCAGAATGCTACAGGTCCAGAGACAAATTATCTCAGGGCATTCTTTTTGTTTCTTTGTTTGTTTTCCACTCTGTAGTCCTGGCTGTCCTGGAACTAGCTCTTTAGACCAGGCTAGCTTTGAACTCACAGAGTCTGCCTGCCTGTGCCTCTCAAGTGCTGGGATTAAAGGCATGTACCACCACCACCCAGTATGAAATGAAGTTCTTTTGTTTTTTAATGAGTGTATGGGATATTATATAATTTACATGTGAATCCTACCACAGCTTAGGTGCCTATGGCAGTGACCTGACCACTAATACTGACTAATTCATCAACTGCTGATATACACACTAACCCATCTTGTTTTTGCTGTTTAGATATTAATTTTACTATACCATTTACTTCTTTGTAGTTTTTCTTCCTGAAGATCACTGACATCTCAGACTGATTTAACAGTCTTCAAACTAGTCCCTGCCTTCAGTCTTGTGTCCCTGGTCCTTCTCCATAATGCATATATCCTAAATGTATTTGATGAAAAAATAAAAATTTGGAAATTTCTAAGACACAAAGGAAGTCATTCAAATGTGTAATGATTATTTGTAATCGCAACTTGTTCTTCTACTGGAGGTAGCTTTATGATGAACAGGTGATTATTTAATCAGAGACAGGATTGGAAGGCAGAGGCTGCCAGATCACAATGGCTTTTGTAAGGTAGCTGAGGAAAGCAGCTCAGTGGCAGAGAAGTGTCTGTTAAGTGAGTGCACAGCCCTGAGTTCTATTCCTAGCATCAGATAAACCCCATCTGTTAAAAAGGTAAGAGGTAAAGGGGCTAATGAATAAACTTATAAAAGATTGTGTCAAGATGGGTTATAACATGATAACCTCATAAATGGTTACATTAGAAATGTATAATTAAATTATTTTTTCTTTTTGTTTGTTTTTAGTTTAGTTTTGTTGTGATACAAAGTTTCTGTCCTAGAACTCTGTAGACCAGGCTGGCCTTGAACTCAGAGATCCACCTGCCTTCTGAGTGCTGGCATTGAAGGCATGTGCCACCACTGCCTGGGTGAAATTATTTTTTCTTTTCTTTTTTTTTTTTAAAGATTTATTTATTTTATGTATATGAATGTTCTATCTGCCAGAAGAAGGAATCAGTTCACATTATAGATGGTTTTGAGTCACCATGTGGTTGCTGGGAATTGAACTCATGACCTTTGGAAGACCAGACAGTGCTCTTAACCACTGAGCCATCTCTCCAGCCCCCGAAATTATTTTTTCTTAAGACTTCTTGAAATGTGTCTTTTTGCCCCAGAGGCTTGCTTGTTTCTATTCATATGGCATTCACATGAAATAAGTACAAAAATAAGTAATAAGAAATAAGCACAAAACATTATTTTGTTACTTTTGATGGCTTCAATGAATTCCTGTATCACCATAACAGCTTATCTGAAAAACTTTAAAAAGAGCAGATTTCAATTACGTTCATCAACCTAAAAACGTATGGGCAAGTACTGGAGTTTTCAAGAGGTACACAACCTGTTCCTGGACCCTAAGGACTGTGGAGTCTCTTATAGGTATTTGGGCTTGTTTTCTTTCTAGTTTAATCCATTTTGGTGGCACTGAAAAGGTATGCAGCCTTGGGCGCTCAGGCTCCTGAACTTCAAAGGCTATCTGCATGCTGGCCACCTCTTACCACTCAGCTACAATCCTAGTTCTGCTTCCTTAAAGAGCTGACGAAGCTGTCCCAAATTTGAGAAAGCGCTCCATTTTTCACTGGGCGTTTTGATGAATCCTCTCTCAGGAAATTTGTTTATTGGAATAATTGCTAGGCAGCATTTGACAGAATGCCTGGCAGGAATAAGCATGGCGGGGAGGGGCCTGTCTGCTTTTAACTCATCTGGTGGACTTTGTGAAGGGGAGCTTTTGAATGGAAGCTGCCTCTGGGAGTGAAAGAAACTGAAAGAAATCCTCGTCTGCAGAGCCTGACTGGCTGCTTTGAATTTCAGTACTGTGGAAAGACTGGAATATTGCAGGTTCAGAGGCTAATTCCCTTATCGTGGGCTAAATTCTGGTCCTCTAAAGAGCCACTCCTCGCAAACACTGTCCTCCCCACCCCTGTCGGAAGTAACATCTTGTGACAATAGATAAAACAAAGCTTTTAGCATTTATTAACTTAGCACGCAACTAGCTCAAACCACCCAAAAGAATGTCATCAGATAGCATCTTGAGCCCATAGAAAGGCTTCCCGGATCTTGGCATGCTTTCCTCTCTGATGTGCCCACCTACGTATCTTAAACTTGCTTTGACTTACAATTTTTATTCTGTAAAACAACACAAATGTGATGGAACTGCTCCTATGTGGGAACATGGAATTTGGGGTAATCCAAGTCTGTGTTTCGTGGCCATGGTCACTCAAAATGGCTCCAGAATTAACCATCTCTTATTCCCTTTAAGATGAGGACTATGCTTTTTACATTAACAAGTTCTTTTTAAAAAAAATCGATTTATGTGAGTGTTTATATTGGATCTCCTGGAGCTAGAGTTACAGGTGATCGGGAACAACATGACATGGATGCTGGGAACCAAACTCTGGTCCTCTGAAAGAACGCTATGTTCTTTAACTGCTGAGCCAGCCACACAGTTTTCCTATGTGTTGAAGTTTGTATGAAGGTCTGGCCTGATGTTCGTTTTCTCCATTTCCTGAAGCTGGGGAATGTGCCGTTCTGTTAACTATCCCCTTATGCACACTTTAGGTTCCTCATTTTCCCCTCTACTACGCACAACAAGGGACAACCCCAGCTCTCCCTTTTGGTTTTAACAGGTTTTTCACATCTAGCTTAGAGAACATTCACGCTGAGACAGGTGTTTAAGGTGGCGAAGAATAGCTCCAGCTGGGTCCCCCAGCATTTCAAAAAGCCGTTTTAGGCTAATTAACAACACAGGGTTTACTCCACAAATGTGTGATGGTATGCATTTGAATTTTTTTTAGCAATGTATAATCGTTCCCTCATCATCTGAAAATTAATCATAGGAGGGCCAAGTGACCTCAAGAGCAATAAAAGGCTGAAACCACCAATCCTAAACCTCTCCTCTAACATGGTACCCTTTTGGTTCCCAACAGGACAAAGGTCATGATCTTAGTATCTCAGAAAGCTTGTTTTATTCTTTTCAAGCTTCACCATGTGGGGTAATCATATTTATGGGAAAAGATTCGCTATCTGGGTGACAAGCAAGAGCGGAATAAACTACCTTGAATTTTTGTAGTACGTTTTCCAATGTGCGTTTATTTAATTTTATTCAGGCTATATTATAACCATGTGAATAATGAAATTAGCACCAGCAAAACCACCATCGAAAATTTGAAAAAAAGTCGTGAGGAGTAGGCCCCGGCTGGGCAACCGACCACAGCATATGCCTGTAATTCCAACCAGACGGGTCTGCATAGGAGACCTTGCCAAAAAGACAGGATAGGGGGAGGGAGGGAACACGAATGAAGGAATGAATGAATGTATAGATTTGGGGTTCGGTGACTGCAAATGTATTCAGTAGAGAAGGATGAGGTCCGGGGTGGCATCTGGAGCTGCTTGGAAGTTCGGTGGCTCTTCCCGTCCTGAGGTGTGATTTCTCACAGAGGATGTGAAGAGACTGCGTCCCCTCCCTCCACAGGGGCCTGGAGGGCTTCCTCAGGCAGATGACCTCCACAGGGCTCCGGCCTGGGGTGTGCTACCCGGGTGAAGGCTGGGGGCGGCGGGGAGCGGGGCGCCTTCCCGCGCGGCTAACAAAGGCAGCCGGGGCCTCGCGGAGCCGGGGGAGCCGCGCGGGGCCGAAGGGTTAACCCGGAGCCCCGCTCGGGCGCGCATCCCGGCCCCCGCCCTCCCGTCGCTAGGAGACGCCGGAAGTGGGGGAGGGGCGGCGCGGCGCGGGTGGGAATCTTTTTCGGGCGCTCGGGGGCGGAGGGAGGGGAGCGCGTGCGCGCGCCCGCCCGCCCGTCGCCGCGGTGACCGTCGCCGCGGCCCTCCGGCTCGCGCCCCGCCTCCGGCCCCGCCGCCCCCTCCCGTGTCGCGCGCCGGGGCCGCCGCTCGCTCCTCCCGCTCCCCGCCGCGGCCGCCGCCGCTCCTCCTCTCCCGGGCGTCGCGGCCGGCCCGCTGCCGCTGCGGGCTGTATGAGGAGGAGGCGGCGGAGGAGGAGGATGTGAAGATGGCGGAGCTGCAGATGCTGCTGGAAGAGGAAATCCCGGGGGGCCGCCGGGCCCTCTTCGACAGCTACACGAACCTGGAGCGGGTGGCCGACTACTGCGAGAACAACTACATCCAGGTGCGGCGCGCCCCCCGGCCCGGCGCGCCCGGCAGGTCGCGGGGTGTGCGGGGCGCGCGGGGCGCGGGCGGGCCGCGGAGGCCGCGCGGGAGGGGCTCGGCCCCGGGGTGGGGACGCGGCCCCGGCCGGTGCGCGGCGCGGCGCGTGTGCGGCGTCCCGCCTCCCGGGCCCGCTCGCCCCCGCGCCCCGCGCCCCTCGCCTGTCAGTACCGGTTCGGGATGGCGGAGGAGGTGGAGGGTGGCGTTCTCTGTCTAACGGAATCCTGCTCGGATGGCAGGGCTGTGTGTGATGGAGGGCTAGGTCACCCGCTGCCCCAAGTCCGAGGTGTGTTTCAGGGGGGCTGGTCTGCAAAGTGAAATGCCTCAGTTTTCCATTCCCGTGAATGCACCCTGAAGACAGAGCAAAATTCTTAACCCTTAAGTTTAAAATAGTTTTTTTTTTTTAAGGTTGTAAAGGGGGACACGGTGGAACGGATGTCCCTTATTATAAGTTAATGTCCTTTTTTTAAAAAAAACCCTTTGGAGAAAAGGAAACTGCCTAATAATGAGCTGCTTTTCCTCCCCAGGCCCCGTTAGAATAGGTAATTTTCCTATGGGAAAAAGAACTATGACTATATTTCACAAAGAATTAGGAAAATGAGCCACATGGTTTAGTTTTTTTTCCCCATGATGATTGGCTTGGCACGGGTACTCAGTGGATGTGTGTGTGTAGGAAGGTGAGAAAGGGGAGGGGGAAGACATTGGTGCGATGGGAACCAGCTGGTCATGGGATAAATGTAAAAATCTTACGGATTAAAACAACGCTTTAAAAATTAACTCATGCTTTGCAAATCCAGTATGTCTTATTTTCCGTAGGGCTTATACTGAATTCCAGGTTCTCCCTCCATTTTTTTTTTTCCCTCGAATTTCCCTCGAATTTTCATTTCAACTCTTTGGATAAAGTGGCATGGTGTTAAACTGTTACCTGCTTTTGACTTCCTTGTTCCTTTTCCTATTCCCATCTCTGAAGATATTCTCAACACCAGTTATGGGAAAACATGATCAAATCTCAGTACGAATTAAAAAAACACAGACACATTATTTTACAGGTTCTTAAGTTTTTTTGAGAACCACATGGCTAACCAAAAATACTGTGCTTAGATGTTGATTATACATGTACTGAACTCTGTTATGGTGTTGTAGACATTTGTATTGGAGCGTGAATCGTACGTAATTGAATCCAATCCTTTTCAAAGAAGTGGTTGAAAGTGTATGTTCAGTAGGAAGAGTGTGTTTCTCTTTGATCAAAGATTGATAAAAACCCCTCACCAATGTCTGTTGTATGCTTTCCTAATCCAGAGCTGTGTAGGAATGATTCAAAGGTTTGATTGCTTAATTTTCACCAGTTTTGCTTAGCTCAGAACTGTTGATGGTCTCCTCCTAAAGTCCTCAGGGATTTATAATGTAGTTCAAGACACTGATCTGTGAGCAAATTAAATCCACATTGATCCCATCTACCCGCAGTCCTCCTTGTTGGAGGGTCCAACATTGGTGATTTCAATCAAACGATGATTGAAAATATTTGAAAATAATCCCTCTGTATAAATGCAAGCATACCTTTTTCTTGTCATTACTTAAATGATACAGTGTAACAACTACCTAACATGGCATTTACATATTAGGTAGCGTAAGGCACAGATTTTAGGTATAGGGGAGGATGTGGGAGAGAGTAAATGTAAATATGCCATTTTATGTAATGGACTTGAGCATACAAGATGGTGGAATGAGGGTTTGGGATAGGGTGGGAGGGTGTCCTAGAACTAATCCCTCGTGGATACCGACCAACAAGCCAAGCATAGTTGATTGATACTTTGTAGTGGATTGTGGGCATATTTTCAGAATTCACGGCTGCTGGGGAGACACCAGACCTAAAAGACCAAAAGTGCTAATTCTGTTGCCTTGTGTAGCATATTCTGGGAAAGTGTTGTCTCTCAGAAGAGAAAATAGGGGATGGAAAATGTTTAGATTGCAGTTGTGGCCAACTGAAACAGGTTTGTCTACTTTGAAAGATGAATGTTACTACAATTTTAGATTTTGATTGTCACAAAAATGGAAAAGTACATAAGTTGATACAGTGGAAAAGTGAAAGAGATCAGCACTTGTCTTCAATTTTATAATTATTCCAGCTTGAAGAGTTTCAAAGTTGGTATGTTGTTTGGTTGTTCATTTTTGCTGTTGGGGATTGAACTCAGGGTCTTGTGCATGCTAAGAATACACTCTCCCACAGAGTTATACTCCTCTCCCACTGTTAAAGTAGACATGCTGATTTCCTAGAAATGGATTTTGAAATTTTAACCATCTATATTTTTAATTTAGCATCTGAGGTAGAGTTTACACTTTTATTTTTTAGGTTGTTCTGGGTTGTGGCATTCTGATTTGTTACTGCTGCACTTCCTCAGGATGATACTTCTTACATGATTTGTTTGCTGTACAATGGTAAATAGAACTGGTGAGAGTCAATTTGTGCTGAGCCAGCTGTACATTGTCAGTTCTTCTTGTGATGGAAGGACTGACCAGAGGAAGTCTTGATGCTGTCTGTGACCCTGTAATACGTGAAAATTAATTGGCAGGATCACTGAGCAAATGGTCTATTAACTTTCTTATGGTATTGTGCCTTAGCTTATAGCTCCAGTTAATTAACACAACACTCATTTTATTCTCTCAAAGTGTAACTTTTTTTGTTTGTTTTGGTTTTTCCAGAGTTTCTTTGTATAGCCTTGGCTGTCCTGAAACCAGCTCTGTATACCAGGCTGGTCTCAAACTCACAGAGATCAGCCTGCTCTGCCTTCAGAGTGCTGGGATTAAATGTTTTCACCATCACTCTCCAGCTGAAATGAATTTTTTTAAATGTATGTTGATTGTATATAATTATTATTCAGTGTTAAGCATCTAGTTTTATATCTAGGATATAAAATAGGTAAATAAAAGTACGCTAATCATGGATCATAACTAGTGTGAAATTTGAGCAAAAGGAACACACACAGATACTACTGATAGAAAAATGTAAATATTTGTTTTGTAGGATACAATGATGTTAATATTGGAATTTTAAATATCATTAATAAAAGCTTAATTTTATTAACTTCTGTGAAACATAGGCAGATTATTTTTCTAAAGTGTGATGATAAAAAGTATGACTATAGTGTGCTAACACTTCTGAGGTTGCTTTTGTTTGTTTCTTGAGACTGGGTTCCCATATGTTGCCCATGCCTGACTTGAATTTGTGTTTTTCCTGCCTTTGGGAACTGGCTACTATGCTTAGCTTGATTGTTATTTCCTGGTGGAGATTACTTAGGACTGGCCGAGGAGGTGGCTCAGTGGTTACAGTATCTGTATAACCAACCAAGCATGAGGACTGGCGTTCAGAGAACCTTTGTTAGTGCTGGGTGGGCTCAGCACTGTCGCTGTAATTGCAGCAAGCTGGCTTGGATACCTCATTGTGTTGGCCAGCTCTGGGTTCATGTGTGAGACGTTGCCCCAGTGAAGACAGTGTGATCCTCACAAACAAAAAAAAAGTACCAAATTAGTACAGCTCTATTGCCATACCTCTTTACCTTTGTTTCTTTTTTCTTTTCAGTTCTTTTTATTTTTTTCTCTTTATTTTTTGGAGACAGGGTTTCTGAGTATAGCCTTGGCTGTCCTGGACTCGCTTTATAGACCAGGCTGGCCTTGAACTCACAGAAATCTGACTGCCTCTGCTGGGATTACAGGTGTGTGCCACAGCACCTGGCTACCTTTGTTTGTTTCTTTCTTTCTTTCCTTCCTTTTTCATTATGTGTACAGTGTTCTGCCTGCATGTAGACCTGAATGCCAGAAGAGGGCACCCGATCTCATTATAGATGGTTGTGAGCCACCATGTGGGTGCTGGGAATTGAACTCAGGACCTCTAGGAAGAGCAGCCAGTGCTCTTAACCTCTGAGCCATCTCTCCAGCCCCCTTTCTTCATTTATTAATGTAAACATAGAATGCTTAACCCATTGGTGAAAATGTTCAGGAATTCTTTCTTTCTTTTTGACAAAGTCTTACTTATTCTTGTTTGTTTTTTGAGACAGGGATTCTCTGTGCTGAAACTTGAGAAGGAGTAAAATTTTAACTTAATGAGTGCCATTAAATACATGGGTATTTTTGAAAAATTATAAAGTGACTAGATATTAAAAGAATTAAAGGTTACCCAGTTATCTTGAATACATATTTTGAACTTGCTACTACTCTAGACCAGGCTGGCCTGGAACTCCAAGATACACCTTCTCTTGCCTCCCTAGTGCTGGGATTAAAGGTGTGTGCCCTGGCTTGTCTTACTTATTTTTGACTATGGTCAAACTTAACTGTGTAGCCAAGGATAGCCTTGAACTTCTGACATTGTGTCATTTCATTCTGTTTTGCTGAAAAATGGTATTACAGTATATGGAAGAATTAGATTTTATTTGACTTATCTGTTGCTGTATTTCTGTTGTTTGTAGCTTTAACCAATGATCAGTACAGCAGTAATCATTCCTTACAGGTGCCTCTTGGGTAAATTTGAGTGAGTGGCTCCTTCAGCGTCTCACTCTGGTGGAGTTAAGTGTGTCCATGTGGTACTTAGTTTGACCGCTGGGTCTTGGCGCGGCACTTGTGTTGCCTTTGTACTGAGAGAGGAGAGGTCTGTGGGGAGCTACCACAGAGCCTTATCTATTCATTTCCTGGTCTAACAAGGAGCCTGGCAGTGTGTGTCCCTCCTAGTTGTGATAGAAGAAGGCTTTCTGCTTGTACTCCTTTTAGGCAAAGCTGTAGCTGTGAAACTTCAGCTGCAGGGTGGCACTGATTCCTCACAGATGCCGTATGATCCACGGTGTAGTTATGGCACTTTTTTTCTTGGCCTTATACAAGACCTGGATCTTTTCCTTTTTTTTTTTTTTTTTTTAATAAGTAGTGGACCTTCTGAATTCAACGTGGCCTTAGGTGAGGTCAAGCTTTGTTTCTTTTTACTTAAAAAAAATAGTGGGTTTATTGAACCACATGGTAAAACTACCATTTTAACTTTTCAGAAATAACTAAATTCTTTTCATTTTGCATTCCCACCAGCAAATGTTCAGTTATTCTGCATTCTTGTCAGCATTTGGTTTTGTCAGGTGGTATGATTTGTACAGCTGTTATAAACATGACAACCCCAAGCTAATTCACACTCAAACATGAAAAGCTGAAATTTTAAAACATTATTAGAATCAAGAGTTCCCTGTCTCATCACTTTTAATTTTATCTTATTTTAATTTAATTTAATTTTTATGGGTGTTTTACCTGTGTGCATGTCTGTGTACCACATGTGTGCTGGTGCTCATTGAGGCCATAAAAGGGTATCATATTCCCTGGAGTGGAGTTACAGATGGTGGTGTGCCGGTGCTGGGAATTGAACCCTAGTCCTCTGCAAGAGCAGCCAGTGCTTTTAAGCACTGAACTGTCTCTACTGTCCATCATAGTTTTATTAAATATAACACCATTTGTGAAAAATACTAGGAGTCCTAGTCAGACCACTTAGGAAAGAAAAAGAAATAAAAAAAATATCCACACTAGAAAAGTAGTTGTTTTCTAGATAGATAACTGTTCTCTTTTATTTTATATTTGTTTTTTGTGACAGTGGGCACAGAAAAGCATGGTTGTATACATGGAAACCCATAAAGACACTCTCAGAAATAGTTTAAAAATAACAGCTTCAGTAAATTTGCAGTATAAAGTGCAACATAAAGAAAGCACGTCAGGCGTGGTCCCTTCAATCCCAGCACTCTGGAGGCAGAGGCAGGTGGATCTCTGTGAGTTCAAGGCCAGACTGGTTTACAAAGCGAGTCCAGGACAGCCAGTGCTTTGTAACACAGAGAAACCCTGCCTCAAAAAGAAAAAAAAAAAAAAAAAAAAAGAGAGAGAGAGAGAGAGAAAAGAAAAAGTCAGATATATTTCCGCATATTAATAGCAAACTCTATGAAAAAATAGGAAACAATACCTTTATAAGGCCATCAAAAGAATAAAATGCTTAGGAATAAATTAGGAATTACCAGGTAGGTGAACTATCTGTGAGCTAAGAACTATAAGGCATTTAGGAATGTAAGGCACAAATAAGTGGAAGAATTTGTGATCCTGGGTTGTAGAATGAATTAAGTCAATACTATCCAAGGCTGTTTGTGAACATAGTGTAATCACTGTCATCAAAAATTCCAATAGAATTTTTTAAAGTCCCAGAAAATATGGAACCTCAAAACAGGATACTCATCACCATCTTGAGATAAACAAAATTGGGGGTCTCATACTCTATTATCTCAAAGTATATTACAAAGCTGTTGTAGGGGCTGGAGAGATGGCTCAGAGGTTAAGCGCACTGCTTGTTCTTCCAGAGTTTCTGAGTTCAATTCCCAGCACCTACGTGGTGGCTAACCACCATTTCTAATGAGATCTGGTGCCCTCTTCTGGCGTTTAGGTGTACATGCAGATAGAACAGTGTATGCATAATAAAATAAATAAATCTTAAAAAAAGGTTAAAAAAACAAAAACAAAACTATGGCAGCCAAAATGGCGTGGTACCAGCATAAAATAGTCTTAAGGCAGTAGAATCGAATAGAGAGCTCAGAAATATGTAGTTGACTACTGTGATGTATAACAAGACTCTATAACAGGGAAAAGATAGTCTCTTCAGTTTACAGGGAGAACTGCTCACGTGTAAAATAATGAGATTGGACTTTGTATTCAAATGTAAGACCTGAAATTATAAACTTACTAGAAGTGATGGGGGTATTGGCAATGACTTTTATTTGAGCAGGGCACCAAAGTATAGGCAGCAGAAGCAATTATAAATTAAGAGCAGTGCATCACACTAAAAGTGTAAATAACTCATAAAACGCTACAGCATAAACTGTAAACCAAAATTTTAAAAATGGGTATAGAACTAGGCATGGTAGCACATGCCTTTCATCCGTCACTTGGGAGACAGGGGCAAGGTGAATCTCGAGTTCAAGGCTAAATAGAGAAACCCTGTGTCAAAACAAAAATGGGCACAGGACATTATCTTAGTTTCTTTTCCTGTTGCTATGATAAAAAATAATATCCTGACCGACAAAAGCAACTTAACAGAGAAAGGATTTATTCTGGTTCACAGTTCAAGGGTCTGTCATAGTGGGGAAACTTAAGTGGCAGGAACTTGAAGCAGCTCCTCATGCTGCTTCCACTCAGGCAGTGACAGTGACTAACACATGCCTTGTACTGCCCAGATTACTTTCTCTGTTTTATGCTGCTGTCTAGGATTCCCTGCCCAGGGAATAAAGTGAGTTCCCATAGTTAAGGTCATATTCTCACCTAACTAATGTAATCATCCCTCACAGAATTTCCCAGAAGTCTGTATACCAGGTGATTTTTGGATTCTGTCAAGGTGACAGTGTTAACTATTATAGACTTGAATAGAAAGAAGATACAAAAATGAGTAGCAGGTAGGTGGAGGGTATCCCACACAGATAATCGTTAGCGAAATGCAAACTGAAAGTGAGGCTTCCTTCATCTATTAGGATGGTGTCATGAAGAGGAGGTTTGTGCCAGCAAGATGTGTACAGAAAGTGACAGGGAAGTTTTTTTCAGAAAATGAAAACAAGGACAACATTGTGATCTAGTAGTCCCACCTTTGCGTATATATTCTACTTCTGGATCTGATAAATGAAACTATTTCAAAGAGCACACGTACTCACGTGTCCATTTTAGTATTATTTTCAGTGTCTTAGTGGCCTGGATGTGGAAACAAGTGTTCAAGAAATGAGTTGATAAAAAAGTGATAAAGATCAATATATACAAAGGAATATTATTCAATAAAAGAGAAAGACCTGCCACGTGGGGCAAAATGGATAAACCTTGAGAACATTCTACCAAGTAAAATGAGGCACAAACCAAAAGACAAATGCTGCCTTGTTGGTTTGTTTGTTTTTTAAGATGGTTTCTCTGTGTGGCCCTGGCTGTCCTAGAACTCACTCTCTGGACCAGGCTGGCCTTGAGATCAGTTTGCCTGTGCTTCCCAAAGTGCTGGGATTAAAAGCATGTCCAACCACTGCCTGGCAAATGCTGTTATCTTGCATTCTAAAAAACTCAAATTCAGAGGCAGAGAGAAATGCTTGTTGCTGTTGGTGTGTTGGGATCAGAGGTGGTAAATTCATCAAGTGAATCTGTTTGGGAGGTCTGATGTGCTGCGTTATGAGTAGAGGTCCGCAGGAAGTGATATAGTGTATGCTTGAAATTGATCAAGACTAGATCTTAAGTGCCGTCCCCAAAGGTAGGCTGTGTGACATGATGGACGTGTGACTTCGATTGTGATAGTCATTTATGGTCTGTCGATCAGATATCTTGGTATACCTGTGTGGGGCTCTTGTCTGTGCAAGGCGAGCGCTCCACTGTTGAATGATGCTTCTGCCCAGTGTTGATGTACTCTGACACTATGTGCTTTTTAAATATACAACTTTTATTTGTTAGTTATCTATCAGTGAGGCTTCAAAAGGTATTTTAAAAAATTGCCCATAAACCACAGTTGGTAAGACTTTTAGCTTTGACCTTATCTTCTATTATAGTTTCCCACTCCTTTTTTCAATATACGCCAGCTACTTTGGTGTGCATGCCAGAAGTCAGCTTCTAGCATCATTCCTACAGAGCTGTCTACCTTGCTGTCTGTTTCTTTTTACCAGCTAGAATAGGGTGGGTGTCCAGCAAGTCCCACCTGTTTCCACCCTGCAGTGCTGGGTTCACAACCCACGCCTAGCATGTTCTGGAGTCCTCATGCTTGTATGGCAAATACTTTACTGATGGAGCCGTAGCCCTTGTCTGGCTTCCTTTTTTTCTTTTTCTTATCATACCAGGTAGGTGTATTTCTGCCACCCTTTGCTTTGTGTTTGTTGTGCTCTCTGGATAATTTCATGACTGGCTCATTTGCCTCTTCCGTGCTTACTCTCTCCCCTTTGCCTATACTTTTCTCTCCATAGTTTGTTTATTTTTCTGCGTATTACCACATTACAGATGTTTAATTTTTCTGCTTTCCTTCCTGCCAGTGAGGGCAGGGATTTATTTATTGATTTGTTCATTTGTATCTTATTTATTTCCAGTGCCTGCCACAAAATTATGTATTTGTTTTTTTTAATAATTTAATTTTATGTTCATTAGTATGAATGTGTCTGATCCCTTGGAAATGGACAGTTGTGAGCTGCCTTGTGGGTGCTGGGAATTGAATCCGGGTCCTTTGGAAGAGCAGGCAGTGCCCTTAACCACTGAGCCATCGCTCCAGCCCCTAAAATTATGTGTTTATTAAATCAATAAATTAATTCTTTTCTAGCACTCTTCTTAAAAGAGTGAAATAAATTAGTTTTAAACAAATTACAGATTTGAATAGTGTATATATTTATGCTGAGGAAAAAAAGAAAGTTGGTAAATATATTTTCCCAAGTATTCAACACAGACATGGTCCAAGGAACTGAGACCAGTGTTTCATACATGGTTGGTGTTTAGAGTTAATTCAGTTCATTTATGTTAGTTGGTGCAAGGCTTGTGCTTCAGTGGCTGCTTATCAAATACTGAGTTATCTACAGCTTCCTGAAAGTAGCAAGGGAGATATTTCTGTTTTACAAAATTAGGTAAGTAAACTCAGGTTCTCTTTGATCCCTCAGGACTGAAGTTCTTAGGAGTGGAATTATATTCTTTCACTTGTTCTTTCTGTGTCTATGTAGTTTTTTGTTTTTTAAAAAATGATCTTGATGCGTTTTTATTATGTTGTCTTTTTATTTAAAAATTTTATCAGGTGTCTTTCTATTCTGAGAATTCCGTGGTAACTCACTCATGGGCAAGAGGTTAGGTCTGTTATGTTTTGATTCCTGTGAAGAGCCTTTGTTATAACATTTGAACTGGTGAGGTTGAATTAAATATAAGGTGCTTTTTTTCCTTCTTACTGTTAGTCCTCTTCATTTACTTATCTATTGCTGGCTTTAAGTAGAGGCAAGAAAATAGACTTTTAGGAACGTGAAGATTCTACAGGAGTCCACACTGAGTAGGGAAACCCACAAAGGGCGCCAGCCTCTTCCAGCATGTGTTACTGCAAGGTCCCTGCCAGTAGATGGGGCTGGTCAGTGGTCGCTCTTCAGAAGCTTGTGTCCCTAGTCTAAACCGTGGACGAGTTTCATCAAAAGAATTTTAGTTTCTTAGCTTAAGATATAGAAAAGTAATATGCTTACACAGTCCACTGTTTTTTGTTTGAAAGGAAGTTGTAAGCACTGATCATAAATGTTTCTAGTTATTTTTAGATTCTGTGGTGATGGGGTCATGTTTCTAGGTTTTTGCTATCTGTACAGGTGTACAGTTGTAATGTTTTAATAGGTATGATTATGAACTTTATGTATAAATAATAAACCTATACACAAATTTAATGTCACTGGAACTAATGGAATGAAGGGGCTTTAGTAATTTGGCTTACAAGATAGGATTTGTGTTGGACAACAGTGGTCAGGAGGATTGCCGGAGAGTGACTGGTCTTCAGTCTCTGTTGAACATGTTGAAAGGCTGAACAAGTTGTGCTCTGATGTTAGGGAAGGGCGGCAGCATCAATAGGAGCTATGTGTGGAACTCTTGACAAGAAGGGAAAAAGGAAGCAGGCAAAGCCGTTAGACTTCCTTAAACTTGGGCCATCCACGTTTTTGGTGAGCCTTTCTCATTTTATATAGCCAAATGAAAACCCCTCCTAGATGTGCCTAGAGGCATGTCTCATATGTCATTCTATCTGTTAAGTGCCAGGTGATAGTAACATTACAGCCTATGTAACAGGCATTAAGCTGCAGCATTTAAAAAATGTTGGAAATGATAAAAACTGGATATCCGAAGTCAGTAACATTTGTTTCCAATGCCCTGTTGTAGAGTTGTTCTTTCCTTCCTCTCCTATCTTTATGTGGGTCTTGGAGCCTGAGCTCAGGTCTCTAGGCTCAGGTGACAAGTGCTTTTATCTTCACTCCATCTTGCTTTTTAAATTTTTTTTTTTTAAATTCCTGCCCGTATCCTCCCCATCCAGTCCCCTTAACCCCTGAAGTGGTGGTGGAGATCAAATTCCAGGCCTCATGTAAGCTTAAATGCTCTGGTGCTGAGCAGCAACCCCAGTCTGAGCTCTGTCAATGGTTCCCGTCCTTCCTAATGCTGCCACCCTTTAATACAGCTCCTCATGTTGTGCTGACCCCCCAACCAGAAAATTATTTTCATTGCTACTTCATAAGTATAATTTTGCAACTGGTATGGATTGTAATGTAATGTCTGGTAGGCAGCCATTGTGAAAAGATCATTCAACCTCCAGACATTGTGAAAATATTGTTTTCCTGATTTCATTCTCAGTTTGTCATTTATGTATTGGAAGGCTACTAATTTTTGTATGTTAATTTTGTATCCTGCTACTTTACTGAATTATCTTTTTAAAATTTGGAGAGGGAGGGAGAGAGCGGGAGTGAGCACACACCTGCGAAAGCCAGACAAGGGCATTGATCCTCTGGAGCTAGGATTGCAGGCACTTGTGGGTGCTGGGGACCAAAGTTGACTTCTTTGCAAGAACAACAAGTGTCCTTAACCACTAAGTCATTTCTCTAGCCTAGTATTTATTCATTCATTCATTCATTCATTCATTCATTCATCTATCCATTTATTTTGTTATCTGTCTATGTAATAGATACAATAGGAATATGAAAGAGGGGTCACTTAGAGGAGCAGAGATGGCTCATAGGCAGTTGCATCAGCTGAAACTCCACCCTTGCCTGGATGATGACTCACAAAGCTGCATTCTTAGTGCTCTGTGTAACTCTTGTGGAGGGGCCTTATGAATTTTATACAATTCAAGTTTCCTGGGACTCAGGTGATCAGGCTTGGTGGCAAGTGCCTTTCCCTACTGAGCCATTGCCCAGAAGTCTTAGTTTTAAAGTTTTAAGGAGCAGTGTTTGCAGAGGAGAATTCCCTCCTGTGTATTCCTGTTCTTGATTTTTAAGTGCTATTTTCCTATACCTCCTGAGTCATCCACACCCTCATTTTCTATCAGATCTGTGTTACTGTTCAGTAGAAGCAAAACAGTGAGGTAAATAACAGGAAGAAAACTTTCGAAATGCTGCAGCTGAGTGTCCTTAGAGGATGTGCAGGGTTCTTATTTGTATTTCCCATGCAAGTTTAATCTTCCCATATTCAGTACATAGTTATTTGGATGGGTTAAGCTTCTGGAGATCCAGTTTTCCATCTTTCTTTCTCCCTCATTAGGTGATGGAAATAGGCCATGTGAGTTCCTGTCGGGCTGAGCTGAGCTGGCGTCTGTTTAGCTGGATCAGTGAACACTCAGCCTGTGCCCAGTTTCCCTTTCTTAGGGTTTGGTTCTCTCTGTGACTGGAAGGAGAGTGCCTTTTGAGAAGGACAAGTCTTGGAAGGCTGGATTAAATGCTTCATTTTTGTGGATGCCCTTTTCTAGGCTCTGAAAATGTTGATATGGGAAAAGTATAATTCTGTCTTATTGACACAGAAAGATGATAATACTTTATATATTCTGAAGAAAAATAATGTAATTAGATCATAGGATGGTAGAAAGTGAAACTTGTACATTACCCATTAAAGAGAATCCCGGGTGAGGTTTGGGGTAAGCACAGCAGTACAGTACATGTTTAGCATGTGAGTTTGATCCCCATCACTGCAAATAGCAACAACAACAAAACAGGAAAAGGGGTAATAGAAAATAAGTCATGGTGATTCACAGTGCAAAGATGTGTTAGGTTACCACCTGTTCGAAGAGGTTTACTGTATATGATCTGTGAGTTTGGGCAGTGAAACATGCATATATTTCTGTGTTGTATAAGTTTGTAATAAATTGCTGAGAAGGTTGGTAAGTGTCAATGAGAAAAGTTTTAAAATTCAGGCAGGGCATAGGTTATTGGCAAAAACTATTACAGGTGAAGGAGAAGACAAGGGTAGGAAACTATGATCCATATTTTGAGAACCATAAAACTGATTTTTCTAAAAATGAAGACTTGGAGAAGTTGAATGAGAAAGAACTGGTATGCCTTGTTAGGGAAGGCTGTAAATGGTTAAGCTGAGGTGTCTGCTTGTATTTAAGTGGATAAGAGAAAGATATGGAGGTGTCAGCTGATTGGGAAAGATGAAACTTTTGGACCACGTTTAAGACTCTGTGCTCTGTCTGGCAAACTAGTACAGAAATATTGGCAAGAGATAACTAGGGTAGTATGTGGCCAGTATGCCCCAAAGAAAAGCCCAGAATGGAAGTGGACTAGGTGTGTGATGTAGAGACTTGGGAAGTGTCCAACATGAGAGAAATATGGTTTCAACACAAGTGGAAGATAGTTTTAAAGAAAGTGACAATGAGTTACAGATATATTGAGGTCGTGCAGTATACAAGTTAATATCCCATGTAAATAGAAACGTGGCTTGGGAGTATTTTAAGAGATAAACTATTTTAAACCGAGAAAGGAGTGAAACTTATTCTTAGGGGCCAGTGAGATCAGTGTAAGGTAAAAGCTTGATGTCAGGCTTGCTCTGAGCTCGACGACTACGCAAGCTGTCCTTTGGCCTTCGTTGTATGGCCATAGCACATGTATCCCTGTGTAGCCGTGGCTTCCTGAAACTCACTACTTAGACCAGGCTGGCCTTGAATTCACAGAAATCTGCCCACCTCTGCCTCCCGAATTCTGGGACTAATGGCATGTATACCATGCCTCACTACTTTTAGAAATTTTAACAATAAAAAAATTTCTTTTTATATTTTTGTGTGTATGAGTATGTATGTGTATATGTGTTGGTGTATGTGTGTTGTATGCATATGTGTATGTATGTGTTCTGTGTATTGTATATGTGTGGTGTATTGTGTGTATTTTGTTATATGTGTTGGTGTATGTGTGGTATATACATATGTATGTGTGTGCTTTTCATATGTGTTCTGTGTATGTCTGGTATGTTATATATATGTGTGGAATTTTTATTTAGGTGTAGTTTGTGTAAACTTATGTATTTGTGCTATGTGACTCTGTGTGGTGTGCCCATGTGTGTGTGTGTGTGTGTGTTATGTGTGTTGTGTGTGGTGCTTATGAGTTTGGAGATACGTGCACTTGTGTGTATGTGTATGAATGCTGGTGGACAGTGTTGGGTTCTGACTCTCTTGATCTGTACCTTTTGACTTAAGACAGGATGGTCTCACTGGAACATAAACTCACCTTTTTCCTAGATTGTGGCCAGTGAGCTCTTGGAAGAGTTTTAGTAAAATATCACACTGTCCAAAGCAATGTACAGGTTCAGTACAACTTTTATAAAAGACCAAGGGCATCTTTCATGGAAGTAGCACTTCACAGAAGTAGTGAAATGCTTTGTAGACCAGGCTGGCCTCAAACTTGTGTGGTCTGCGGGTCTCTGCCTCTCTGAGTGCTTGGATTACAGGTATGTGCCCCACACCTGTCCACAATTTTGTTGTTGTTGTTTTGTCTTGCTTTTTTCAAGTCAAGGGTTTCTCTGTGTAGTCTTTGCTGTCCTGGAACTTGCTCTGTAGACCAGGCTGGTCTCGAACTCAGATATTCACTTGCCTCTGCCTCCTGAGTGCTGGTATTAAAGGTGTGTGCCCCCACAGCCTGGCTTGAAGTATAACTCTTCTATACCTAAATTTTTGTAGATTTTTTTTTTGAAGGCATGAGGGGTGACCTTGTTAGGGTTTTTTATTGCTATCAAGAGACATCATGGCCGCAGCAACTCTTACAAAGGAAAAAACTTAATTGAGGCTGCTTTACAGTTTCAGATTTAGTCTATTATTGTCATGGTGGGAAACATGGGAGCACATAGCAGACATAGTGCTGGAGAGGTAGCTGAGAGTTCTGAATCTGGTTCCACAGGTAGCAGGAAGAGAGAGCCACTGGGCCTGGCCTGAACATCTGAGACCTCAAAGCCCACCCCACTGACATGCTTCCGTAAACTAGGCCACACCTACGGAACAAGGCCACATTTCTAAGCAGTGTCAGTCCATATGAGGCGATGGGCTCTATTTTCATTCAAACCGCTACAAAGGGATTTTACCAACTGCTTGTTTCATGTCTGTTAAGATGATCACAGTTATTTTTTTTAGCCTTCCTTCTGTTAACTTGATGTATTTATTTACCAGTTTTCATGCTGGCCTATTCTTGCATCTGTGGAGTAAGTCTCACATGATCATGTCCTTGTGTTTGACTTAGTATTTGTTGAGATTCTTTGCATCTGTATGTTCATAGGCTATGAGCCTGTAGGTGATTTTCATTTGTATATTGTGTCTTTGGTTTTGGTGCCAGGTACATGGCGGCCTACTAGAATGAGTTTGGGGGAGTTGATTTCTTTTCTATACTTTGGAACTGTTTGAAGAGAACTGACTAGTTTTGTAGTTCTTTGGACAGGATATCTGATGATGTGGCCTAGGCTTGCCTTGAACTTGAAATCTTCCTGCTTTATCCTCCTAAGTACTAGGGCAGTTGGTGTGTATACTATACATGGTTTATTGTTACTTGAAAGTTTGGTAAAATTCATCAGTGCAACCATCCAGTCTTGTTTTTTTGGGTAATCTGTGTCATTGATGCAATCTTACTGTTTGTTATTGGTCAATTAAAGTTATGTGTATCTTTCTGGTTATGTTTTAGTAGGGGCAGGATGTAACAAGAAGTCTGGTCCTAGGTTTTTAAATTTATTGTCATATAATTGTTATAATAGTCCCTAGGAAGCTTTTGTGTTTCTGTGGTGTCAGTTATAATATGTCTTTTCCTTTTTTCTTCTTTCTTTTTTTTTTTTAAGATTTATTTATTTATTATGCGTACAGTGTTCTGTGTTTATGTACACTTGCATGCCAGAAGAGGCCACCGGATCTCATAGATGGTTGTGAGCCACCATGTGGTTGCTGGGAATTAAACTCAGGACCTCTGGAAGAGCAGCCAGTACTCTTAACCTCTGAGCCATCTCTCCAGCCCCCATAATATGTCTTTGTCATCTCTGATTTTGTTTGAGTCTTCTTTTTTCTCTTAACTTTTTTCAGTGATAATATGGTGGTGTTTGCTTGTTAATTATGTCTTCAAAAGACTTCTTCTTTCCTTTCCTCCAGTCCTTGGTGAAATTTATGTCTGCTTTGCAGACTGTAGGAGAGACATGCTTGGGGCTGTGGTACACTTTTGATAAATCCTGTCACTGCAGTGGCAGTTATATATAGGGATTTATCCTTTTTTTTTTTTTTTTTTCCTGTCCACAGTTTTCTGGAATGATTGAATCAGGGATATAGCCTTTACTTTGTAACTGAGAAACTGTGACTATTGCAGTTTATGTTAATGCTGGCTCTAAACATACAGGGTTTCTGATTCAGAAACATGGATTAACTTCATCACAAACCACAGAATCTTTCTACAGAAGGTTTTTGGCACTTGACAACATGAAATGTGTCACTACTATTGCTTTGTTACCTGGAAAATAGTCATCTAGTTACTTCTTGCTGCATAGTCTGTTTTTCAGATAGGGCTTCTGGGTTGTAGCAGTTGTGAGACTGAGACACTGTTGACTGCTGAGAAAGGGCCAGCTTTGGCAATTTCTGTCCCATAAGGTTGTTGCTTAAATTACATGAGAACAAAGTAGCCACACATTTCAGTTTTTCAATCGTTTTTATATCAGACATTTTATTTATCATTAATACTTTGATCAGACATTTTATGTGTGAAAATGAAAGGAAATCAGGATTCAGGAAAGTAGAGCAAGTATTTATATATTATATCAATGCTGCCTAAGTAGTTAAATTGGAAAGATGTGTATATGTTGTCATTGCCCAAAGTAAATATTGGCACTCATATTTTAAATAATAGCTTCAAGATTTTATTTGTACTTATACAAAACTTTATAGTTAAATTGAAAATATCAGTGAATTCATTGAATCATTTAGTTTTGGATTTGTATAACGATGGTTTTCAGAATATTTTTGACTTGGTGTATAAGTTCAGTTACAACAGAAGAGTTTAGATGACTAAGTTAGTTTGCTTGAAATTAATTATCTTTAAATTAATGGTCATTGTTTTCCCCCTAGTCATCCGATAAGCAGCGAGCCCTAGAAGAAACCAAAGCCTACACTACCCAGTCCTTAGCAAGTGTTGCGTATCTGATAAACACCTTGGCCAACAATGTCCTACAGATGCTGGATATTCAGGCATCTCAGTTACGGAGGATGGAATCTTCAATCAACCATATTTCACAAGTGAGACCATATTATTTCTCTGTTTGAGCAACATACAGCCTGTTGATTGCCTTGTTATGCAAGTAAATGGAATCTACTCTTTGGAAAATACAAACTTAATATTGTGGTGTTGTTTTTTTAATTCTTTTTGTGATGTTACTATCTTTTTGGTAAAATTTGATAGATTCCAGAAGTGAAAATTTATCTTGTTTTCTTAAAAAATTTTTTTTACAGATTTTTTGTGTGTCTTTACTGCCTTAAAAAGTAATGATAGCTTGGTGGCTAATTTAAATTCTTTCCTCTGTCAGATTTTTTTCAACCCCCTTTTGATGGTTTTCTTAGTGTTCTATTGTGAAGGTACACTATGAGCACAGCAACTCTTAGAATGGGGAGCTTTTAATTGAGGTTCAGTCCAGAGGTTTAGTCCATTATCACCATGGTGGGAAGCATGGTGACACTCAGTCACACATGGTGCTGGAGAATAGCTAAGAATTCCTCATCTGGATCTGCAGGCAGCAGAGAAACCCGTGGGCCTGATTGGAACGTTTTGAAACCCCAGAGCCCATCTTCAGTGACATAACGGCCACACCTCCTAATCCCTGTCATGTAATACCCACCAAAGTTAAAACTTGAAAAACATTACTTTTATGTCCTCTTTCATGACCCATGTGTCCTTCATCTGCATCCCAGAACTTCATCACCTAATGCTGATCTTTTCTGTTCTCCTTATTTAACATTTATTTTAAAGTTTCATGTAAAGATATTGTTTATAAGGCTTGCTAATTTCCTAAAGTTTCCCATTTTGTAGCTATGGCTGACAGGTACCATTCTAGTAAACACAGAACCTGGGCCAAGAAGTTTAGCCAGTAATACAGTGGTTGCCTAGCATGCACAAGGCTCCAAGTTCAATTTCTAACACCACTGTGCTCGTCTGAATAGAAATTGCCACCACTGGTTTCTTTTTGAGAGAGAGAGATATATGCATAATTCAAAGCAAACTCCATGGCTTCAGCATGACTGTTCTAACTGTACAGAAGTCCATTGAGGTCTGTACATTTTGGGTCTGGCTAATGTCACTGCATGTTTTAATTTGTAAGTTTTTACAATGAAGTTTGAATTCATAATATAAAAGCCATGTTTATGAAAACACAGAAAGGAAATGGGAAAACAAACTTTTTACTATTGTCTAAGATTTTTACTCTTTCCTCTTTTCCTTATAGTGTACTTTCTCTTAAGTTTTAAAAATATAGCTGTGACCTTAATAGGTATAGAATTTGGTATTTTGCTCTTTTAGCATTGAAACTCGTCATGTTGTTAGAATCTCTATATAAAGCTTGGTGGAGCTTTCATAGTCATTAAAATACATGTCATGTTGTTAGAATCTCTTAATAGAAATTCTTAATTTCCGCCTGTTGGTATAGCATTCACAATAATTCCTGTATTTTAAGGCCATTTAAGTTAGTACAGTGGTAAACACCTGTAGTCTGAGCAGTGGGGAGACTAAGGCAGGAAGAGTATGAGTTTAACGCTGGTCTGTGCCTGTAGGTGTGCATACACATATGCAAACATGCACAAAGATACATTCTAAGTATATTTTAACTTTTAACTTGGGGGCTATACAAATTGGGTGATAGGCTAGATTAGATTTTGGAACATGCTTTGGCAACCCTTGGATTAGATTATAAATGAACAAAGACAGTAGTCTAGAGAGAAAATGGTTTATGGTCTTCTCATGGTGTTCCTGTCACCTTCTGGTCCTGTCTTTCCCCCCACTTTACCACAAGACTCCCTTCCCTATACTTTGTCCAGTGCTTGGCCATGAGTCTCAGCATCTGTTTCAATCCACTGACGGGTGGAGCCTCTCAGAGGACCGCTCTGCTAGGCTCCTGTCTTAGAGCATAGCAGAGTATCATTAATAGTGTCAGGCGCTGGCTGTCTCCTGTGGGGTGTCTCCTGCCCTCAGCCATTGGATGGACATTCCTCGATCTCTTGCGCTATCTTTATCCCTGCACATCCTGTGGGCAGGTTGAAATTTTGGGTTGAAGTTTTTGTGGATGGATTGGTGTTCCCCTCCCTCCACTAGAAGTACTGTCTAGTTAGAGAGTGTTCTCTTCAGTCTCCATGACCTCTATTGCGAGGAGTTTTAGCTAGAGTACCCCCATATCTTCCCAGAAGCCCACTAGAGCCAACTAACCAGGAGACTTGCCTGGATCTATGCCCTCTACACAGATGTAGCTGATGGGCAGCTCAGACTTTATGTGGGTTCCCTAGTAAGGGAGCAGGGGCTGTCTCTGACATGGACTCTGTTGACTACTTTTTGGTCACTCCTCTCTGGTGGGTTTGCTTTGCCAGGCCACAGGGGAAGAGGATGCACTCAGCCCTGATGTGACTTGATGATCTGGGGTGGGTGGGTAATGGGATCTACCCTTTTCTGAGGAATAGGGGAGGAGAAGGGGAAAAGAGGGAGGGGGGACTGGGAAGACAGGAGGGAAGGGCTACAATTGGGATATAATGTAAATAAATAAGTAATTAATTAAAAAAATATGAAGCAGTGTTGAATCCCCAGGTATTTGATTACAATTTATGTGGATATCGGAGTTATCCGTCTTTGTGTTGTCTTCTTTATGCTGTGTCTTGCAGACAGTTGATATTCATAAAGAGAAAGTTGCAAGAAGAGAAATTGGCATTTTGACTGCCAGTAAAAACACTTCAAGAACCCATAAGATTATTGCGCCAGCCAGCCTTGAGCGACCAGTTCGTTATATTCGAAAACCCATTGACTATACAGTTTTAGATGACATTGGACATGGGGTAAAGGTAGGTGTAGTTTTTGTCAAGCTTTCAAAAGGCTAATAACAATGGGACCGTAGAAGACCAAGGTTTGTTTAATTTCCTAAAAGACCAAATCTTGGCACAGTTGTGGTTATGAATATTGCTTACTGCTATTGTATCCTCCTTAAGTTTTTCTTAGTGTTATGTTTTCAAAAGCAGCCATATTTCAATGGGATTTGCTTAGTAACGCTGATAACTTACATAGGTGAAGTAAAGTATAGTATAGTTGTTCCAATCTTTTAATGATGTAGTAATAACAGAAAAACCATCTAACATATTATGAAAATGTTCTTCTTATCTCAGAGATTTATCTATTGACTTTTAGCATTAGTTTTCAGAATAGCATATGTTATTAAATATAACTTGGTTTTTTTCCAGAATAATTTTATCTCAACATTTTGGATAATGAATAATATAGGTAAAAGTTGCAAATTATTATGTGTTTCCAGTGCTTTTAAATGTATTGCATTTTATATCTTGTCCATCTTTTAAAGATGCTTTTGAGTTATCTAGTATGTATATGAATCACCACCATCAAAACTATGTAGTATTAGGAATGTGACCCAGGAGGAGAGTAGGAGCTTTTGCCCACTTACCCTGCTTTCCAGCACCAGTACTTCAGAACACTTACCAGCTAGAGCTGGAGAAAAGTGTACTTCCTGTGAGTGAGTGTTTGCACTCAGGAAACCATTTAGAGTCTCAGCTAAGTACATTATTTACAGTTTATATTTCAGTACTGATTGGAAAAATACTTAAACATGGCTTCAGATAAACATACATATATGCCTATTTTGAATCTGTATAGTTCATGCATATGATATATTTTTTAATATAAACCTACATTAGTGAAACACAAATCATCATTTTGGCCAGAAATCAATAAGTTCAAATTTAAGATTTATCTGTGTAAATATAAAACATACAATAAAAACTTTTTTATAAAACAACTTTTATTTCAGATTTTTGTTTTGTTTTTTGATTTTTTTTTTTTAGATAGAGTATTACTGTTATAGCCCTGGCTGGCCTGGAACTCTCTGCAGGCTAGGCTGGGCTTGAACTCAAAGAAATCAGCCTGCTTCTGCTTCCAAAGTGCTAGGGATTAAAGGTGTGTACCACCACACCCAGCTTATTCAGAATTTTGAATAAGCACTATTATCTAGGATTTGATATTTAATTTTATAGTTGATTCTTACATATATTAATGATTAATTAAAGCATGTTAAGATGAGTGTAACTAAGTGATTAATTAAACGTTAATTTATTTTAACTTGGGGAAAGTTTGTTAAAGACTAGCTGTTACTAATAGAATGTTATAGGCTGCTACCAGAATCTGATACAAAAGGTACTTAGAATATAAAACACTACGTTTGTGCCTGCCTGCTTATAGAAGAAAAGCTGGTTCCTTTGTGTAATTCTTTTTTAATCCTTAAAGTATTTTTCTTTTAGGACAGTTGTCTCTGTTGTACTTTAGGGCTCGATTACTGGAAGAACTCTTCAAAGCAATTAAAGTTTTGAACAAAACAGTGTCTTATCTCATCAGTGAAACTCCTGTTCATGACACATTCCGCTTTAACCACTCTTTCTATGATCTACTGAAACATTATTTTGTTAATGCTGATTGCTTAACTTGTTTTTCTTTGTTTTCTTTCTTTTGTCTTCACATCCTGAAGTTCCAACTAACCTTTCAATGCTTTTCTTCCTTACCTCTTTTATTTGCTCCATTTATGCATTAAGTGGTTGCTTAGATTTAAGGTAAGAGATTCCAGGGCTGGATTTCCATTCTGTGTTCTTATGTAGAATATTACATATGGGGAGTAAAGAGATATTTTACATTTGGCCTTTTAAAACCAACCAAATAGTCCTATTTATTTATTTTTGTGGGGAAGTTTGTTGTGTGTTTTCGTGTTCCCTGAGGGTGGATATTTTTGTCTGTTTTGTTCATCACCCCATTCTTTGTGCCTAGAACAGCACCAAATAGACACTAGGTGATTAGGAAGTAATTTCTGAATGAATGGGTACTTTTGTGAAACTGAAATATAAGTTGTACTATTGTAAAGTGTTAAGAGATAAAATCAGCTAAATTTTTATAAATGTGGAAAATTTGTTATTGATTGGAGGGCCAACCAATACGCTTTATTTAACCCTCCCCCTGTGTAATAGTTTTTTTATTCTATAAATGGTATGCTTAATTATATGGTTTGTTAACAATATTTCATTAACCTTTGACTTCTAACAGAAAATTTGAGAAGCAAAAAATAATGCCATGTGATCTGCTTTTTTTTAAGTTGCAGTACATTTTTACAAAAGAATTAGTCTCTTTTAAATAGTTGTATAAAATGTTTTATTATATCACGTTAAGTCTTTTAAAAGGTGAATATTGTTTGTATGCATGATATCCAAAGTTCATGATAATGTTTAAAAAAATACAAATTAGGAATTAGAGATAGGGTCTGGAAGGTATTTCACAGTGCTAGAACACTTGCCTAGCATGTAGAGGATCTTGGTTCAGTCTCCAATCACTAGAAAGAAACCAACCAACCAATCAAATAAGAAACCCCACACAGTCAAACAGAACAGGTGCTGTGTAGTGAAGATTCATGATAAAAGCATTTCAAGTAATTCAAGAAGCCTGTCAAATGCAGTGTCACTAAAATGATCTTTATCAGATTATCATGCATTTCTTGTTTTCTTTTTTCTTTTTGGTTTTTCAAGACAGTTTCTCTGTATAGCTCTTACTGTTCTAGAACTCGCCCTGTAGACCAGGCTCAAACTCAAGAAATCTGCCTGCCTCCGCCTTCTGTGTGCCGGGAGTAAAGGCAGCTGCCTGGCAACATTTCTTAGCCAAAATTTGTGATTTCTTTTCAAATATGTATTTTTCTATTACTTTGCAGTTTGCTGCATCGTCAGTGTAGTCAGTGATAATCAGGAGATAAGATGACTGCTTTACTAGTATTAACCAGGGCCACAAAATATTAGCCTGGTCATGGCAGATGGATCTGACAAGAGGAAAATAAAATCACCCTGGAAAAATAGGCTCTAAGCCGTTACCTTTCTGGCAGCCTAGGAATGTGGAGTTGTGGAAAGGTGAATAAAGTGAACTAGACTAAAAAAAGTAGGCAGTATTCAAATTTTGGTTCTTGCTCTGTTAACCTACAAAGTGGTAACAGTGCCCAGAAGAATCAACAGAAGAAAACCAGAAATAGACAGATCCTTTTCTCTTCCTAAGCCACTTTCCCATGCTTCTTTTCTCTAGGATGGACTGTGTCTCTTTCTTGACCTTGGAAGTCTGTTTTCATGTGAGAGAGGTCCCCAGAGGGCTTCCTAGGACGATCCCACTGGACTTCTGCTTTGGATAAGATGCCTCAATGTGTTTTGCTCTTTGGTCCAAAAAGTTTCACACTAGAATCCCAAAGCATTGTGCTACTGTAGTAGTTACACTAGATAGTACTATAGAAAAGATAATATTGGGCAGAAATAGATAATATGGACTTGACCTGTTTCCCCCTTCCTCTAATCTATAGATTCAAATCATACACCTCCTTTTTTCTCTATATATGTAAATCTTTTTTTTTTAAACCTGAGTTATCCAAACCCAGGGCTTTGAGTATATTTAATATGAACTCAGCTACTGAGTTCTATACATCCTCAGATCATTTGTTTTTAGGGTCTTATGTAGTCCAAGCTGGTTTTGAACTCACTCTGTAGCAGAGACTGGCATTGAATTCGTCTCAACCTTCAAGTGCTGAAATTATAGACATGTGCTTGTAATTTTTTTCCCCTCCTCCCTCTTTTTACCCCATCTGTTTTGTTTCGACTTAGCTCAGATTTTCTCTGTGAAACAGTCAATTGTGGAATTCTGGATATGGCTGTTACCACCATGACCCAGAGCAGTTAGGATTTTCCATATGAGATCCTCACAAGATTGGGCTTACTAACATCTCTCTTGGAATGGTGAGGAGAGCTCGAAAGACAGCTCGTGAGGTAGCTCAGCAGGTTCTTGTCCTCCCTAACGATACACAAGTGCTTAACCATGTCTAGAGACTTGGTAAGTGACATAGTTGCCTGTAAGCTGTCCATGCTCCTGTAAGCAATCCCTCACTCATGCTTCTGTATGTAACTCCAGTTAATCTGTGAGCTCATCAAGCCAGACTTGCACGAACCCCTTTCTTAGTCTGTTGTTGCCACATGCCATTTCCTGGATGAGTAGACATTTGTTTACATCTTTCTCAAAAAAGTCACACACCACCTTTCTCTAGCAGTTTCTTTCCACATTACTACTACTTCTTTTGTAAAATTTTAAAATAATTTGTAGAGATGGTTCTTCCTTTTAAACATGACATGTGTGTATGTATATATGTATGAATATATATACATATATATTCCTTTTATAGACCACTTTACTCGTTTTATTTCCTTTTGAGCTTGTTTTTGGTATGGAGATTCTAAGACTTTGAGAAGGTACTGCAATTTAAATAAAAGCACCATACACTTTGAAATCGAAAACAAATTATAGTTGGAAAGTTATTTTCAAATATCTTAGTTATCCCATGTATAGAATAAAAATTTTCTTTTATTCTTTTTCTATTCTTGTTCTTTTTCCTTCCTGTTTCTAGCAAATTGAATTGTAGTTTAGTGTTTGGTTCACTTCTCATCACTTATAGTAACTTTGGGTTTTGTGTTTAAAGTTGAGCTTAAAGGACTTTGGTTACTACTCAAATCTTGTTGTATCATTAAATTGAGATATGCAGTTTTAAAAAGCTGTGGTGGTTTTTGTCATATTATTTTACAAAATTTTCTTCAAATGTGAATTGATTTTTTTCAAAATATCTTCTGACATTTTAAAGATAAAATTTCTATACCCTCTGCTTATTAAAGAGGGAGATAGCAAGGATAATTTATTTGATACTTTGTATTTACTGTTTAAAAGTGACAGCAAAAGGGTTATAGAAAAATGCTTTACTTTAAAATATTTACATTTCAAAGGTACCATTTGTCATTAAAGATCCTTTTAACATCACACACAACTTTTCACTGGGCTATTCATGTGAAAAATTTATTGCTTGATATATTATTTCTTGTGTATTTGGATAAGTAATAATTATTTTAGAATTCACCCAAGTCAGAGTTAATTTTGACAGCCTCATGTACTCTGTGACATAATTTAGATTTGTTTTCATAAAATTTATATTTTACAATTGTCCAGGTATGTTTGCACATGCCTTTAATCCCAACACTTGAGAGGCAGGGACAGGCTGATCTCTGTGAGTTCAAGGCCAGCCTGAAATATATACTGAGTTTCAGGCTAGCTAAGGCTTCATAGCAAAAATTTGTCTCAAATATATATTATAATTGTAAATCCATTCTAACTTAAGTGGTATAATATCTTAACCCTTTCATATTTTAAGTACAAAGTTTTAATTCTGAAGACAATATTATGAGAAATTTGAGATCCTTTCTTTTAAGTATGTTGTGAAGATGCCAATCCAAGATAATAGGGGCTTAAAATAGAGCATGTATGAATCTACTTTGTGAATAGTAATTTAACCTACTGGTAGTATCAAACAATGTGAAGTTGCATTGCACTACATTCCTTACTGACTCCTCATAACTGGATTTTTAGGGTTTTTTTTTTTCTACAAGTGCTGACATAGTCCTTTGATGACATCATTATTTTCAGATTACCCATCTTTTCTATATTTTAAATTTCAGTTGGGAATAGGTTTATGAATGCAGTCATGGTCCATCTGTGACTCAGGACTATGTCACACTGTTTTATGCCTCAGCTAGCGTTCAGTTTGGGCCTGAGTGGGTTTAGTTCCCACTAGCAGTTACACAATGAAGTGGCTTTTGTGTTCTTAGTGATGGGTTACCTCAGCCTTAGGAAAACACCTTGAACTTTTAGCAGCTTTCAGGTTGGTGATTTCCTCAGAAGGAGAACAGTAAATCCGGTTTGTGAGAGTCGATTCACAATTGAAAGAGCTGAACTTTTCTTTGTATTTCATACAATTTATCTGTATTATATAGTTTCCAGTTATAACTGAGTATATGCATAGTTGCATATCTTTAGTTGGGAAATGTGCTTGTTTATGATAGACTTGTTACCTAAAGGAAATGATCCCTCAAACAAAGAATTGATTAAACAGCTTATTTTTTCTAATTGAGTTGTTTTTGTTATCACTAAAGTTTTCATAATTTACTATTTAATTTTAGCTGAATGTAATACCAAATAGTCTAACCAGTGAGCTGTTGGTGTGATGGCCTAATGGCAAATACATTCTTCACATACAAGTTTAAAATAACTTGAAAAATCCTATTAGGAAGAGTCCTTTGAGTACAACTACAGAATAGTAGAGTAGGAATTGCATACAAATTGCATGGCCTCTAATTTTTTTCTTATTTAAACCTTCCCCTCCTTATTTTCCAAATGCCACTAAATTTCACTGCGTAGAAATTAAGTTCTTTTTTTCAACATTGTTTTAGGTCAGTACCCAGAATATGAAGATGGGAGGGCTGCCACGCACTACACCTCCAACTCAGAAGCCCCCAAGTCCCCCTATGTCAGGAAAGGGGACACTCGGGTGAGTATATTGTAGTAGAAAACTGTGTTGTGTTAAAAAAACAAACAAAAACACCCCCCACCTCTATGTAAACTCATAGAGAATATTTTCTTTGTGATGTTTCTTTTGTGTGTGTGTGTAACTTCTTTTTTTTTTTTCTTCTGGTAAGCATATCTTTGTACTTTAAAAGCAGTTTAGAAATTTTGTAGTGAATTTTTGATCGAGACAAGATCCTAGCCTAAATTCATGGTTAAATATAAAGTGAAGTCTAACTTTTTCTTAGAAGATTTTAACAATCCTTTTATACCATAGTTGAATGTATTAGGATATTCTTGTCAAGAGGCTTTGTGGATTATAATATTTTGTGTAACTTGTTAGGATACTTTTGAGTTTTGAGTTAGGCTTTGGAGTTAACTTTATTTTACAAATACTGAGAGTTAAAAGGAAAATGTGACCTTTTTCTTGTACCCTAATTCCTTAATGATTGAGGTTTGTGATTAGGTTTGTAATCAAAGCCAATTGGCTGAAATTCTGGTTTCACTCTGTTGTATGTTCTATGGTCCTGTAGTCAGTTTGTCAACATTTAGTTTTTTCATCTGTAAAAGGAATGGTATCTGTTCTTTATCAACTTTCCAGGATTACCTTACTACAAATTGGATTTTTAGAAATGTATAAGACATGACACTTTCAGACCGATTGACTTTGTGATTTAAAAAAAAAAAAAAAGACAAGAAGAAAACCCCAAACAAAAAATACTCTCTATCCCATCAAAATTTTGTCAAGCATTTTGAATTTGTATGATACAAAGGCAAGCTGAAATATAAAGGAGGGTAATGTTGGGAAGAAATTACAGTTTAGTTGGTGGAAAACAAATCATAAGAATTCACCCAGGAAGATGATGGTTTTAATTAATGATTTTTTTTTTTATTGTTTTTGGCTAAGCTGTCACTATATAACGTAGTTCATATTGACCTTGAACTCTTGATTCCCTCTTCCTCAGATTTTAGAATGCTGGGATTTCAAGTTTGTGCTTGTAATTCAGTTTAGGATTTATCTGAAATAATCTTTTTGTTCTTAGACTATAGTGGAAAGAATCTAATGGGTCAAATAAGATTTAAACTTGAAGGTCTCATGAAAATGACTTTGTGGAGTGTGGTGGCAGAGGGGGCTTTGCTTTGCTTTCTTGTAGGGTATTTGCATTTCCTTCAAGAGTGCTGCCTAGTGGAATTTGTTAAGGTTTAAGTTAAGATTGTTATTAAGGCTCCATAAAATTAAAATTTCTTCGGCATGCAGATTCTGAACTTTGAACTCGTGTACCAGTAATGAATTTTCTTGGGTTTTAGCAGGAGTTTAGCTGCTCATTGGAGACCAGAGTGGCTAACTAAGCTTCATTTGTTCATTTGGTGGTCATGGGCTGCTTTCTTTAGGTTTGTCTAGTCACCATGTATTGTTTTTTTTTTTTTAACTTTGTTTGTATAATTACTTTTCTGTATAGTTCTCTGTGAAGTTAGAATGGAACATTCTAGTGGATAAGAAGCATTGTCAAAAAGTAGAGTTACATAATATATGTCACATATTATCACTTATATTTAATTTAAATTGTGACATATATATGTACATTCTAACTTAAGAGATGCTTGAATTCTTAAAAAATACTTTCAATTAAAAGTCCTGGCATTTCTCCCTTTTCTTTTGACACAGTAGCACATATAATGTCCCTTATTTATTTTGGATTGTATTATTTATTTTGTTGAATGAACAGCACTTGAGGGAAGTAGGATGAACTGTGCCTTTGAAAAATAATCTTATTTGCTGGGTGGTAGGGGGGCATACTTTTAGTCCCAGCACTTAGGAAGCAGAGGCAGGCAGATCTCTGAATTTGAGGCCAGCCTGGTCTACAGAGTAAGTTCCAGGACAGCCAAGGCTGCACGGAGAAACCCTGTCTTGGGGGAAAAAGAAAAAGAAAAGAAAAATGCTCTCATTCCAAGTCAAGTGAGCTATAACCCGAGTGTCTAGGAGAACAGTGCTGGAAGGAGCTCTGGGCACCTCATGCAGCGCGAGTCACTGAGGAACACAAGAGCCAGTTGAGCAGAGCCCTCAGAGGAGGAGAAAGAATCGCATCGCCATGTCTTGGGTACCAAATTCTTTTAAAGACCTAATCTCATCCGCAAGAGGCCATTGTCTTGAAGGATTCTGTCACTTAACAACAAGAACTGAATGTGTGCTAACCAGTGCTGGAGGCATCTTATACCCTGTTATTTTCATTTGTTTTGTTTTTTTCATTTTCTTCCTTTGAAAGGAAAACTTTGGAAAAGGGAAATGATTTGTTAATAATATCTGGTTTGGTTTTATAGTTGAAAGTAACTAAGATAGAAGGACTTAGGAAATCTTTTTAAATGCCTTATCAATGTTGAACTATGATTTGGAAACAAAAAAGAGATTGTGAAGTTGAAGGAGAACATTTGGAAAAATGAAATTGAGTAGTGTATTTTTAAGTGCCAATATATCTTTAATTTTTATGTGTATGGTGTATAAAAAGGGGAATGAGTTACGTCTGGTACTGATCATCCTGTGGAGTTTGTGACTCCAAAAATCTAGATTTGTCACCTGTATTTTTAAATATCTGGTTAGGGAGAGAGAGGAGAAGAAGATAATTAGTGCATTCATTCAGTGCATTTGGGAGATTTTGACAAGATCCTAAAATAATTCAAATTCTTCTAAGAAAAGAGTAGTCTAGAAAACATTGGCTTAAACAATGGAAAACCTTTGCATTTCCTGCGAATAAATGAACAAAACTACATCAGCATAGGGAATTGAGGTTGGAGACTGAACTTTACACTACATATTCACCAGAACTCTCTCTAATGGTAGAAGAGTTGTACTGTAGGAAAGACAAATTGATAGCTGGGTTAAAGCCACATTTCCTATCTCTGCTTACAAATTGTGTTTCACTGGCAACTCTGACGGGACCGTGCGGAAACTTGGTTAACCACACAATACATACGCTCTTCTTTTTGTAGGCGCCACTCCCCTTATCGCACACTGGAGCCAGTGCGTCCTCCAGTGGTTCCAAATGATTACGTACCTAGCCCAACCCGTAATATGGCTCCCTCGCAGCAGAGCCCTGTGAGGACAGCTTCTGTGAATCAAAGAAATCGAACCTACAGGTATTTTCTCTACCTCAGTGCAAAACATGATGGTCAGAGCACCATGATCTGTTGAGACAGCTTCAGTGCAATCTCTCTCATTCTCCAAGCACTAACTTCTTTTTCTCACTCTGCTCTCCCAAACCCCATCTGAGTCTTCCTCTCTCTCCTCATGTTCTGATGCAGCTTTGAGCAGGCAGGAAGGTGAGAAAGACAGCTCACAGTATAAACTCTTCAACAAAGATAAAACTTACATTAATCTTAAAAACATTATTAACCAGGAATGGAAATTGCAAGTTATTTTTGGTGGAAATTTACAGATGAAAAAATATTCATAATAAAATGTTAGTATATCACTGTGCCATTACAAACTTAAATAAAATAATTTAGTAAAAATTACTATAAGCTTCTTTAGATAGGTATTAAACCAGGATATAAAAGATAATATTTATTATTTTGCTGTGTTAAGTACCAACAATTTGCCCTTAACATTTATAGAGAATGTTATAAATAGGCATCAAAACACGCTTACTGAATTCAGAGTTTCTCCTTATTTGTTAAGAAATTCATGTTTGAAATGGAAGCCTTTTGAGTTATATTCCTGTAGCTCTGCCCACTTGAGAAGCACTCGGGACCTGACACCTCGCTTTCTGTGCTCACACTGTGGCGGCTCTTGCTTCCTCAGCAGCAGCGGGAGCAGCGGGGGGAGCCACCCCAGCAGCCGGAGCAGCAGCCGGGAGAACAGCGGAAGCGGGAGCGTGGGGGTTCCCATCGCTGTTCCCACTCCCTCCCCTCCCAGCGTCTTTCCAGGTAAAGCGTTAGTGGTCATGTGTTTGGTTTTATTTTGTGAATGTTAATTCAACTTGCTATTGAGTTACAGCGAGTTTTCCTATGTGTGTGCGCGTGTATGTGTGTGTGTCTGTCTGTCGCTGGCTGTTGAACCAATAGTCTCCTGTAGATAGGTTTCCTTCTTAATAAAGATTTTAAAGAGACTTTCTTAGCACTCTGTAAGTAGCGGCAAGTCTGTATATATCCAGCTGATTTTAATGGTTTTGTTGTTTTTCTGTTTGTCTACTACTATGTTCTGTGTCTTTGGTACTAGTTGAGTTGGTGCTTTGAGGTTTCATGTTCATTATTGTATGAGTTAGTTGTTTAGTTTCAGTTAGTACTATAACAGTGCATTTTCTTGGAAATGGTGATGACATGGTTTGAGAATCATTTTGCTAACAAAGGATGGGAAATATCAATTTAGAGGAGCATTATGGTTCAGTAGTTACTGAAAAACTATTCCCCCCCCCCCATTCCCTGAAACAGAAAAATATAGTTGTTTGATTTGAAGACATATAATTTGAATTTAGTTTTAAAAGCATGAACATAAAAACAGCAAGATAGTGGCTGGAGAGAGTCATGATTAGCAGCTCTCACTGTTCTTGTAGAAGACCCAGGGTTGGTTTCAGACCGGGTGCCTCACAGCTGCCTGGAACTCCAGCCTCAGCTGATCAATACCCTCTTTTGGCTTTCAGTCTTACACACGTATAAGTGAAAATCTTTATTAAAAATTCATCACGATAAGCCAGGTGTGTTAGCACACCCTTTAAACCAGCACTCAGGAGACAGGGGCAGATAGATACTGAGTTTGAGACCAGCCCGGTCTACAGAGTGAGTTCTAGGACAGCCTGGGCTACACAGAAACCCTGTCTCTAAAACCAAAAATCCAAACCAAACCAAACCAAACCCAACCCAAACCCAGCCAGATAGACTTTTGTAGTAGGTTGTGGTGCATGCCTTTAATCCCAACATGCATAGGCTGAGGCAGGAGAACAGTGATCTAGGTGCCAGTGGGCTATGTATTGTTCTGTCTCCCTAACCAAGACAACATATTCAGTTATAACAATACAAATAAATACTATCTCTTTCCAAAATCATGAAAAATTTTGTGCATGTTCGTTTTAAGGTTTTTGTTTTGTTTTTTAACTGATAAGATACTGTCTGGAACAATTTGCCTGTTTTCTGATTAATGTTATAATTGTAACAATATTGTTGCTTTTTTAAAGGTACTAAAGTTTTATATACTTAAAACATTTCATGATTTAAAAAAAATAATATACGGGGAAGAGGGATGACTACAACAAGGATGTAAAGTGAATAAAAAGAACAATATACAGGAAGTAGTTTTCTCTTAGTTTAGTAACTTTCAGGTAAAAAGGAAGATTTGTTTTTAACTAATTAACATTTTTCTATGCTACCCTGAGCATCTTGAATTACTGGTTGCTCACCTATAACCTCAACCACTCTCTTTTCAGTGCTCTGTTCTTTTGCCTAGTGTTAAGTGCCTGAAAACTAATATTCCAATGCTGCTTCTCACGCTAATGTGACTGCCTTATTAATGCTGCCTCTTACTCCTCTTTCCCATCAGCCCCTGCTGGCTCTGCTGGCACTCCTCCCCTTCCTGCTACTTCTGCATCTGTCCCCACCCCTCTTGTTCCTGCTACTGTCCCCTCCTCCACTGCCCCAGATGCTGCTGCTGGGGGTGCACAGACCCTTGCCGATGGCTTCACTTCTCCAACTCCCCCTGTTATTTCTTCCAATCCCCCCACAGGTGAGTATTGGCATGGCAGACAGATCCAGTCATCTGGCCATTCTTTGCTGAAACTCCAGCTTCATATTTGTTGGTTTGGTTTTACTTTGTATTCTTTAAAAAGGTGGTGATTAATATTTTAATTGGAAAATGGCATGTGAGCAAAGAATTTCCTAGGAAAATTGGGGTAAAGTCTGGTACATTTGTCCAATAAAGTAGCACAAGCATAAATGTTGCCTTAAAGATTTGTGCACTTAGTGTGGAGTCAGCTTTCTGTCTAGTTGTGAAAACTTAACCATTACAGTATAAAAGAGGAACTGGGGAGAGTGCTTAGTTGGTGAAGCGTTTGCTCTGCAAGCGTGAGGACTTAAGGTCTACCTCCGTCACCCACATAAAGAGCCAGGCATGCTGGACTGGTGTATGTAATCCCAGTGTTGGGGAGCTGAAGGAGGGTGGGTCCTAGGGCTTGCTGCTTAGTCAGCCTAACCTAATGGGTAAGTGCCAGGTCCTTAGTGAGACATTGTTTGAAAACATCAGATTGAGGGCTTCTGAGGAACAACACCAAAAGTTGACCTCTGACCTCAGCATGCTCATCTATTCACATGTGCATGTATCTGCATATGATACCTGTGTGGCAAACACCAATATTATTACAGGCTGAGCAATTAACAAAAACAAGCCTATGAAAATTGAAAAATATATTTGAATACAATATTTTATATAGCAAATTATAAACCTTTATGTTTATAATAAAAAATTTTGCTTATATTTTAGCAGTACAGACACTCATAAACTATACTTCTTTGGAAGTATAGTGTTTATATATACTATATATATATATATATAGTATAGTTCAGGATTATTTAAGTTGACTGGTGTTTGATTTCAAATTTCAACCTAGTGCTAGGGAGATGACTTGGCAGATAAAGGGCTGCCTTTCCAGCTGGACAATCAGAGTTTGGATCCATGGGACCCATATGGTGGAAAGAGAACCAGTTCCTATAAGTTGTCATGTAACTTACACACACATTTTCTGTGTATAAACGCACCCTCCTAGTAAATAAATGTAGTTATTCTTTTAAGAAAGATTTCAACCTCAGATGTGTTTTGCTGGGATAGGAGAGTACGTTAACAGTTAATATGACGCTGGTTAGTAAATGGATCCTCTTTTTTCGGGACAGGGTTTTTCTATGTAGCTTCGTGGTATAGCGTCTCCTCCCCTTCCCTGTGTTCTCGGGACCCCTTTCCCTTCCACACCTTTTTGCCTGCTAGTGTTCTCTCATGGGTGCTCCAATGCTCTGTTACAAGAGGCCCCTGGCTGAGTGGGGACCAAGTGAAGGAAAAGGCAAGGTAAAATTTGGCGTTTGAATTATATTATGTAAGTGGATGGATTAGGAAAGAATGTTTCCAGTTGATGTTAGCAGTGAGTAATTCTGAAGAGGTGAAAGAGGTTGGAATGAGTAATAGACCTGGATAGGTTTCTGGGTGATGATAAAATTTTGATTTATATTTCATACACTAATTTTAAGACAGTCTAGCTTCAGGAAGGTATTTTGTATTGTATAAAGGTGGGTTTGACTTGGAGTTACAGCATCAAGGTTTTCTAGAAATACTTTGTTTTCTTTTAAACAGTGTTCTTTAACTTATCACCACCATTATTTTGTATCAAACATTTTTCATTTCTTTCTCTCCCAGAATATGATTCTTTGTTTAATCTCTAGTGTTTAGTGGCTGCTTTAAATAATAATTTTTTTGAGAGGAGGGGGAGAAACGATCTGTTTTGTGTCCTATAACAAAATACTGTAGACTAGATTATTTATAAGTTATATTAGTCTATTTGGCTCATAGTTCTGGAGGCAGAATATACAGAATCAAGGTGCTTTATGTTTTGAAAGACTATGTATATAGGCTCTAAGAGGAGAAAATTCACTTTTTCGATCGTAGCATTCATTCATGAGAGCAGAGCCTTCACGATCTGATCAATGTTTGCAGCTGTTGCTCTCAACACTGATGTGCTAGGCCAATGACTTCCTAACCCTGTGACCCTTTAATGCAGCTCTTCATGTTGTGCCAGCCCCAGCCATAAAATTATTTTCATTGCTACTTCGTATCTTTAATTTTACTACTGTTACGAATTGTCATGTGGCCAGGTGGTGTTGGTACACACCTTAATCCCAGCACTCGGGGGAGGTGGTAGAGGCAGGTGGATCTCCGTGAGTTTGAGGCCATCCTGGTCAACAGAGTGAGTTTCAGAAAAGCAAGGGCTACACAGAGAAACCCTGTCTCACAAAACCAAAAAAGAGAAGAATAAATGAAATGAAATGTAGATCTCTGATATGCAGGATATTTGATATATGATCCCTGGGTTGAGAACGGCTGCACTGGACACAGCTTTGGTGACGCAGTCTGTAACAGAGGTATACATTTTAATTAAAACATAGTCAAATGATTAAGAAAATGTTAAGTAGTTTTACATTTAGATGTAATTTTTCCAAACTTAATATTTTGATTTACCGGCATAGTGCAGGGAATCATACGAAAGAAGGGGGAGTTAGTATGACCTGGAGAGGCCAGGAGTTCCACAAAGACCAAATATATCTGGGCACAGGGGTCTTTTATGAGACTTTTCTCAACCAAGAACCATGTATGGATATAACCTAGAACCTCTGCTCTGATGGAGCCCATGGTAGGTCAGTATGCAAGTGGGTTTCCCTAGTAAGGGGAACAGGACTATTTCTGACATGAACTCAGTGGCTGGCTCTTTGACCTCCCCCCTTCCGCCCCGAGGGAGGAGCAGCCTTGCTAGGCCACAGAAGAGGACATTGCAGCCAATCCTGAAGAGACCTGATAAGCTAGGGTCAGATGGAAGGGGAGGAGGACCTTCCCTATCAGTGGACTTGGAAAGGGGCATGGAGGAGATGAGGGAGGGAGGGAGCTACAGCTGGGATACAAAGTAAATAACCTGTGATTAATATAAAAATAAAAATTATTAATAAAAATATTTTTATTTACTTTCCTACTTTTGTGCCAGCAGAGCGGCAGCTATCATTTTGCATTAAATTGGCTGAATACTGTTATTTTTAATAATCTTACTAGAAAGTGAGTAAATGATTATAAAGTATTTTGTTATCTAAGTTTCTTTTAATGATACATCTATGTTTTGTCCCTTTTTCAGGTCACCCTGTTCAGTTCTACAGCATGAATAGGCCTGCCTCTCGCCACACACCTCCCACAATAGGGGGCTCATTGCCCTATAGACGTCCCCCTTCTATAACTTCACAAACAAGCCTTCAGAATCAGATGAATGGAGGTCCTTTTTATAACCAGAATCCAGGTTAGAGTTTTCTTTTGCTGTTTCTTCTCATTTCTTTTGCATTGCACCTTAAAAACAAACAAAATAAAAAACCTCTTTGTTACACATAATTAGCCCCTGTGATAGGTGTTTATCCCATATATAATAGGTACTTTAGGCTGTTAAAAGTGTACAAAAATGAACGCACACTAAATTTTTAATAAGCCTGTGTTTTCACTTCACAGAGACAGTATTAGATGTAAAGCTAAAGAGGTCTTCCTCCCAATCCCTAGAGAATGCAAGAAAAATTGTAGACTTCTTGACTACATGAGTGTTTGTGTCATCGTACTGTTTTGTGTTTTAATTTTTGCTTGTGTGAACTCTACTGATTTAAGGGACAAATGATTTCATCTCTCATAAGCCTTGAATTTATGGAGTGGAAGTTTATCTACTTGGCTGCTATATGATACTAAAACCTTAGTTACACCCTTTAGAATCTTGAAAAAAAAGACTTTCTCTTAGTTATTAACATTTGATTCATATATAGGAAATAAGATTGGTGATAATTTTTAAATTATTTAATTTCTAAAAATTTTATGTGTATATAGTTGTTTTACTTGAAAATGTAAATGTTTGTGTACCATGTGTGTGTCTAATGCCCACAGAATCCATAGAGGGAATTGCAACTAGAGCTACAGATAAATGTGAGCTGCCATGTTTGTACTGGGAATTGATTGAATCTAGGTCCTCAGGAAGAGCAGTTGTGTTTGTTTGCTTGCTTGCTTTTCAAGACAAGATCTCTTTGTGAAGCCTTGGCTGTTTTGGAACTAACTGTAGACCAGGCTGGTCTGATCTCAAAGATCACCTGCCTCTGCCTCCCAAGTGCTGGGATTAAAGGCATGCACCACCACCGCCTGGTGAACCTAATGTTTGTTGTTGTTGTTGTTTTTATTCTGTATTTCATGCATTTTCTATGTTGGTTTCTACCCACCTTCAAATTAAGTTTTCCTTTCCCTTTTTCTTTTTCTTTTCTTTCTGCACTGTACGTGCCAAGCTTTCTCTGGTTTTGGGAGGGAAGAAAGGAGGAAGGGCAGACTCTTTTACAATAAACACTGGTAGTAGAGTCCTTGTGTGTTTTTATGCAGTGCTGTCCTGAGAACAGTTGAAAAGTACTGTTGAATAGCAAATGAAACCCTTGTTTCTTTGTTCATGTTTCTTCACTGTCTTGGGCTCCTCTCCTATATTGAATGCCGTATTTGTAGTTTAGCCAGTACAGAAAGCACTATAAATCCACCCAACTGCTTTGATTGAAATATATTTCTCTTTTCTTACTTAGTGTTTTAGGCTATGTTTTCTCTTAAAATTCATTTTAATAATAAATTTTGCCAGAATATGTCACATACTCTGCTTCTAGTTGTGTTTTCCAATTTGCATTTGAGTTTTGTTTTCCAAATACGCATTTTAAGAGTGTTTTGTTCTTAAATTCTCTCCCCCACTTTTAGAAATATAATGTCTTCTTTAGACAAATTTTGAACTTGTAGTTTCACATGATTGTCCTGCCTTAGCTTCCTGAGTGAGAATATTACCCCATGGCTGGCCATTACCTGAATATTTGTTGTTGTTCGTGAAATTTTAGTTTATTACTATAGCTTACTTTATAGTTTTGTGGAAGATGGTCTAGCTCTCTTGGGTATCTGAAATTACTGCTCATAGTCCCTCTTACTTTATTTAAATGTTTGAAACAATGATGTTGATCTGAAATGGGTTAGATCTCTAAGGAGGTTGAGAAAGGTTTCATGTTACATCTTTGATACCAGCTGTACAGGGAACATAGTGAGAATATGGAGGGAATATTTCATGCTGTGTGTATGTACTCAATAGTTCTATGACAATTCTGTAGATAAAATTTAACAGCTGTTTAAACATCTGATTCATGTATTTAATTTTTGAAGTACTGAGTCTAGGGCTTTGTAATTGTTAGGCAAATGCTCTGTCCACCCTTGAGTTCAATTTCTAATACACTAAAGATTTCATAATTCAATAATGCTTTCTTTATAAATCAGATTTATATATGCCAAATAAATTTCACAGTATAATTAAATCATTAGGGAGTGATTCTAATCTTAAGTATGTTATACACTCAAAAGAATACGGTGAATTGGAATTGGGCTGTGAGGGGCAGCTCAGTTGTGACTTTGTATCTTCTGTATTCTAAATTCTACCTTTCTTCTCTTGGAATTTGGTAACTTTAAAGAAGACAGTTATCAGTTAATCAGAGGGTTTTAAAACCTAATTAAAAACAAAAACAAAACAAAATAAACAAAGCTGAGCTTGATGGTGCACACCTTTAATCCCAGCTCTCTGGAGGCAAGATGAGCCTGGTCTACAGAGTAAGTTCCAGGTCAGCCCAGGCTACCCAAAGAAACCTTGTCTCAGAAAACCAAATCAAAACAAACCAAAACCCAAAATACTGAGCTGTATCATATTCTTCTGGTGGTAAAGGTCTCTGGTGTTTGAACTGTGATCCTTAAGTATGCTAAGAAAGTGTTCTATCATTGTCCTTGACCTTACCCTCTAGCATGTTTTTCCTTTGACAACTTTTTTTTTTGTGAGACTTAATGCTCAGTGAGCCATTTTGTGAACAGAATGATTCTTGTATAAGCCTGTATTTTGCAGTCAGAGCTTTGCTATGGATGCATGTTTCTAAAGAATAAAGTTTGACAAGGCACTGGGGATCTGTAAGGTATAAATCTGACAGCATTCCCACTAATGTACAGTTTGTTGTGACTCTGTAAAGGGTAGTGTAACAGGAATTAAAATATAAAAAGACAGTTCAAGAAAGACTGTGGTTGTTTTCTAAACAAGTTATTGAAAGAAACACTTTCAATTAGAATAGAACATAACTGAAACCCTTTTGATTCTCTTTTTCCCCAACCCCCAGATAATGGTTTCTTTGTATAACCTGGCCTTGAACTCACAGAGATCCCCCTGCCTCTGCCTCCTGAGTGCTGGGATTATAGGTGTGCACCACCATGCCTGGCTTGATTCTCTTTTTAAAAAAATCTAAAGTCAGATGGCTCAGTAGTGAAGAGTATTGCCTGCTCTTCAATTCTGAGTTCAATTCCCAGCAACCACATGGTAGTTTACAACCGTCTGTACTGTTAGCTGATGCCCTCTTCTGGCCTGCAGATGTATATGTAGACAGAACACTCATGCATAAATAAATTTTAAAAATCTAAAGTCAAAGAAATTGACTTTTAAGTTTATTTGCCAACAGTGAAGAGAATTACAGAACACGTACATTTACTAGTTAAATCTTCTTTAAGAGTATAAAGCATTGGCCAGCTATGGTGGCAACATGCCTTTAATCCCAGCCCTCAGGAGGCAGAGACAAGTGGATCTCCGTGAGTTCAAGGCCAGCCTGGTTTATGAATTGAGTGTAGAACAACCAGGGCTCTATTGCACACAGAAACCCTGACTCACCCCCCCCCCTTCTTCTCCCCTCAGAAAAGCATTTTGGTATTGGAGAATGGATATGTATCTATGTATATTTTTGCATATACATTTATACACATATAAACAGTTTAGTAGGACATGAGTTAGGAATAATATGAATATATGAATACTATGAAACCTTTTGTAACAGTTAATGTACAGGAATCAGTGTTTCTTAAAGGCTTTATGATCTTACAGTGTTTACATTGCTTTCCTCCCAGGGCTGTAGAGAGAAGCAGGTAGAAAGCAGTGCTGGTGGCTGCTGCTGCGCCTGTTCTCTGAAGGCAGTGCGCGTAGACACAACAGTGCCACATGTCTGCAGGAGACCAGGGAGCAGGAGCAAGAAGCTGGCTTTGGATCTTACTTTAGATAGTTCTTAAGGAAGGACCAGACCAAACCAAAAAGAACCACAGCTAAAAAGTCTATGTGCATTCTCAGTTGACCAAATAAAACGAATAGACCCTTAGGACTGACTGTAAAACACAAATTGTGTTTTTAAACTCTTTAAGTCATCATCAGCTAATTTTTCTTGGCATTACAGCTTTGGTGACATTCTATTTGAAAAAGAGTATTAAAATGATTTTTTAAAAAATGTTCTGAGACAACAAGGCTAACAGTTTTTTGATAACCCCAGTTGTATCATTAGGCAGCCTCCTCATACTGATTACTCAAATTGTCTTTTAAATCCCCCTTATTCTAAGTTGATATTTATTTTAAGGAAATGTATTTTGAAATAAGTTGCAAAATACAAAAAAACAACAAAAAATAAATTGCATAAATTATTTTACTTCTTGAAATGTAAAATACCAGCAACTAAATTGAATATGTAATAACCAAAGGTAATGTTCTTCATTGGTTTCAGAAGCAGTTTTATTATGCTTATTTTGTCTTTTTTTAAAAGAATGTTTATAAAGCTTATAAAAATAAGATATAAAAGCCTAACAATTGTGCTTTAAAACTGTTTTGAAGTCAGGTATGATGACTCATGCCTGTATTCCCAAAGCTCTGGAAGTCAGAGGCAGGAGGATTTTTGTGAGTTTGAGGCCAGCCTTATCTACAAAGTGAGTCCAGGACAGCCAAGACTACACAGAAAAACCCTGTCTCAAAAAACCAAACCAAACAAAAAACTCTTTTGACTTGGATGCCTGAAATATAAATCCTCAAGGATGCTTCACAAGACTTTATAAGTCAGCAGGAAACTTAACGCTTATAAAGCCTATTTGGCCAGCACCTTCTGAGTCTGTTTTGTTGGGAGTCTTTTACTTTAGTGTCTGTGTTCTATACACAACTGTAGTTCTTTTTACAACTATAGTTCTTACTGTTGCTCAGTTTAAGATCTCCAGAATCTCATCCCCTGGTTAAGTCTCTACCTACATCATTGTACCTGGTGCCCACGGATAACAGAAAAAGGCATTGGATTTCCTGAAACTGGTGTTATAGACTGTTGTAAGCTGTCATATGGGTGTTGGGAGTTGAACCTGAGTCCTCTGGGCAATTGTTCTGAACCAGTGAACGATCTCTTTATCTTTAGCCCATCACCATTGTATTTTAATAAAAATAATGTAAATCATTCCAGATTCAGAGACCTTCCAGTGATTCTGGGGTCAAATTCTTATCATATAAGGAATCATCTTGGATAAATAATGGGCATATCAAGTTTGTGAAGTGGCTTCACATTTCTTTCATTGTTGTTACTGAGGATGGAATTTAAAGCCTTTGGCACATGAAGCATGTGTTCTACTATTGAGCTACCCAACTTCTTCCCCGTCTTTTCTGTTCACAGGAAACTGAATTCTGGCTAGGTGATTTTTTAAAATTCTAAGAGTAACTTAGAAAAACAACTGTTTCAGAGTAATTCTATTCAAGGAAGGTCTGAAATGGGTTTTTCCATGCTTGCTTTTGGTCACCTTCACAAAAGAATGATGGTCTCCAGTCTAGAAGAGAAGCACATTCATCTTTAACAGTTAGTAAGCTCAGTCAGGCCTTGATGCAGGCCTTTAATCCCAGTACTCAGGATTACCCAGTACTCAGATGCAGATGGATCTGTAAGGTCTACAGAGTGAGTTCAGGACAGCCAGGCCTACACAGAGAAACTGTGTCCCTCCCTCCCCCCAAATAATAAGCTCAATTTTCTGTAAAGAGACATAAAAATTATGGGTGTACTTTGTTTTACCCAAGTACAAAAGGTATTGTTTTATTTGGTTTTATTTAGCTGTTTAGCAGCTGAAAAGTGAAATTTCCTGTTTGTTGTTAGAGAGGAGGGAAGGGAGTTGATGTGTCTGCTGTGGAAAGATGACGTTTGGTCCCGCAGGGTGTGTGTGAGTGCGCGTGCAGTGGCCTGCTTTGGTAAGGGCCTGCGCTGTGTGCTGCTGTTTCTCAGCTGCTGTTGTCCCTCTGCTGTTCTGCTTCCCTGTCTCCTTGCTGCGTGCATTGATCAAGGGTATTGCAGATGTGTCAGCGACTGTCCCAATCTTCTGAGTTAGGATTTACTACTCAGAAATATGATTTTAGGGGAAAAAGTAACTAAACTTATCTTTTGAAGAAAGGAACCAATTTCTGAGGGTTTGCTGGCTTTCCTTACATGTGGATACTATACTCTTCAAAGTGATCTGCTTAGGTTTTCTCTGCATTTTACTTGTTCTTGCATGTCTGCACACCATTAGCTATTCCCACTCTACTGAGAGCTATTGACTTATTGATTTTTAGTACATCCCACCCATATTTTCCTGTTGCCTCTCATTTTCATGCTTAAGTTATCCTCATGCGTCCGTTTATTATATCTCTTCACGACCCTTGCTTTTCCAGTACTTATTAAGGTGAAAGAGTTGATAGCTTCTTTTCCTTTAGTCATGCAGGCTAAAAATCTGTGAGTAAATCCCTTTGCCAGATGCTGTCCTTGTCTGCTAGTTGTATCATTAGTTACCAGGACTGGTTTACCCACACTTTTACTAAGTTCTTTTTGTCTCTGGAATCTGCCTTGATTTCCTGTGTGCCAGGTCTTGGATTATGCTTTTGAAGAAAAATCCTTGCATCCACTTCATGAAACAGTGTTGCATTATCTGTTTTCCATATTGTATTTATGGATTAGATCCAAAGGATCTAGTTGTGCTGGTTTCTAAACATGGAAAATGTACCATAAAGAGTTTGATGCTGTTACTTAAAAACTAAAAAAAAAAAGTCTCTTTACACTAAGCTCATGTATATTTTCTCTTTCTCATGGCTGCACTCTCTGTGATTTTCATTAAACATTTTATTTTATGTCTGAGTATTTTGCCTGTGTGAATGTATGTGCGCCACATGCATGCTGGGTATCTGTGGAGACCATAGGGGTTTTTGGACTCATGGAACTGGAGTTACAGATGGTTGTGAGCCAGTGTGTGGGTGTAGGTCCTCTGCAAGGAAACAGTATGTATGCTAAACCCCTGAGCCAACTTTCCAGAAAACCCCCCCCCCTTTTTTTCTTTTCTTAAGTCCTGTCTGTCCTGGAACTCATGCTTTAGACCAGGCTGGCCTTGAACTCAGAGCTCTGCCTGCCTCTGCCTCCTGAGCTGGGGTGAAAGGTTTATGCCACCGCTGCCAGGCTAAGTCCTGTTTAATTTTTTCTCTTTTTCTTTCTTTTTTTTCTTTTTTCTTTTTTGGTTGTTTTCAAGACAGGGTTTCTCTATGTAGCCTTGGCTATCCTGGACTCTTTCTGTAGATCAGGCCTTGAAGTCACAGGGATCTGCCGGCTTCTGCCTCCCCGAGTGCTGGGGTTACAGGCGTGTGCCACCGTGCCCAGCTCCTGTTTAATTTTAAACATGTCTTCTCCTAGTCACACAGACTAAACATTCCGGTCCTGTGAGCTCTGCTCATTCTCAGCTCCTCTAAGTTTCTGTCCTAACTTGGTTTCTTAAGCTTGACTGTCTTTCTCAACTCTGTCTGCTTAATATCCGTATCTTCAAGTACTTGCTCAGAGACCAGTTTTCTGTAGCCTTCCTTTCTGTGGCCAGCACTGACTCTAGGAAAAGTACACAGAGATTATTTTGTTAAGGTGGTCATTTTGTATATGTGTGTGTGTAATCTCTTTGAGTGAAGAAGCACTTGGATCTTTTTAGTTTTATTAGTTACTTGTCTTTTGGAGCAAATAGAGATTTCTGTTACGAAAATATGGATAACATAGTATCTACCTTAATACAGGGAAACTTAACTGTAGAGTTAACCTTATAAAATTTATTTGGATATTTGCCTTTTTTGCTTGTTCATGCATAAATACCTGTTAAAGGGTTATTCTATTCCTAAACTGTTCTAGACATTTGAGATGGAGGAACACACCCTTGGAAGAACAGTGGTGTTTCTGTAGGCTCAAGGATGAAATTCAATGAAGTGGAGTTTTATATATATATATATATATATATGTGTGTGTGTGTGTGTGTGTGTGTGTGTGTGTGTGTATGTATATATGTGCTGCAGCAACAGCATCTGATTCTCAATGAAAGCTTCTGATAACTGGTCTTCTAGGAGAGTCCTTCCCCCTCCGCAAGAACTCAGGCCATATTTGTTTAATTAAATGAAGAACTAGTTAATGCCTGTTATTTGTTATTGAGATAATAAAAAGCATGTTTAGGCTGTTGAGATGTCATTTTCCCCCCTATACTGACAAGACATTTACATTTGTAACTTTCAAGATAAAATTCAGAAATTCAACAAAATTATTCATGGTAATCAACAGAAATTCTTGGAGAAGGCATTTGCAATAGATACAAGAGGATCGGTTCCTATTATATGTTAGAGTAGATCATGTATGATAAATGATTCCTGCTGTGGTTTTACTTACTAAAACACTCCAGTGTATTGTTTTGCTTATAAAATTACCCTCCAAAGTGCATACGTAAGGTAGACAAATATTGTGAAAGTGGTTTTCCTTCTTTGTTTGATTGTGTTGTCCTCTCCTTTTCTATAACGCGCCCTTACCCCTGATCCTCCACACCTTTTTTGTTTTTGCAGTATCTCTTGCTCCTCCTCCTCCTTCCATACTACAGGTAACTCCTCAGTTACCTTTAATGGGATTTGTGGCCAGAGTCCAAGAAAATAGTAAGTTTATGTCTTCTTTATGCTGTAGATCAGATTATAGGCATAGAATGTAATTTACATATGACTGAATAGTCATTCACTTAATGCTTCACATATTTGAATAAGTCATTGTATGAATGGCTAGGGTGATGATCAATAACTGAGGTGGGCTGGAGAGATAGATCAGTGGCTAAGGCTGTACTCTGCTCTTGCAGAGGACCTGGACTCTAGTTCCAGGAGGATCCCACACCTTTGGCCTCTACAGACACTGGCGCTCATATGAATACTCACTTACACACATAATAAAAAATGATTATGGTAAGTTTCTTTGTTTTCAAATAGCTTTAAAATGATAGGTTCTGGAAGGTATACCTCAGAGCTCATGCCTAGCTTGCATGAGATCCCAGATTTGAGCCTCAGGACCATAATCAAAACACCGCCTACCCACTGCATAGTTATAAAGATAAGACAAATAGACATAAAAGTTTAAATGTAAGAGAAGAAAGACTGTGTGAGGAGGCACTCTAATTGCCAAATAAATATCTTGCTTTTTTCTCAATTGCCTAGACAAGGCTGCAGGCTAGTTTGCTATTACAAGAATCATAGATGTGTCATACATGGCCCGAGCATATCACTGTCTCCCATTTCAAGTGTAAGAAGCACCACACCACAGTAGGGCACAGAAGATCAATCTCCCAGTTTGTCTCCCAAGAATTAGCCAGAGATTGGTTTGTGGTCTGGTGTTGAATCATGCATAATTATGTCGCTAATTTTATTGGTACATCAAGTCTTCTCGGGAAGCCTTAAGGAAGCTCGGGAGACTTGTATTTCTAAATTGGAAGGCCAATGCCAACATTTAGTGACAGGTGGCTGTCACAGAAAGAAAGTTTGTGATAGGTGATGAAGGGGCCATAATCTGCCACAAAGTTGCATGATGTCCTGAAATGTAAACTTAGGGGAGTTACAATTGATCCTTGAATAACATGGGTTTGAATTGTTGGGTGTCCTTATGTGTAGATGTTGTCATTGTTGAAAGTTGTGTCTTGGTTGTGTAAAACAGTCTGGTCTGTCCTTTACAATTATAAAATACCCACAAATCTATTATAAAAAGTTAATATTTTTATTAGACTCAAGTATAAAACCACAGGCCACAAGTGACCTCATTTGTAATAGAAATGTAAGCAAATGTAAAGATGCAGAATTAATGAAATCATACTTGCATAAAATTAACCTCATATTGCTCTATAGTTGTGACCCTGGATAACCTCCTATTGCTCTTGTGAACTCGTGTTATGGTGTTTGCTTAAAAACAGTTTTAGGCTAATCCCTGCGTTCCCAGTAAATTGTCTATTAATGTCTATTAAAAAACATATTTTCCTGAGGCTGAGGTATAGCTGGGTGGTGGAACACTTGCCTAATGTGCACAGCCCTGCGTTTAGTTTCTGCCACTGGGTGGGAGGAGTGTTAAGACTGATTGTGAGCTCTTGAGTTTTCACTGTGTATAATACATGTGGCAGAATATCAGTTAATTGAATAGACTAATAAGGCTTCCTGTCAGAAACAGGCTATTAATAGTTAGGTTTTTGGACTGTCAGGAGACAACAGGCATTTCTGACTTGTGTGATTGTGGGAGAGATGCTCTAATTTGTGCTCTGTCCAAGAGTCAAATTGTACATTAATTTAAGATATAATGTCATCAGGCCATAGTAGCTCCACTGTACCCCTTTCATGTAAAGGATGGTACCACTCATGGGCCAGAAATAATTATACCCTCTTGCTTAGGACTCTGTGGAAGCAGGCATTTACCAGTAGAATGTCAGGTCTGTCCGAGCAGGGGCTTTGCTCGTTTTGTTTGCTGCCTGTATCCCTGGCATTTAGAGAAAAGTGTCTGGCTGATAGCAGGCACTTTGGGGTCCTCCTTTTCTTTTTAAATTTTTATTTATTTTTTGTATTTTAACTGATTGTAGTACAATCTTAGTGCCTGTTTCAGTTAGGGTCTCTATTGCTCTGATAAAACACAATAAGCAAAAAAGCAATTTGTGTGGGGGGGGAAAGAATTTATTTTGATTACACTTCAGGTAACAGTCAGTCACTGAGGGAAGTCAGGGCTGGAAATAAGCAGGGTAGGAACCTGGAGGCAGGAGCTGATGCAGAGGCTGTGGAGGTGCGCTGCTTACTGGCCTGCTCCTCAGCGCTTCCTCAGCCTGCTTTCTTGTAGCGTCCAGGGTCACCTGCCCAGGTCTGGTGCTCCCCATAATGGTCACCAATCAAGAAAACGCATTACAGTCTTGCCCACAGGCCAGCCTGACAGGCGCATTTTCTCAGCAGCCGTCCCTCTCTCACAATGACTGCGTCAAGCTGGCATGAAGCTAATCAGCAGAGTGCCCAGGGTAGAATGTGTCAAATCCCTTTACTTTTCTGTTTGCTAGTTTGTAAACATTGTCTGTGTATTTATGTTTATTAGCAGGTACTTCATGGGTATCTGTGAACTTTACTGTAATTTTAAAAGGTGTTTTTCAGTCAAAAGCAAGAACAATATTCACCAAAAATCAGTTTTAAATTATTGATTAAAGAAGATACTTTATTGATTAAAGAAGCCAGGTTTTGTTTTTTTGAGACAGGGTTTCTCTGTGTAGCCCTGGCTGTCCTGGACTGGCTTTGTAGACCAGGCTGACCTTGAACTCTCAGTAATCCACCTGCCTCTGCCTCCTGAGTGCTGGGACTACAGGTGTACACCACCATGCCCGGCTTATTTTTTAATATTTATAAATCAACTGAGATGATGCACATTTACCTGGGAAAATCCCATCATTTACTTGATACTACATGTTCATTGAGATGTTGCTGTTCAATTTGAACAAAATATTTCAAATAGGAGGTATAGGACAACTTTTAAAACTGACTGGAAACTAACAGTCTACCAGAATATTTTCTTTTTTGCCTTCAAAAATTGGACTTTAAAGTTGAGTAGGATTATGGAACTAGTTGTCATTAACTTTTACCTGTAATTAGGGAAAGTTACAAGGTTTGTAGAAACACTGAAATTATTTCCTAAGTAGAAGTACTGTTTTAATTTAATGTCTAAATATTTGATTGGTGTTCAGGACCTAGATGTCACTGGAGTAGATAATGGAGGTCCTCTTACTGATTTGGCTTCTGTTATAGCTGATTGCTTTCAGGACTCCCCTCAACCTCCTTCCTCTCAGTTCCCTCTTTTCCCCTTCGTATGATGTATGGTGGGTCTGGTTTAACAGTTGTAGCACGACTTACACCTTCACGTTAGTGTTATTTTCTTTAAAACATACACCTTGGAACGATGTATTTTTGTTTTAGAATCATCTTAAGGCTTTTTAAGTATTATTTTAAAGATAGTCTATGGAACTAACATATTCTTTGCATTACATTTAACGTGTGGAAGAGTCTGAAATCACTTGGAACCAGTTATATTAAACCACTTACACTGTGATAAAATGTGCAGATATACCCCTATTGTTTTTTAAAAATAATTCTTATATGGCACCCCTGCTATTCATTGAGTAGAGCCCATACTCAGCAAACACTTTTGTGCCAAGTTTTACTTTATGCTTCCTCTCCCTGTCCTACTTTGGGTGGTTTTTTGAATATTTTCTGCTGTATCTCTGTACTTTTAAAAATACCTACTTTTATTCTTTACAACCAACTTTAAAATATTATTCTGCATACTCTACCAGCTCCCAGCAATTAATGTGACACATCCATTGTATCTCAGGAAGCTTTTCCTGGCCCACATAAAGAATTTGGTCTATGATGCATGCTACTATAATTTCTTAAAACATCAGTCTGCTTAATTGTAAATTAAAGTTTGTTGTCCACATCTTGGTGCCATTTGCCCACTATACTCTTCTCAGTGCTGAAACTGGTTCCTGGCTACCCAAGACTCTTGGGTGGCATTTACTTAGTGATGAAGAAGCATGCTTAAGAGATACAGGTTTTATCTTATTGTAGTGGCTTCTCAGATTATGGTCAGGGATGTTTTTCTATCTGTTTTAGGAACATTAATCTTGGAGCTTCTTTTCACATACATAAAATTATGACTGAAACAGCACCTTGGCCTACGGTAGTGTCATTCAAAGGGTTTTGCATAGGATGTGTAAGGATTTTGAATTGAGTTCTAGAATCAAGAAAAATTAAAGGGAAACAAACAAACAAAACAACAACAACAAAAAACTCTTAAGGGAAAGATAAAGTGAAATAATGTATTATAAAATACTAGGTGGATAACTGGCATACTTCACAAGCAAAAACAATAACTCATGGCAGTTTTCTTCAGCTGGCTCTGAGGCAGTTATAAAGAAGGTAAAAATTATCAGTATTGCTACCTTGAGTAATTTTATAATGTGATTTTTCTGAAGGTCCCTTGGGTGATCTCTGTTTTTATATAGATGGTAACTTTTTATAAATGTATAGAAGTTTCACTGCCGTTTTTACCCCATTACACTTAATGGGGTAAAAAAATTTAATGAAAAACATTAAATTTGAATAAAGGATATATTAAGAGTACAGATTTGTGTTTTATGTTTTATTTGTTCGTTTGTTTGTTTAGAAAGAAAAATTACATAGGGCTAGTGCCAGGCACAAGTTCAAGGCCAAGCATTGCTACACATTGAGGGTTCCCCTCCCCCAAGGAAAAAAATCCCAAATTCTATAGGAATAAAGAATTTTTAATGAGTAAGTTTTTATTTTATAAAGTATGTAAGAACAGAATGGCTTAGCATATGGGAAAAACACTGAAATAGCAGAGTATGGTTTTGGCATGTCTGATTGTCTGTAGACTGAGATAAAAAATAGGATCGCTCAGAATTTTATGTATACAATTTTGGTACTTTATAAGTAAGAATAAGTGCTGATGGTTTTAAGTGCTACTTAAAGTTTAAGTGCTACTTTAAGTTTTAAGTGCTACTTAAAACTAAGTAGCGTGTAAATGCAAGTGTATTTTACTTTGTTGTGTTCAACTGTGTACCAAGCATTTGAAAGCTTTGAGTTCTGAACTGAGTTTTTACCTGGTACAACACGGTGAGACTGGTCTATGAAAGCATATCTCTGCAGGATATATCTTAAGTCATCTAGTAAAACATCAATATGGACATGTAGTCTCAAAAAATATCAAATAATCACTAAACCTAAATTGGTTCAAATTCTAGAAACCAAACATTTTAATGGTCGACATTACCCAGAATTGTTGTTGATTTCTTTTTTTTTTTTCCTTTCAGTTTGCTACAATTCTGTTTAATATGAATTAGGCTGGCAGTGTGGTGAATCTTAAAATCCCAGCACTTGGTACGCTGAGGCAGTGGGATTGTGAATCTGATTGGTCGCTCTAGTTGAGAACCTGTCTGAATAAATACACACAGAATTGAGAGCAGAGAAGCAGATTTAAAAAATTGATTGTTTCTCTGACTTTTTTTTACTTTCTTATGTAATTGTAATTATCCAAGTTATTAATATCTCATAACTCCTTTAATGTGGTATAAAGTTTACCATATTGTACTTATTTCTTTAGAAAGATGATTATGCATTTTTACTGAGAGGTTCTGGAGGCCCAATTAATAGTATTTTGACCAAACCTCATTTAGTATTAACCCAAAAGGGAGGGAGAAGTCATGCTTTCTCTTTCATTTTTTGAAAGGTTATTATTTTCAAGTCTAGGTTTATATTCATGAATCTAGAAGTTCATATAAATACTGAATTTTACATGATATATAGTTTGTTGTCATCTTGATAAACTTTTAGTTTCAGATACACCACCTCCACCACCTGTGGAAGAGCCAGTGTTTGATGAATCCCCTCCTCCACCGCCTCCTCCAGAAGATTATGAAGAAGAGGAAGCAGCTGTGGTTGAGTACAGTGATCCTTATGCTGAAGAGGACCCACCCTGGGCACCAAGGTCTTACCTGGAAAAGGGTAAGTACCAGGAAGCCATGTGGAGGGGTGTGAAAACACCTGTACATAGAAATGACTCCAGCAGGTGCAGAAAAGTCTTGTCTATTTTTTACATATAAGTAAAGCTTTATTTATCTGCATTATCTTCTGTTTTGAGTATTCAGTCAGTTTACAAGGTATACTATTTTGAAGGTTTACTAGTAAAGTTGTATGTTTATCTGCTACTATTGAAGTTGCTTTTCACAGATTATTTGTACAACACAAAAAATCAGAAACAAGTTGGCTTTTCTTTGGAATCCCACAGGAGGAGGGTTATTTTTCTAAATTATTTCTATCTCCATGCTTTCAACCATCATCATCATCATTATTACTTTTGATTTATTTTTTTGAAACAGTTTTACTAGGTAGTCCAGGTTGGCTTCTAACTCCTGATCTCTCTGCTTTGTGCTGGGATTTCTGGTGTATACCACTGTGATGAACTTTTAGATAATTAATTTTGAGTTATTTTTATATGTTTGAGTTTGAGTGTTTCCATAGAAAACTTTCTTCCAGAGAATAATGATGTTTCAGTCTCTTTTGTAGAGTGGGGTGTGTCTGTATGTGTGTAAAATTGCCTCTGTTAGGTAACCATGACATGGCATCTTGGGGCAGGAGCTTCTGAGTCTCAAGACGAATCAATCAGCTCAGCTGTACATGGTGGCTCATACCTACAATGGCAGCACTTGGGAGGTTAAGGCTGCTGAGCTGAGCTATATGGTAAGGTCCAGGTCAGCCTAGGCTACAGAGGAAGATCCTGCCTTAAAAAAGAAACAAACAAAAAACAAAACCCAACTAGCCCAGATGGGTAGTGGTGGGGTTGTTGATGTAGAAAGAAAATTTCTGTTAAGGAAACCAAAGCAGTCAGCCCACCATGTCTCAAATTGGCTGTACCTTAGAATCATGTCTTAGTCACTGTTCTATTGATGTGATGAAGCACCATGACCAGGCAACTTAGAGAAGGAAGCATTTAATTGGGAACTTGCTTACAGTTTCAGAGGGTGAGTTCGTGGCCATCGTGGTAGGGTGTGGCGCAGGCACACAGGGCCGGCACTGGAGCCGTGGCTGAGAGCAGAGAGGAGGGGCTGAGCTTATGGGGAAGGGAGACAGGTGGGTGGGTGGATGGATGGATGGAGCAGAGGAAGAGACAGCAGACAGACATACAGACAGAGAAGACAGAGATAGGCAGCGACAGATGGGGGCGGGACTTTGCCTCATGTGGGCTTTTGAAACCTCAAAGCCCATCCCAGTGACAGCATGTTCTCCAACAATGCTACACCTTCTAATCCTTCCTAAACAGACTACCAACTAGGGACCAAGCACCCAAACATATTGAGCCCCCACAAATCACCTGTGAGCTTTTTGTGACGTGGAGAGATGGCTCAGCAGTTACAAGCATGTACTACTTTTGTTCAGCTTCCATCACCCATATTGGATGGCTTACACACACCTCTGACTCCATCTCCAGGGGGATATGACGCTTTTGGCTTCTGTAAGCTCCTGTACTCATTTGTACATACTCATGACACAGATATACAAATACACGTAATAAAAAAAACAGGTGAAATGAATCTTAAAGAAATAGTGGACTTAACAGTTTTGTCCAAGATGGAACCTCAGATATACACAGATGTTTTTCTGTGACCAGGAACTGGGGAAACAACACTTTTAAGACATTAGATAACAGACGGAGCATGGCTTGACCCCAGACAGATGGGGGTCACTTCTGTAAATGTAACAGATTGTCAAGAAGGGGAGGGAAATGAATGTGAATAGCTTTAGAGACAGACATGGACCTTCCTGGAGATGAAAACTACAGTGTCCAGAATGACATCGCAGAAGAAAGGATCAATAGCCTTGACCTGGACAATAGAAACATCCAGTCTGTGCCACAAAAAAGAAAGATTTTAAAAAGCAAAAGCAAACCAGTAGGCATATAAGGCCAGATTAAATAGTATTATATATATATATGAATTATATGTAATGTAATGTATATACATAGGTATGTAATATAAATACATGTATGTGTGTATGTATGTGTATATACCTATGATTGAAGTCTCTGGAAAAGCTAAAATAGACTTGAAACAATTAAAGTCAGAATGTTTTCACAGGTACAGAAGATACATGTAGTTATTTATTGCTATCTAACACATGACTCCAGAATTTACTGTCTTAGGAAAACGTGTTTACTCTCTTGCTCACCTGTGTGGCTTAGCCGGGCCCTGTAGCTCAGCGAGTCTCATGGCAGCAGTCCAGGTATGGGCTCAGACTTAGAGTTGTTTTAAGAGCTGGGGTAACATACTCTCAAGATCATTCATTTGGCCTAAGGCAAGATTAATTTCACCATGGATTTTTAACATGAGGGCCTTCGTTTCCTTTTGCGTACAGTTCTGTGCTGCGTTGCTCTTTCCATAGGAGCAGCTCATAAGATTTCCCTCATTAGAGTGAACAGGTAAGAAGAGGCAGAGAGAGTGTGTTGGCAGGATAGAAGTTTGTTGACTCTATCTCAGAAGTGACAGTTTATTAGTGTTGCCATGTTTTGTGAGAGTGTGTGTGCACGCATGTGGAGCATTCCACCTTATTTTGTGAGGTGGTGTTTCTCTTTGAGGTCTGGGGCGTGATGATTAGGCTATCCTTGCCTCACCTTCCCAGTGCTAGAGTTACAGGCGTGTGCCGCCACACCAGCCTTCTTCTGCTGGTGCCGCGGGCTCAGCTTGGGCCTCGTGTTTGCGCACAGTTCACGGACTCCGCCGCCACTCCAGCCCTCAAGTTGTTTGTTAGTCAAGTGGGGCCTGGAGAGTTGAAGCTGCGGCTAAGAGCACTGGCTGCTCTTCCGGAGGACCTGATCTGACTCTCAGCACCCAGTGGCAGCTCAAGACAGCCATTCCAAGGGGATCTGATGTACCCTCCCGGCCTTTTTGGATACTTCATGGATGTGTGACACAGACACACATGCAGGCAAAATACCCACACACATAAAATAAAGGTTACGAAGCTTTAATAAAAGTAAGTTTGTCGATTTAGCCAAATGCAGGGAGTAGGTGTTGCATAAAGACTCAAGTACCATGAGGCAGGAATCATTTGGAACTTATTAGGAAGTTGTCTCTCATAAAAATTAGAAATTCAGAGTGTCAAGAAGTAAACCCCACATAGAATAAACAAAGAAAATCATGCTAAGGCACATTATAAATAATTTAAAACCGCTAATAAAGAGAAAAATATTAAAGCTGTTTAGAGGAGAAATGGCTCATTAGATAAGAAAACAAGAATAACTGCATAGTTTCATGCAGCTCAGAGGCAGACCATTTTTAGAGTAATTAAGGAAAATGTCAGTCTAAAGTTCTTTAGCAAAAGCACCCTATCTATCTGTCTGTCTTTCTATTCATCTATCCATCTGTCTGTGTATCTATCTTTCTATTCATCCATCCATCTACCTACCTACCTATACAAATTATTATTCTTTGAGGCAGGATCTCTCTGCAGGTCTGTCATAAGTTGAAAGGCTGTCTGGGTTACAGAGTGAGAATTAGTTCATGGCCAACCTGGGTAACTTACCAAGATTCTGTCTGTCATAGTCAGGGTTTCTGTTGCTATGACCAAACACCATGACCTAAAAGCAAGTTGGGGAGGAAAGGGTTTATCCAGTTTACACTTCCATATTGCTGTTCATCACCAAAGAAGTCAGGACAGGCACTCAAGCAGGACAAGAACCTGGAGGCAGGAATTGATGTGGAAGCCATGGAGGAGCGCTGCTACTGGCTTGTTTCCCGTAGCTTGCTCAGCCTGCTTTCTTAATAGAATCCAGGACCACCAGCCCGGGGATGGCAACACCCACCATGGGCTGCACTTCCCCACAGACCACTAATTGAGAAAATGATGTACAGCTGTGTTCATGGAGACATTTTCTCAACTGGGGCTTCTTCCTCTCTGATGACTCTAACATGGTTCATGTTGACACACAAACACATCACTGTTAAGCCACAACCCTTCTAGATCTCACATTAAAAACAAAATAACTTTAATAATCTCAAAGTCTTTACAAATTTAAACACATTTACATTTCAATCTCTTTAAAATATCTAGTTTGTCTAAAAATCCAAAATACCTTTTAAACATTCAAGTTCTTACAGTTGTGGGTACCTGTAAAAATCAAAATTAATTTAAATGCCTTCTTCAAGAGGGAAGCACCAGGGCACAGACACAGTCTGAACTACAGCAGTATAACTAACTCAGTGCCAGTGCCTGGGTCCATGTGTGATCTTCTGGAGCCCTCCAAAGGGCTTGGGTTACTTCTCTAGCTCTACCCTGTGTAGCACACACAGCTTGTCTTCTAGGCTCTGGCTGGCTACCCAACTCCTGCTCCTGAACTTGGTGTAGATCCCAGGTACTGGCATCTCCAAAATGATGGCGTCTTCTGCAGCGGGCTGTGCTTTCAGCAGTAGTCTTCCAGATCTTCGTGGTGCCGAGCCTTAACTTCTCTGCATAGCTTCCCTTCGTTCTTGGGCCTGCAAATGACACTGAGACTGCGTCTTCACCTGTGGCTTCTCCTGGCCGCTCACAGTGCCAAGCCGCAGCTGCTCTTCATGACCCATTTATACTTTCAAAACCAGTCTTTTTTGGGTGCCTTTTTACACCTTATCAAGTCAGGCTGCCAGCGTGGGTTATAACTTTGGCCGACTCTGGAACATAGCTTCTCTGTGCTTCCAGGAAACACTTCCCAGAAGACTCCACCTCAGTGATGCCGGTGCTCTGGCCCATCAGCATGGATTGTCCCATTATGTTAAAAGTTCTTCACATTAGGAGTTCTGCTGTATTTTTAATCACAACTGATTCAGCCCCAGCACACCAGAGCCACAGACTCTTAAACCAAAATAGCAACAGCCCTGATAGAGGCTTTACTCTCCCCTCTGAACTGTCGGGAGCCAGGCCTCCATCTTCTGCCCTGCTCTCAATATTCTTATCTTCCAGGCTCCTGCAGAGCACCCACAAAGCTCTCCGTGGGCAATGGCTTTTCTAGCCCAAAGTTTCAACGACCTTTCACAGTCCTCCACAAAACATGGCCAGGGCTGTCACAGCAGCACCCTACTATGCTGGTACCAATTTGTCTTAGGGTTTTCGTTGTTGTGACAAAATGAAAAGGGACGTGGGGGTGTAGCCTAGTGCTAGAGTGCTTGCCTAGCCCGTGAGCTCCAGCGCTCAGTTCCTAGTGCTGAGGGGAAATGCACAATAAAGTATATTGCAGAATCTCAGGAGAGCAGAAAGCTGATGATGGTCTTTAGTTAAGAAAGAGTGCTTATGGGCTGGAGAGATGGCTCAGTGGTTAAGAGCACTGTCTGCTCTTCCAAACGTCATGAGTTCAATTCCCAGCACCCACATGGTGGCTCACAACCATCTATAATGTGAACTGATTCCCTCTTCTGGCAGGTGTAAATGCAGATAGAACATTCATATACATAAAATAAATCTTAAAAAAAAAGAGTGCTTATTTCTTGATTATTGTTAAGAGACTGGTTTTCTTCAAGTTGATCTATAGATTGAGTGCAGTCTCAGTAAATATAGAAATCTTGCTTGTAGAAATTGGCAAGGAGGTTATGAAAGTTACAGTAGAATAAAAAATACGTAAAAGTAGCCAGAAATTTTAAAAAATAAGAATAATGTTGGAGTATTTTTTATTTTATTTTTTCTCTCTCTCTAAATTGCAGTAGAGTACACAATCCAGAAACAGTCCAAATACATAGTTTGTCACAGGTGCCAGGGTAACGGGATGTGAAAAGAATAGTGTTTCTAACAAAGCAGCCTTTGTTCAAGCCTAGCTCGAGACAGATTTTGAGCCTGATGTAAAGCTTGAGCTATAAAAATTCTGGAGGAAAATATAGGAGAAAATTTTAGTCTCAAGTATAGGAAGAGTTTTGTTTTTTTTTTAAGTTTTATTTTATGTGTATTGGTGTTTTGAGAATGTCACATCCTCTGTAACTAGAGTAATAGACAGTTTTGAACTGCCATGTGGGTGCTGGAAATAGAACCTGGGTCCTCTGGAAGAGCAGCCAGTGCTCTTAAGTGCTGAGCTATCTATCCAGCCTTAGGAAGATTTAAAAAACAAACAAAAAACTAGGAACACACAAGTAAAATGAACATTTAAAAAATGTTAAGTTGAATCTCAGTAAACTGGGATTGTTTTTTTCTTTAGAAGATCCATAGACAAAGGAAAAAATATACAAAACCACTAGGAGAAACAACTTGTTGAAATAAAAGATTGAGATGCAGCTGTCAAATGGGCGAGCGAATGGCAGGTTAGCATCATAACAGGCACGTGCAGCACTGATCAGCATGTCAATGTAAAGTAAACAAAACATGAGAAAATTAACCACACACCATCTGGACTGGCTGCCAGGAACCAACACTGGAAAGAAGAGCTAAGAGGATCTAAAGTTTGAGTCCACACCTGGCTGTGTACAAGTTCTAGGCCAGCATGGGCTACACAAGAACCCTTCTACTCTGCTGGTGACAGTGTAAAATATTCTCGTCAACTTTAGAGAACAGTTGGGAGTTTTTAAACAAGTTAGACATGTATCTGCCACCTATTTCCATACCAATTGTCTTTTGTGTGACTAGATAAGCTAGTTCTGGGATATCCATCTGATCAAAAGAGCCTTAAAAAAAAAAAAGACAGAGCCTTTTTTTACAATGAAAAGATACAATATCTGTGTAGTCAACAAATAGGTGGATTTCAAATGTGGTAATGAAAACACTGCAACACAAAAGAACACATTTTATGTAAATGAAATCTAGATCTGTATGAGAAAAGCTGAGATATGAGGACATAAGGCAAAGCTTTGGGGCCATGGATTGTTATGCTATTATATGTAGCAGTATGCAATAACTGGGTGATGGCCGGAACACCAAACAGATGTATTTTGTCAAATTACACCTTAAACTGTAAAAAAAAAAAAACCAACCCTCCCCCCCCCCCAAAACAGTGATGTGTAGGGTAGCAGACCAGGGCATCCACATTGTTTACAAACTCCCCAGATTAATTACCTATGTTAGTAGGAAAAATATTGGCAGTTTGCAGCTTTGAGAAGCCAATTTAGTTATTCCTTTAGAGAAAATTAGAGTGAAAAATGTTTTTCCCCCAAACAAAATAAACTCTTCAGTGGACATGTAAAATCTAAAGAGACTTTGAAGAGAAAGTTTTCTGTTCAGCTAAGTCTAAAGTTCAAAAGAATATGCTTGATGTTTTCACGGTTAGGATTCTGTTGATATTCAAGCTTTTCAAAACAACAATGAAGGGGTTGTGGCACAGGCCTGTAACTCCAGCTCTTAGGAGGCAGCAGCAGAAGGATCACAGCTCAGTGCTAACCTGGGCTACTTTGTTTTTTAAATAAAAATTCAAATAACCCCTAAACAAAAATAAAAGCATTAAAACCAACTAAATATTTCCTTATTCTTGTTGCAAACAAGAGGAACTGTTTAGTGTATGGTTTATGAGTTGGGATTTTGTGTATGTTTATGTGTGATGAAATGCTAAGGCCGTTGCTTAATGGCTTGTTTTCTTTTTTTATTTTATTTTATTTATTTTTTTTTATTAATTACAGCTTATTCACTTTGTATCCCAGCTGTAGCCCCATTCCCCATCCCCTCCCAATTCCACCCTCCCTCCCTCTTCTATGCCCCTCCCCCAAGTCCAATGATAGGGTAGGTCCTCCTCTCCTTCAGTCTGACCCTAGTCTATCAGGTCTCATTAGGATTGGCTTCTTTGTCTTCCTCTGTGGTCTGGTAAGGCTGCTTCCCCCTCAGGTGGAGGTGATCAAAGAGCCAGCCCATGAGTTCATGTCAGACAGTCCCTGTTCCTATTATTGGGGAACCTTCTTGGACACTGAGCTGCCAGGGGCTACTTCTGTGCAGGGGTTCTAAGTTATCTCCATGCATGGTCCTTGTTTGGAGTATCAGTCTCAGAAAAGACCCCTGTGCCCAGAGTTTTTGGTTTTGTTGCTCTCCTTTTGGAGCCCCTGTTCCTTTCAGGTCTTTCTATCTCCCCCTTCTTTCATAAGATTCCCTTCACTCTGCCCAAAGTTTGGCTATGAATCTCAGCATATGTTTTGATACCCTGCTGGGTAGAGTCTTTCAGAGGCCCTCTGTGCTCCATTGCTGGTGGGAATGTAAACTTGTACGACTTTGGAAATCAGTCTGGTGCTTTCTCAGACAACTAGAAATAGCGCTTCCTCAAGATCCAGCTATACCATTCCTAGACATATATCCAAAAGATGCTCAAGTATACAACAAGGACATTTGCTCAACCATGTTCGTAGCAGCTTTATTTGTAGTAGCCAGAAGCTGGTAACAACCCAGATGACCCTCAGTTGAGGAATGGATACAGAAATTGTGGTACTTTTACACAATGGAATATTACTCAGCAATTAAAAATAAAGAAATCATGAAATTCGCAGGCAAATGGTGGGAGCTAGAAATGATCAATCTGAGTGAGGTATCCCAGAAGCAGAAAGACACACACGGTATATACTCAATTATAAGTGGCTATTAGACATGTAATATAGGATAATCATATTAAAATCTGCACACCTAAGGAAGCTAATTGAGGAGGAGGACCTGGGTAAGATGCTCCATCTTTATTCAGAAAAGGCAAACTAGATGAACATCAAAAGAAGGAGAGAATAGTGACTTGTTTTCTTATCTCAAACCTTCAGGCCTGGTTCTCAAACCAGTGAGTGCTGGAGACCTTGGGAGCCTATCTCTTAATCCTTCACTAACATTCTCTTACTGGCCTTAGCTTGACCTTGTCACAGCTTCTTGGGAGGTTATGAGGAAGATTAACTTGATCTCAGGTGTTCAGGACCAGCCTTGGCAACACAGAAAGACTGCATCTTACAAAAACCTCGACAACCCAACCTCCACGAAACAACAGAGGTAGTTTGTTGCAGTTTCTTGTATGGTCCCAAGGCTGGCCATCACCCCCAAAACTTAAGTTTCACTTTAGTTTTTGTTTATCACTGTAGTCATCAAGAAAGGGCTATGTGCCCTGACTTACATTGGGTAGAGGCAAATTTTTGTTTTGTTTTGAAACAAGGTCTCACTGTGTAGACTTAACTAGCCTGGAACTTACTATGTAGACCTGACTGACCTTGAATTCAGAGGTCTTTCTGCCTCTGCTCCCAAGTGCTGGGTTAAATGCCTGGAGCGACAGGTATTTTTATGCATTCTTTTTGTGCCTATCACATAGAAGTTTTGAATAAACTAATAATGATTGTTTCTAAGAATCATTGCATTTAATATAACAGCGCTTTCAGGTAGCAAGTGTGAGAACTATTGTAATTCCTACAAAGGGGTAAATAAAAGTTTAGGGATGTTAAATAGGTTTGGGGAACTAGAAAGTAATAGTTGATTTGCGATTTGAACAGTGGAGCTCTGGGATTTGCATTCAGTTTGGCAATGTAGGGACTTAGAAATTGTTTCTCAGTTATTTTAGCATGTTCCGGGTTACCTGTTAAAAACCAAACAGTATTGTTTTTAAAAATAATTTTTTACGATATTAGCTGATTATCTCCGTTTTAAGGTCTTGTTTAAATTTTGTTAAAAAGGAAAAGGATAGATGGAAGCAATTTGACTTTCAGAAAGATTGGTTAGTTAGTATAGGTCAGTTGTTTCTGAATGCTTTTTCTGACATCCGGGAGTTTTTGTATCTGAAGATAGTACACTTCTGTACTTTTGTTAAAGTAGAAGGGTGAAAAGGAATCAAGAGCACTTGGTCAGTTGATGTTTGACCAAGGTATCATCCCAAGCAGAATACCTCAGGAAGGAGTATGCAGAGGAGTTGAAAGTCAGAAAGAGATTGTAAAACTCAGTCCTTAAATTGCTGCGAAAATGTCCAGGTCCTCCTCCCCTATCAGTGGACTAGGGGAGGGCCATGGGTGGAGAAGAGGGAGGAAGGGTAGGATTGGGAGGGGATAAAGGAGGGGGCCATAATTGGGATACAATGTGAATAAACTGTAATTAATAAAATAAATAAATAAATCTTAAAGAAAAAAAGACTAGTGCACTGGTAAGGGACAGTGACCATGTTGATGAATGAAATGTTTTGGTTTCAGAGATTTGGGGAGTAGAGTTATAGGGAAAGTGGTAGGGGAAGTTAGGGCTAACTCCTAGTTTCCTGGCTTGTGTAGAAACTTGGAGTAACAAGAAATAGAAGGCAATGCTTGTAGAAACTGGAGAAAGTGTTGAGGGGGCACAGGTAGCCATTGCCAAACAGGACGTGAGGAGAGGACTAGGGGCAGTTCATTTGCCACTTCTGTGTGAGCAGTTCCATTAGCACGGTGGGGCCAGAGGAAGCATGCCTCATCAACAACATGGCACTGTTTTAATAGAAACAGCAATTCTGCAATTGCTTTTAATTCAGCTCGCATTGTTAAAAAGTTGAATTTATTAGTGATAATGTCAAAGACAACTTTGGTCACCTCAGGCAGATTGTAGATCAGTTACAAATTATGTCCAGCAGTGTTTTACTGCTATATGATAAAGCTTTCCACTCTCCATGGAAGTAAAATCATCTCAGTTCTTAAAAGATTTCATACAAAGTATATTGAGATGGTAAACTTGGTTACCTTTTGACTTTCTAGTAACTTGCCAGTTCAAGGCCCTTCATTGCCGGGTGTGGGTGCCAATGTCTTCGTCACCCACACCAGTACTTTTCCAGAGCACTCTGGTTTTCACTTCCCTTCTAACACATAGTTGTATACTTATTACTGACTCAGTAATAAGTATATACAACTGTATAAGTATATACAACTGTAATAAGTATATACAACAGTAATAAGTATATACAACTGATCCATACTGAATATGGATCTATTTAGAAATCCAGTCCTTGTGTTGGAGCACACACGAGTAAAGAGTATCTCGTTCTCAGTGTTTGAAGCTTGTTGCTTTGTTAACTTACATATTTTACGAGAGAAGATAGTTGAATCATCTTTTTGTTCCACCTTCCCCTTCCCTCCTGAATTCTTTTTTTCTCCTTCCATTTCTTTTTCCTTTTTTAGCCTTTAACATTTTTCATATTAAATTTAAAAGGAAACATTTAGTTTTGCTCAGCTAAAGCATTTCATATAGGATGCTCTTCCCTGGAGTGCTGACTTGGGAATTTAGAGTGTTTTTATCTTAGTACTAGAAATATTGAGAGCATCGTTAGTTTTCTTTTGCTTATAGCCACATAGAAATAACCAGATGTTTAACATTTCATGTATTTCTGTGTTCCCCTAGAATGGAAATTGGTAATTTTAAACAGCATTTTTTGAGGGGAGTAAAAAAAAAGTTAGTTTCAATTGATCCCTAAAAAACATGGTCTTCTGCACTATTATAACCAGAGTCATAGACTTGCATTTGCTATGGATTCTTTCTGAGGAAAAATTTTTCTTTTCTTTATTTCCTCCTTTCCTCCCTTCCTCCCTTCCCATTCTCTCTCTCTCGACTTAACCATTAAGCTAAATCTCCAACCCCCAATTTCTATACTTTAAAGAAAATAGGTGCACCTTGAATGTAATAACTTTATCCACTAAATTGCTTTGTTGCTATAGAATATAAAGATAATCATCTTTTGAGTTACTTTTCAGTGGGTACATTTTCCTAAGTAACAAGAATGTTGCTTTTTCTTTAAAAAAATGAGAAAAGATTGATTGGCCGGTAATACTAAACACTTTAATTTTCTTATATCTAAATTTGTCATATAATTACACTGAATTGTTCTTAGATATTTAGAGAAACACACCCTGACTTTTCTCTGTTAGGGCCTCAGATGTCTTCAGCATACTCAGTATTTTGTGACATCTTCAATGTATCCCAATAATAGAAGATAATTATGTATGAGGGGAACCATTAAATTTTTACTAAAGTGGTCCAGAAAGACAGGGCCCAGGCCTCTGCCCTCATGTTATAAGACAAGGTTCAGCATTTGTTCAGAAAAATAGCTGAAGATATTTTTTAATTTAAAAAAATCATTTGTTTGTGTTTGTGTGTGTATGTTACACATGTGTGAGTGCCATAATAGAGGCCACAGGACAATTCTGTGGGTCCGTTCTCTTCTGTTATGTGTGGCCTAGGAACTGAACTTAGCTCATTACACTTGGTGGTAGTACCTTTACCGACCAACCATCTTGGTAGCCCAAACGGAAATTTTTGTTGAAAAAAGTTCTTTATGGCGTGCAGAAGTGCAGGGGTTGGAACAAAGGCTGAGTCTCAAGCAGATGTGAGTTATGTTACAAGGTATCCCACTGCATCAGAGTTCTTGAAGGTAGATGTAAATCTAGGAACCCAAGATCCAGGTTCAGAGGCCTGTTGCCAAGTGATTTACACACAACCATACAGGAACTTAGTGGTGTCGGTTCTCTATTGTTGTGGACACAGTAAATTGGTAACATAATGCAGTGTGTGTTTTCAATGAAAAAGTACATATATGGTGGACTTAACCTGTAGGAATTCAGTCCCCATTCAGTCCCCATTCTCTGAGTCAGAGTCAGAGAATGAGACATGGCCGCCCACTGTTCCTTTAGCCTCTCTGATTTCTCAGTCACTTCATCAAAACAGCGGTATGTTTAAATGTAAGGATTTGTTTTTACACAATATAGTGTCTCAGTATAAGTTCAAATAGCTGTCTTTTATGATCCTTCGGTTATGTTTTTCTCTGCAGTTGGTTTTCTTATAAGCCAACTAGGGTAGGGTAGGGTAATTTTAACTAAATGTACTTTTTTTTGGTGCTTGTTTGCATTTATACTGGATTTAGAACATTTTTGTAGAAATGGATATTTGGCTGTATTGAACTGGCTATTAGAAAACATGAATACAAATGTTAGTGTTTAGAGTGGCCATGTGAGCATGCTCATTTGGTCGGCCTTTTTAAGAATGACACTCTTGTTCACGTCCTATTTTGTTTTCCCCTAGTTGTGGCAATTTATGATTACACAAAAGACAAGGAAGACGAGCTGTCCTTTCAGGAAGGAGCCATTATTTATGTCATCAAGAAGAATGATGATGGTTGGTATGAGGGAGTTATGAATGGAGTGACTGGGCTCTTCCCTGGGAATTATGTTGAGTCCATCATGCATTATTCGGAGTAAAGTCCAGCACAGCTCTGCTTGACTTTCAGGAGGCCAGGTCTTCCCAGATTAGCTAAAGGCCCTGGGATTTCCTCTCATTGAAATGAATGATGCTTACAAATGATAAAGTTACTTCTTTTATTACTGGTTTGGTTTATCCCCTAGTATTAAAAACAAAAAAA
>CM053751.1:40784527-40833983 GCA_028658305.1 Pachyuromys duprasi
AATTTATGATCTGGCCAGTTAAACTTTAAAGCTCCCTCTCTTGGTGGTACTGAGTGAAAACCATCCAGGCAGCTGCTGCCAGCAACATTCCTGTGTGCGCCATTAAGCACCTCCAGATGAGTGAGGGACAGTCACTTAATTTTTAAATTGTATTTGGAATAATTATTGCTGTGTACTAAGAACTTGACCCAAATAAAAATCACATGACGTATATCCCAGTGTCTTGTAGAATTATTTATGTATCACTACTTTTTTCTAAGGTGATTCTAAGCATTGATGGTGCTATTTAATTACTGAAGATTTTAAAGTGTTGAACTTTTAACAAATTTGTTCTCTGACAATGTTTTAAAGGTAGATGCTCGTTTTAATTATGAACTGCTTTTTCCAGCAATAACTAAATTTTCCCATCATTGGAATGAGGTTAAGTTTTCCAGTGATTTATTGGATGTGAACTTATCTCCAGGGTGAGAATACTACTTCAGTTCTTGCTGCCTTCAGTATCTGTCACTTCCCTGACATACGATGTGGAAAGCTGGAGTGCTCAACTAACACACTGTAAAGTGTTTTCAAGAAAAGGACTTTTGGAAATAAATGGGCCTTTTAGTCATGGGAATGTGCTTGTCTCTGAAGATAATTGGAATCCAGCCTTCTGTTATTATTAGGGTTTGTATAGAATTACGCATTGACGTGTTTTGGGGAGTGCGAGGATGGCATCTGTTTCATCGTGCTGTCGCTGTGTCTTTTTATTCGTTCTCCAAAGCCACAGTCAAAGGAGAGTCTCCACAATTGGTAGCAGTGACAGAGGGTGAATACTTTCTTCAGTTCGATGATAAATGGCAAGTTGACTTGTAAACTATAACTAAATGTATTCACTTAATATGGCAGTATCAATTCATAATTGTAGTTCTAAGTCATTGTATGTGGGGGACATCCTTTTGAAACTATTCTTTACCTACGTGTACTTTAAGATAAAATAAAAAATATCAGGGGCTAGAGAGAAGGCCCAGCATTTAAGAGCAGTTACTGTTTTTACAGAGCACCTGGGTTTGATTCCCAACACACACACACTGGTTCTGTAGCTGCAGCTCTAGCCCGTGTACACACACATTTTTGAGAGGTGGTAGTGGTTTTCAAGACAGGGTTTTTCTGTGTAGTCCTGACTGTTCTCAAAGAGACCCACCTGCCTCTGCCTCAAGTGGGTGATACCACTGTCCAGCTACTACAAATATATTTCTAATCTAAAAAAAAAAAGGCTATTACTATTTTTAAGGTAGGATTTTAAAAAAAAACCTCACATTTGCATTTTTTTTTACACATGCTGATTGAACTCAGGTTGTCAGGCTAGCAAACACCCTTACTTGCTGGCCCCTTGTCATTCCCCAATTAGTAATATTTAAAGGCCTTTCAGTCTGCTGGTATAAGCAAGCAGGACACACCCAACTACAGTTAACTCACCTCCAACTCTTAACCTGCTGAGGATACCCTGATACAACAGGCTTTAAAAACAGGTTCTTTAAAGAATTTTCTTTATTTATGTGTTCAGGTGCCTTTGGAGGCCAGAAGAGACAGTGGATCCTTTGGAGCTGTAGTTATAGGCGGTTTTGAGTTGCCCGACGTGGGTGCTGGGAACTGAACTCTGGTCCTCTGGAAGAGCAGAAAGCATTCTTAACAGCTGAGTCATCTCTCCAGCCCTGCAACACCAGGCTTTTAATAGTACTCATCCAACACACACGAAGTCCTTGTGTTTAAATGCAATCTATGTAATTTTCTTTTTATTAAGGATTGGGCTAGATGACATAAAATATGTAACTGGAAAAACAAATTTACTCTGGCTGTATGACCACTGTCCTAAGCCATTACAATAGTTTATGACAGGTGGCAAGTGTAACTCAGAAAATAACTTAATCCAGCAGTAGAACAAAAACATCATCAGTAGTACTGAATGAATATATCTCTCTCATATATATTTGTGTGTGTATATATATATCTATATATCTATATAGCTTTGCACAATCAGGGAGCAAGGCACATAATGAAATGAGTACACTTACGCAGAAGAAAATAATAGCAACAAGCTGAAAGAAAAGCACAACTTCATCTCTTCAAGCTGTGCATAGTCCTCTGAATAACATCCTCTTTCAGGTACATTTTTGTCATCATGCTTTAAAAAAGTATATTTCTACATTAGATTTATTTATGACAAAGTTCCCACAGCTACAAGTCAGGTGAGCCTTGGCTCCATTTTATTTTATTTTATTTTAAAAGAAACGGAAAGAGGACAACCCCAGTTAAAGATAATGTGCAATTCTCTTTGAAAACAGTAAACAGAATTTTTACAACACTTAGCACAAGCTAATTATATTTTACCTTATGCAACTCTGGAAGAATCATTCACTAGTGGCTGATATTAAAACTAAGCAAAGACATTTGAAACATTCCAGTTAATGCTTATTTTCTAGGAGGGACTATTTACAAATACAGGAAAAACCAGGAGGGTGGAATTTTGAAAAATGGCAGTTTGGATATTAAGTTATAACAAATTTAATGAATGGACAGTTTTTAAAATGTATCCCTACATGCTGCAGCCATGTCTTACTTCCTAAGAAGTTGATGCTTTAACAATCCCTTGCTTAAAATTCCTAGCTCATGAACATCATGCTCCCAATTTGACCAGATCTTAAGTAGGGCTCACTGTGGACTGCCACATCTTTGGTAGGAAACAGCCAGACTCCATTTAGGTGGATGAAAACTCTTGTAGGGTTATTGTTTCCCTCCATTTCTGCCCAAACTTAAAGGGTACTTACCTTGCTTCTCTTTCATTAGCACCTCAACATTTACTTGGTGGTTTGTGTTTTTAAATGCTATTCTTTTACAGAGTACAAGGCACTGGGGATTACAGCAGACAGTGTTCTAAAACAGTTTACTTGAGAGCAAACCCAGCAGAGCCCCTGCCCGTACACACACTGTATACACGTGAAGCGTTTCATTAAGCATTCGTCACCTCCTAAGGGCACTGAGCAGGTGTAATTTTTGATATAGCTAGAGGTTTTAAGGTATAACATGTTTTCACTGGATTTTAAAAGGACCATGTTAAACAATGGTGGGTTATACAGTTTTATTCTTGCATTTACCTTTGGGTAAACTTTGAGAGAGGTTACCTGTTACAGATAATGTAAAGTGGAAGTTAAAAAAAAAATGAAGTTCCAAAACAGAATTTTTTAAAAAAGAAAGCCATTCTCTTCATGTATAACAAAAAGAATTCTACCTATTTTATCAAAAGTTACCACACCACCACACAGGGCCAGTGGTTTAATTGGTCTAAACTGGAGTAAAATCTTGGATCACGTCAGTTATGATGCTAGTCCTCAAGATATATGGAAATGGCTGAATGGGTGTTTTACTTTCTTAAATACTGCCTTGTGTTTGTAACATAAAATTACATAGCATAAATTGGTTTTCTTTGAGTAGCAAATAAAATGTTCTGTTCGAAGTCTGAAACCTGGATTCCTGTTGCTCTGAACCTTGGCTTTGTTACCCTGTTAGAATACTATGACCTCTCAATTGTAACTTTTTAGACAAACTCAGAAGTATTTATAACATCAAGTAACACAGAGAGGGAACCTGAAACAGTTCTCAGCCCTTTGCAAGATATGCCATCAGTGGGTAGGAGCACCTTGATTTTGGAGGACTTAAAAAAAAAAAAAACACTGTCATCATTATTACTTTTAATTATCTGATGAAAATAGGCCTTTTGGTAATCTTTAAGATCCAGCCATCTTTCCCATGTTAAAAAGTTTAGACACTGAAAAAAATCTAGTTATATAGTAAAATGAACATCTGAAAAAAAAAACAGATTTTCTTCCCTTCAAATGAGAATTATAGCCACTAAAAAGAGAATGTATTTAAATCTTTCGGGAGTAAAAGCCAAGCTGGTGTGACTAATGCAGAATAGTGTCTGTACAAACACCTGTGAACCAGAGTTAGGTTATTTTATTAACTGAGAATAGTCTGCTGCCCTTCAGAGCTGGTGCCAAACCTTAAACACTAAGACACTCTTGACATTACCTGTATAGTAAAAACTAAGGGTGTCAACAAGCTAGTCATTATTTCTGAAAAGCACCTGTTTGTCCTGCCCTCAGGAGAAGGCCCTTGACCCTGTTCACTAGTCAGTGTCTGGGAGGCCTCCAGGTGCCTTTTATTGGCCTGAAAAGCCATGTAAGCTGGAGCTGCCAGGCAGAGGGCAGTTAAAAAAGGCACAGAACCAGTGTCATCTTCTCCGTGAATACATCAGAGAAAGGAAAACAGAGCTATATCTCAACCAAACCTTCAAACACACTAGGCAGTTAAAAAAATTGGAATGTGTGTTTTTCTTTTAAATAGCTAAGAAACTACATGCTGTCACATGACTGGAGTTAGAAATGGATAGTTACTACCCCTTCAGTTTCTTGGCATTACAAGTTTTCAAATGTGTCTACTCTCCTGAGAAAACCAGAAGCTATGGCTCAGGATGACTTGAGAATTCCCATGAAATCCACACAGAAAAAAAAAAGGCTGTTGGTTTAGGACTCAATGCAGATTGGAGGACTGTCTACCTAAGTTTAATTTAAAAAGGAAAAGCAAAAGAAATCAGAACCCTACAAATAGATCCCGGGACAACTGGATCCACACTCCTGGTCTGTCTGGAGCTTGAACAGAGCCGCAGGTTGAGGAGCACGGGAAAATACTCCTCTCAGGCTTGGGGCCTAGCAACGACTCAGCTTAACTACGTTTACTGTGCGTGTTGCAGTGCAGGTACGTTAATGGTTGCTTCCTAAGAACAGCAAGCACAGACACTCGAAAGAGTCAAAACCTGTCCCTAAGTTGGGCTTTTAAAAAGCACAATGACTTATGTAGTTGCCTCCTCCTCCCCAGCTGCAGGACTGCACTGCACAGTGGCCAGAATGTGACGGGAGTGTGAGGAAGTGTGCCACTTCCACATCTTTAGGATGCATTTCCTTTTTGGAGAGTGCTCCAGTGAAATATGGCACACAGTGCAAAGACTGTCTTCTCCAATTGTTTACCTTCTTGACCCAGTCATTGGAGTTACTTTCTCCTTGAGGGACAGGACCAAAAGATTTCTGCATTTGGCAATGGTTATCTTTAGAAGAGGCACAGACTCTGCTTACAATATGTGTTCATTTGTAATTGGTGGGGTGGCGAGTTTTTATTCACTTACTTAAAAGTAGCTCTAAGATTGCATTTTATTCCCATCAACCTATCACTGTAAGTTGATAAGGACACACTCTCACATACCAAGGAAAAGCAACAAAAGCGCACAGAAGAACAGTGTGAGGCATAGGAGTGTCATCAGGGCAAGGTGCCCAAGCTCTGCTGTGCATGCATTTGCCAGAGTCACTGTAATGGACTGTGACTGCTCCATCACAACACCTGGGCACCTGTCTCATCTCTACACATGAGCTGTACACAGCAAAGCTCTTAGTAGCTCCAGGAGCTATGGATGAAATTATGAAAACTTGTTTTGTTCATGATAATCCCATCCCAAATGGATTCTTTGTACCACAGTGTGATGAATGACTCCTGTACAGGGCCAGTTCTGTTCTTTTTAACAAGTTGTGGTGCAGGCGTTGCAGAACCTGATTTTGTTTTTATAATGACGTACCACATTGGGCACAGGGTGCATATTTCATATTTGGACTATTCATGGACTCAAATGTCTATTAATGCACACTATATATGAAGGTGACTGGACACTACATTATAGTGTGTACTGGACACTCTCACAATAAAGCAAGAATCATGAAGCCAAGTTTATGGAGCTTCGCAAGACAGTACTGCAAGTAGCCAGGATCGTAGCATTATATCCTCCTGGTGTTGTAGACAAAGCTTACCCGTGAAGACATATCAGAGGTGGCTAGGGCCACGGCAGGACTACTGCCTACTAGAACAGCCCCAACATTCCTATGTACAACGCAGACAGTGTCTTGAGTTCTCTTTCCTGCACTGTTTATCTGTTCGATAATGAAGATTTTCCTGATTTAAAGTGCCCCTTTACATGTAGTATTTAAGTGTCAGTCAAGCAGTTCTAAATTCAGCCAACTAGGAAAAACTAGGAAAAAAAAAGAACAAAGCCCTATAGGTGATATGCCAAACATTCTGATGGTACGTTTTGAGAAACTGCCCATCTATTTTTTTCTAAAACACATGCACAAATAGGTGGCACGTGGACAGACACGAAATACCTTCTAGTTTTTGGTCCAGTCCATACGATAGACAAATTATAAGAGACGACATATCCCTCCTGTGTCTCCTCCTACCCAATATACAAAACCCCATATTCCGATTAGGAGGAAAAGGAATAAATAGAATCCGTTCTCTCTATATACACATTCACAGATGTATACATATACACAATCTGTATATCTGTGTGTACGTGCATGTACACACACGCAGCACATATACACACAAACCACACACACAGCTGGACACTACCTGAATAACATATCAGGAGGCTCTGAACACCTGGATTCACAGATGATCAGATGAACTGATTGTAGAACTGATTATAGATAGCATGAGCATCACTCTTGTGGCTACCAGTCTCTGGAAAGCTTAGTGTTCTGGTCTCTCTTAGGGGGAGCGGGAGGGGGTCCTCTTCGCAGTGTTGCATAGCCTGAAATATGACTACCTCCAAAGCCAGCCTTCTGCTGGTCAGACAGCAGCTCTGGTGGAGGTGGAGGTAGCGCCATGTCGTCCATGGTGGCTGTGGGCTCTGCTCTGGACATGCGTGAGGAGGAGAGGGAGCCATGCCGTGTGATAGACTTGCGCTGCAGGGTCCTGTTGAGATCAGCTAGGAATCCAGGCTGGACACTAAGGCTGGATTTGGGAGAGGTGGGCACTTGTGGCACAACTGTGGTCGTCGTTGGCTGCTCAGGGATGTCAGCTTGAGTGAGGCGGGTGCTGTCATTGCGTTTGGGTCGGGTAGGTGGAGGGGCCTTCTTTACTGATGTTTTAGACCATAGCTGTGGCTGAGGATTAACAACTGCCACTTTGGGGGAGGTGTTCCCCGAAAATACAGCTGGAATCTCGATGGGGGGCAGAGGAAGCTCTATTTCAGGTGGAGGGGGTGGAAAGTCAGAATCGGATGGAGGAGATGGAAATTCCACTATGGAGTCCTTTCCACGCCCACTCAGGACAGAGGGTTTTGTCGATACATTCCCTTGCTGGTGGATTCCAGGAAGGTTGACTCCAGAAAGGTGCAGTTTCCCAGGCTTGGGGGGTGCTGCGGGAGGTGGTGGGGTCTCCTTGCTGGGAGACCCTGATTCTGCTGGCGGTGCAAACTTGCTGACTAGACTGTCTACCGAGGGTCGCTTGGGCTCGGGGTGTTCTGCGCAACTGCCGGACTTAATGCTGGAGTTGCGCTGCGGGGTTGGGGGTGGTTTCTTCCCCCCAGGGCTGGACATCTTACTTGGCTTTCTGCCTGGAGATCCTCCTTTGTCAGGGATAGGCGAAGCCGGGGCCGGGGCCGGGGCTGGAGGAGGCGGCGGAGGAAACACCAGGCTGCTTTCAGGAGGGGGAGGAGGGAAATCTGGAGAAGGGACAGGGATTGAGCTGGGCTGCCATTTAGGTTTTGCTTTTACTGCGGGAGGGGACTGTGGGGTGACACTTGCTGGGAGGGGCTTTAGGGGCTGAGAGTCCACAGGAGGAGGGGTGGGAGGGGGTGGAAACTGACTGGCTATCTGCTTCACGACTGAGGGGACAGGAGACAACGGAGAGGGGGGTGGCTTCACCCCAAAGCTTTGCTGCTTGGGTAGTGTTGGTGGGGGACATGGGGCAGGCTGGATAGGGGGAGAGGGTGGAATGTGAGAGCCGGGGAAAGCTGGCTGTTTCTTTGTGGGGGGCACTGGAGGGGCAGGGGCGGGTGATACAGCTTGAGCCATGGTTGGCACAGTCTTGGTGCTGCCTGAAGGAGGAACGGTCACCAGAGGTTTAGGGGGTGCTTGAGGAGGGACAGCTGCAGGGATGGGAGGCGCTGGTGGGGGTGTGGGAGGGGCCACCTGAGGAGCATGCTGAACCTGATGAATCTTCAGGGGAGGAGGTTGGGGGCTGAACTGTGGCAGTGATGGGGCACATGGCACTGGCTTTAACTGGGCCATGGCTGAACCAGGGGTTGGGGGTGGTGGAGGCGGCGGGGGTGGAGGAATAACTCCATTAGGTGGCACCACAATTTGAGCCTTGAGGGACTGTGAAGCCAAAGGCTGAGGCTGTGTCCCTGGGGGTGGTGGAGACTTGAACAGGGGCCCTGAATGCTGAGCTGCGTTCTGCAGCCTGGTGATTGTGCTGTACTTGACAAACATAGTGGCTGCTGAGCCTACGGAAGGTGCAGACTGGCTGGGGAGAGGAGGAGGGGGTGGGGGTGGAGGAGGAGGGGGAGGAGGAGGTGGGGGTGGAGGAGGAGGCAAGGGGGGTGAAGGTTGTGAGGCAGTATAGGGGGTGATGACCTTAGTTTGAGGGGACAGAGGGGGCATAAGTGAAGTGTAGGAGCGATTCATAGATTCCATTCTGGCCTAAAAGGAGTATAAAAAGGGAAGTGGGAGGGAGAAAAACACAACAAAAAGTTACAGAGGTAAGCTTGGACTCTATGAAACTAAGAAGCAAGAAATTTAGGACATGCATGAAGAGGATGCAGCAGCTGGTGATTATAAAGGCGCACAATGTCAGGAAGGTTAGAATCTGATTTCCTGGCTAAGAAGGACACAGAAAATACTGTTTCACCCTGTAATATTCTTTTAACAGCTGCACTGTGTAACAATCTAGGAACAAGTTCCTGCTGCAGAGCCATTTAGGTGGTGACAGGGTGTGTGAATTCTGACTTTGGCTATGACTTACAAACCCTGCCTAGGCCCTCTGGGCTCAGAGTTCACCTTTAGTCTGTGACCACATCCACATCAAGTGGATGCATCTAGGGTTGGGAGGTTGGTGGAAACGGAAAATGGGAATACGCAGCAGGCGTGCACAGTCACACAGGGATGAATGAGCTTGACACACACACTCGTGTTCACGTGAAACCCTTGCATCCAACATGCATAGAATTCGAGCGATGCAGGTAAGGGGGAGCGTTCTTTACATCTGCTTTACTGGAAAACACACAAAGGAATGCTTTGTAAACATTAGAGCAAAAGACAAAACACCACACAGAAAAAGCCAGAAGAAAGCAAGAGCTCTGTAAAGCTGAAGGAAACTGTCAGGAAGCAAGAGCTTAGGGTTTGCTGGTAAGTTGTCCACCCCTCTATCTGGTAGTATTTTGGCACTGCTGAAATGACTACACCTTGTTGCTTACTGCCAGGACCAGCCATGCATAGATTTGTGGCTCAAGGACTTCTGAAGGACTTTCCAAGGACAAGAAGGACTTTTGACTTAGTAACTTTGGGAACACCTCTTCAGCTCTTTGAACAACTGAAGAAATGAGGTAACTTATCTGTTTTCAGTTATGAATGATAGCTGCTAATTGGCACTGAGGAAATTTGAGTTAGTGAACTAGAATGTTCATTCACAGAGCTCAATTCTAATGCTTACAGGATGGTCACATGTTTCTCTATGATTATACATTACAATAAAGCATTAGTTTGTAAGATCTGGTTATAGGAGTCACTCGGGTTAATGTGTTTTCAGAGAACAGCCCCTGACCTTAACTTGACCCTGTCTTGGCTGCTTCAGGGATGCAGACCTTAGCTGTGCTGGCCTTCTCATGTGGCACCTGAGACTGAGGTAACAGAAGAAACACAGAAGGATCAAGACTCAAACAAGCTGGCATTACTGCAAAGCAGGATTCATTCTCATTCTGAAGCTACAAGGACAGACTTTGCCTCTTAATCACAGAGCATTTGGATCTTTGCTTTCCTAGAATTTACATGTGGTAAATAGGTAGCTTTATCATTTAAAATGCACATGGTTCTTACGTTAATGATCTGTGAGGTAAAGGGTTTGTTTTGGTTTGTCAGTGGTGGGAATCTAACCTGTGCATGCTACACAAGTGCTGTTCTACCACTGGGCTGCATCTCTAGCCAAGGCAAAGATTTTCCTCAAACATTTAAAACTACCTAGACAAATGTCTCTAGTAAATGCTTAGAGTATTAGTTTACAAGGAACCAACTGGTGACACAGTCATACTTCGAAGGCTACGAAAGGAGGATCACACATTGAGGGACAGCCAGGAAAACTAAGTGTGATGGACTATCTCAAAACAAGAAAGACTAGGACATAGTCTGTGGCAGTGTTTGCCTGGCCTGTGCATGGTCCTAGGTTCAATCCCCAATACTTGGGGTGGAAGACAGAATTATTAAAAGTTTTTGATAATGGAGTTTAACTGTGTTAAAGAATTTAGGTCATTGAAACCAATCATTTTTGTTTGTTGTTCAAGACAGGGTTTCTCTGTTTAGTCCTGGCTGTCCTTGAACTCACTCTGTAGACCAGACTGAGCTTGAAGTCTTGAAGTTACAGAGATCTGCCCGCCTTTGGAGGGCTGGTACTAAAGGCATGTGCTACCAGGCCCGGCTTAAAACCAATTCTTGACAACAACTTGTACCACACCTTGTACTCTCATTCCAGTTAATCAACCACATATGGAAATTATGTAATATTTATTTTAAGGACAAATTTAAATTTCCCTTTTTATTCTCATTTGTGAATGTGCTTATTATATTTATGACTCAGACCAAAAGAATGAAAAAGTCAAAATCACGACTGCGTAAAAAGCAAAATAGTCTTGGCAGAGGCCCCATTGGTTCCTCATTGATGGAACATAGCCTTTCCACTTGAGTGGGAACTACAGCCAGGACACAGCTTTTCCTACAGAAAATCTGATCCTATTTGATAGACTATCGTGTCTTTCAACTGAACAAAAACACCTTTAGGGTAGCTAGCTCTCAAGTCTTAGCAGTGAAGTTCCTTTGTGCAGCAGACACTGGTTAGTTAGTGCAGAAACTCCCAACAGATTAACTATAGAGAATGAGTGACTGGTGTGCTCAGCTAATGGGACATTTATATATCATAGCTCCTCTCCTCAAGGCTCAGGGATTATTGTGAAAAGGCAAAAAGAAAAATTTTAAATTGGAGAGGACTCAAGTGAAATAGTGTCTTCAGGACATGACAGAAGTATTGTATTGATGAGCTTAACTCTGACTGCTGCACAAAGCAAGCCAGTCAGCATGTAGAGTGGGAGGGGATTCATGAGCCCCTCCCTTCACTAAGGAGCAGGTGACAGCTGACAGCTTCTGGAAGGTGGAGAGCCAGCTGTCTAACCGGTGTGGCTCCTGGAAGGAGACCCTGGAATAGGACATCTCTCTGTGGATCAGCGCCACAAACTGGACTCAGTGGATTATTGAAAGAAAAAAAAAAAAGGACACGAAATTGGGAGGTGAGGTGGATGGGAGGAGCAGGTGAGTATGAATATGATCAAAACACACTGTCTGCAATTCTCAACATATAGATAAAACAACATTATTGCCTGTAATAATGATAATCATTCTTCAGTGTTACTGAATAGTATGCAAGATTCAGGGATCCAAAATTTTAAGAAAGTTTGAAGAAATTTATCGATGCTTAGAGACATGCCTCAAGACTGACATAAGGAATGAATCTGAGTTAATTAAAATGAGTTGTAAGCTGCTTCTCTGGGACTTAAGGGGAATGGCACTGCATGGTGTTGCTGCATCAAACTGGTTACAGTTGAAGGAAAGAGGGAGATTGTTACAGTTTAAAGATTTGCCTCTGACTAAAGAGTATAAATAGCTGCCATTAAAAACTAAGACCTTAGGGCACTAATCACTACAGACAACTCTAAAATGGTTTCCCCATTGTAATTAAGAAGATTAAAAAATCTAAGAAAGAAGACTGAAATAGTGCCAAATGAGACTCTAATGAAAGAAGAAAAGCACAAGCTAAAAAAACAGTGGACAATCACAGATTTTTCTATGCAAATTAAAACTAGTGTGTTACCTTGCTGGACTCTTCCAACTGAGTGCCTCGCTTCCAGGCTTCAGAGAAGATGGAGCTTACGGTGCTTTGGGATCGGGTGTGTCCTGTTGGCAGGGTGTCAGAAACCCCACTGTCAGACTGGTTAGAGTGATTTGACTGAGACTCTGTTTAAAGTGTTAAAAAAATTAATCAGATATCATTTTGATTATATAGATACATGTATAATGTGCATATGGATACACATATGCACATTTTCAATGTTGAGGTTAAATACTATGTAGAGTTACTCAGGTCACTGTAAATTCAGTGAGTATATTCTAGTAAAAAAAACACAAAACCTTATCTTAGTTAAAAATTGATTCTTGAATTTTTTTAATAGATCACCATGAGCGACTGACACAAGTCATTAGGACCCTGGAAATCTGTCCTAGATAAAAATTGACTATGAACAAGTAAAGCCATCCCCATCAACAAAATCCCTACTGGCTGGGCCTCGTCACACTGTCTTAAGGGACCTGCAATCACCATGGTTCACGTTGATGATGCCAATTTGTGGCTACATGCTGTTTACCTTGTTCTGCACTGTGAAATCACTGCTTTCGCAACCCTACCCCTTCTTTAAGTAACTCACTCTGTGTAACCCTCTAAGAGGGGTGAATGTGTACAGAAATCATTGCGAAGTAATTTGTGGGCTGGAGGGGGACGCCAGTGCCACCAGAGAGTGTGTGCTGTTCTTGCAGGGTTCTGCCCCAGCACGCACAGCTGTGAGCTGTGATGTCTGTGTAGGGGTCAGTGTCCTCCCTGGCCTCCATGTACACGCACACAGAACTCAGGGAGACACACATACATATAAATAACTAAATCCTTTTCTAGAGGCTATCAATTTGAGAGTTGGGGGGAGGCGTGGAGGAGTTGGGGAAGGGACAGGAGGTGATGTTTTTATATTTTAATTAAAATGTATTTAAATTAAAAAAATATTTTGTAGGGAAGGTTTATTTACTTATTTGTTATATTAGTATGGGCTCATACTGATGCATCTTTTTTTTATGAAGAGGTTTATTAGGCAGATATGAAGAGAGGGAGAGAAGGGGGAGCAGGACATGATAGAGGAAAAGAGAGAGGGGCGCCCCATAGAGAAAGGGGAGAAGGCCAAGAGGCCAGGGGCAAGAGGGACCAAGAACTTGATGTAGTTTATAATTTGGTTATAGTTCCATACTACATAGTATATATAGAGTTTTTTTCTTTTTCTTTTTTGTTGTTGGAGGGATGGTTTAGTTGGTTGGGTTTTTCGTGTGTGTCTTTTTTGAAATGGTTTCTCTGTGTAGTCCTGGCTGTTCTGTAACTCACTATATAGCCCAGACTGGCCTCAAACCTGGAGATCCGCTTGGCTCTGTCTCTTGAGTGCTGGGATTAAAGGCGTGTACCACACCACCTGGTATATTTCTTTTGTTCAACATTATCCCAGCTTTGGGCACCAACACTCTTTCAAGCTGTGTCTGTGACCCTCTGCTACACCGTTTTCCTATTTTTGAGTATTTCTTCTTGAGGCTCATCTTATGTATTTTCTGCCACAGCCTTGGAGTCAGTCATTTGTCCAAGATCACTGGTTCCTTCTTTTGGTGACTTGGCTGTGGGTCTCAATTCTAGAGTATCATTTCTTCTAAGCCTTTCTATGGACAGAACCAGAAATAGGTGCTTACATGGGCTATTTACATTACACCCATACAGGTTAATATATAGATTTTTTTTTTCACACAAGTTTAAGTCATTAAACAATGACATGGATAATCACTCAGGGAGGATTTTGAAAGAAGCACTTAACTGATGTGCATACAGAATACTTATTTAAAAGGGGAGGAGATCTAGAAGTTCCTCTGAGTGTCACTGCTTTCCCGTGGACACTGCAAAGCCTCACAGCTTAAATGGCGTCCTTAACGGTAATTCTGAACTGGTGTTTCCATTGCACTGAAATGTCAGGAAAGCTATGTAGCAGGAGTGTGGTGTCCTGATGGATTATGAGCACATCTCCAGGTAGATTTTATGTTGTGTGTCTTAAAAGTATGTGTTTTAAAATAAACTTTCATAAATATAAACTATAACACTGCATTAGAAGTGCATTCAAACCCTTCACAGTAACATTGCACTAAGAAGAAAAGGACTCACTCTTACAGTCTGGAAATTGGCATGGCTGCGGTGCACTGCCAACCCTCTTGGTGAGGCCGACACACTGGAGTAAAGCCGAGCTGTGTGGTGTGCTGACCCACCTGGGATGCTAGAAGAACTGGATCCAGATTTAATGCTAGAGCTGGATAAAGAGGTCCAGTCATAGGCTGACTCTGTCCTCTTCAAGGCTTCTTGGTAATTTGTGTAGAGCTGTTTCCCATACTAAGCAAAAGGGAACAAATGGTGACATCCCTGAGCTTGTACATGGAAACACATGGGGAAGGGAAGGGAACGTTTCTTTTTTCTTTTTTCTTTTTTTCTTGTTCAAAGGTTATTTTTTAAATTTAGGTTTTTTATTATTCACTTTACATCCGCGTTGTAGCCCCATCCCTCCTTCCCTTTTAGACCCACCCTCCCTCCATTCCCTTCCCCCTCCCCTTTTCCTCAGGAAAGGCATCTCCCTTTCCCATCCAGCCCAGCTCATCAAGTTGCATAAGGATTGAGCATGTCCTCTGCCCCTGTGGACTGGCAAAGCAGTCCTGCCAGGGGAAAGTAATCAAAAAGCTGGGAACATTTCTATATACTAGTTTTTATTAATACCTGCAATGATCTAAATAGTCCTTAGTACTTGAAAGTTATGTTCATACTAATTTTCCTCAGTTGTAAGTCAGCAGGAAGCTAACTACTGATTTTAATAATTTTGTAACAAATAAAAGTTTTATCATTCCAAATTCAAGAGATCTAGAGCTAGATAGTCTTAAACATTATTTAGAGACAGTGCTCCAAATATACTTGAAAAATAACCATAACTTCATTTAAAATTTTATTTGGGGGTTGGAGAGATCTGTGGACAACAGAATAACCCATTTTGCTTAGGCTAAACTTGGTTACATAAGAATCATAATACACCCTGTAACATAGGAAAACTCACTTTGATGCCATATAAGCAGTGTCATTCCACAGACATTAACAACTAACACAGTTCCCAACCACCAAAAGGCATGAACTTAGGCCTGAGGAAACCAGATACTAGCAGAACGATGCACATGAAACAAAGCAGACCCACCATCAAGAACACACAGCATCCTACTAACCACTTCATTATTTCAACATCAAATGAAGAGGAAAGTACCTTCGCGATTCGGATCCCATTGACCCACTGATGCAGTGTCCTGACATCGTCACAGCAAAGATACTTGATATACTGAGACTTCTTTTGGATCTGCGGGTGCTATAAGAAGAAAGGCAGAATCAACTAAGTTTCCAGAGAACTGACTTAAACATATCCTGTAAGTCATAGTCTACATAAATGGCAAAACAGTGTATACTTCTCATACTACCATAAAGTGCAATTAAGCAATCCATACTTTCATTTAAACAAAGTACATATCATGTTAAATTTTAGGTCAAGATGTCCATGTAAACTTTTCTACCTTGGAAGTTCTCAAATATTTCTTTTACATATCAAAGAAAAACTCTATCTATCAAGATTAGGTCAGTAGAATTCTCAGGCTGTAAGACTGAAAAATGGAAGAAGGTCTGCCCAGGAAATGATGGTTTAGAAGCTGCAAGGGAGCCATTCCTTCCTTGTGGTAAACAACTATAGCAGGCATATATGAAATTTACATAGCACAGCACCCAGGACAGAAGTCTGTGGCCACACCTGGCTGCTGCAGAAATACTCTAAGAGTATAATGTTGAAGTTTGTTTGTTATGTCCCTGCAATATTTATTTTATTAGAAATTAAAATGAGAGAAAAAATTAAAATAGAAGAACACAACTCTTCCCAAATCCCTCTCAATAGCCAAGATGGCAAAAATATTATGGGACCTTGGAGAAAACTCCACTATACTATACTGAATGAGGTGTGAAACACAGTGATCTCTCAGTATTATAAGCCTAATGTTTGTATCATGATCTTTGGGTTTTCCAAGGGACTTTTGACTTTATTTTGCAAACCACTGGCTGAGGTTACCTTGTATTAACTTTTAAAAATTATTGGCTATTGTAGGGCATGCTGACACACACCTGTAATCCCAATACTATGAAAGCTGAGACACAAGGAGCCCAGGTGTGAAGCTAGCTTGGGCTATATATGAAGGCTCTCAAAAACAAAAAACAAACAAAAAACCAAACTCCAAATCCTAAACAAATGCTACTCCCTAGATCCAAATGACAGTTCTCACAGAAAAAGTACGGCACAAATATGCAGACCTAAGCAGTACTGAGGGTCATGAAGGTGGAGCCAAAAAGTGTAACCCTTTCAGTAATTCTTCCTGATCCTCTGTAGGCTGTCTTTATAAACATTAATTTAAATCACTAAAAACACTAAATGAAAAGTGCCCACTCTTCTCTACTGTATGGCCACAATTCCTGTGAGAAACTTAAACCTGACTGAGAGAGAAGAAAAGTTCCTACCAACAGCATAGATTGTGGCTAGACTATTGTAGCCACAGACTATTGTGGCTAGAATTTAGCGGGAGGGTAGAGACAAAGTTATTTCTGGACCAGATGAAAGCAAGTAAAATTTGAACTTGGGAACAGTGCCCTCTGAGGCATCTACTAATAATGTTCAGGAAAACAACAAAAAAATATGTGTCTCACATAAATGTTTTTTTTTTTCAAGACAGGGTCTGGCTTCAAACTCCAGATCCTGTCTCTTCTTCCCAAGTGCAAGGGGTTTCAGTGTGAGCTGCCAGGTCAAACCTTATGCTGTTCTCCCTGGAGCTCAGGGTGGGGCTAAAAGGCTTTAATGGCTGAGGTCCCCCTAGTCCTCCTATCCTTTTCCAAAGACACACAGTGTACTTGGTGAAGACCCCAATGTCAGGTGACCTCTATCTGATATGGATTACAGTTCCCAGAACTATGTTACCTTTAATGCCAGACAACAGTCTGTGGGTGCTTTGTATTTGTTTCTATAATCCTGTCCATAGTATACATTCACATGGTCCAGTTGGAGAAAGCACACCAGATCCCGAGACACCTAAGAAAGAATACCTCAAGATTAACATGGCAGTGCAAATAAGCAAGTATCAAAACAGGTAAAGGGTTTTAGGTTGAGAATCAAAGCTTTATTAGGTAGAAAGTAAGATTTTTTTCCTCAGTCTACAATGTAACCAGAAAAGCAGTCCACTTTGTCATCTTACCATTCCTAATGAATACTGATTCATTTAAAAATGTTGGTACTGCATAAAGATACAGTATATATGTATAATAGATACACAATAGGTAGCAGAGAATAGCAGCGATTTTAGCAAAGAACAAGACTCTACCAAGTATCTAGACTGCTAAAACGTGCACCTCAAACACAGAGATTCTCAACTCAGAGTCACATCAGCAGCTAGAGACAACAGCTTACACACATAGTTCATAAGATTAAGATGATACTGTAAATGCTTAGAATAGCTCTGAACCCAAAATAAGCACAAATGACAGCTTATAACTCAGCAAAAGCTCATTATACAAGACTGAAGCCGTCGTAATCCTAAAAACCCATTCTTCCAAAGTGAGATACACACAACTCTGGCAAGACCTCTACCCGCCCCAAATATCAAGACTGTTTAGCTGGATGTGGTGATGCATGCCTGTAGCCCAGCACTTGTGAGGTAGAAGAGGGAGAGTCAAGAGGATCAAGAGTTCAAGGTCACCCTAAGCTACCTGGTGAGTTTGAGGTCATTCTAAGCTACATGAACAAGATCCCCTCTACAGCAAATCTAAACAGGAAAAAAGGTAGATGATTGAGATGAACCCAACTAATGATCAGAGGTGAACAGTTTTCAGCTTCCCTTTCTTTACAGCAGATTAAAAAAAAATGAAACCATCTTCTTTGTGTCATACAGAGGTAAAATAGCATTTTTACTATGAAGTAAAAGCAGCTAGCATAATGTGGGAGTGCAGAAGTAAAGAGAAGGGACATACCTTTGCTTTTCCTTTAGGGACATAGTAGATGCCAGATGCTCGCAATAGAAAATAACGCTTTTTCCAGGACTTTTTGCCATCGTCTTTCAACCAAAGGACTCCTTCAATTTCTGGGACAGTTACAGAACTTCCACAAAAACATTCCTTAAAAATAATCATTTGGGAAGATTAGTGATCCTTATATTTTCAGAAAATGAATTATCTACTCTTATGAAATGCGTAACAGTAAGCAAAGAAAATGGTTTTGTAGTAAAGCCACACTAGCTTTCTGAAAGAACTTTCTATTCTAAACACAGTATGAACTTCCTTTAGAATTACTGTGGCAATCCTAAAGTGGAATCAGATGTGAGTCATGGGGCTGGGAAGTGGCTCAGTGGGTAAGAGCGACTGCTGTGCAAGAATGAGGGCCTCACAGTTCGAATCCTATCACCTATAGAAGAAGCTGGGTATGGCTGCATGTGCCCGCTGGGCCAGCCTAGCTGAAAAGGGCGAGCTTGCTGTTCAGGAGGAAGAAGGGAAGAAGGTGGAGTGAGAGAAGACACCTGACCCTCTCCTCTAGCCCTGTGTCTGCAGATATGGACGTGTAATCTCGCATGCTCATGTGCATACACAACACACACTACAGCACACAAAAGGTCTGTCATGGCTGTAATGAATATTTCCCTATGAACTCAACTGAGTTGTATAGAATACTACCAAATTCCATTTCATTTTCTCTGTGTGTTTGTGGTGTGTGGAGGCTAAAGGCTGATGTCAGGAGTCTTCCTTAGCTGCCTTTCACCTTCTTTTTTGAGGCATGGTCTCTCACTGGACCTAGAGCTCAGTGGCTAGGTTGGCTGGCTAGTTTGTTCCAGGGATCTGCTGGGATTACAAATGCACACTCCCCTGCCTAGCTTTTATGTAGACGGCAGGGGCTATGACATGCCCCATGCCAGGTCCTCATGAGCAAGCACGACTGACAGGGCTATCTCCTGCCCCCGGAAAGGCTGAGAGAACCAGCAGTCACGTTTCTTTCCCTCCTACCTGGCAACCCCTGAAAAGCTATTCCTCCTCCTAAAGCACTAGCACATTGCTTGGCAGAAACCTTACCAGAGGTCTGTTAGGGGCTTGACAGGTATACCCAGAGCACTGACCTCAAAATATGCTCAACATTTCAATTTTAAAGTGTGCGAGGGAGGGGAGAGAGTCGTACCTCTAACAGCACATCTTTGTTTCTGTCTGCCATCTCAGCCGCTTCCTTTTTCCCTAGAAGGTAATTCTTAAACAAAACAAAAACCAATGAATGAAAATTAAAGGGTAAAATCATCCCACGATTCCCTTGGAGTAAATGCATACACCGTTTGCTCCAGAGAAGCCACTGAAAATTTTAGTTTTGCCAGTGTGTAGGGAGGGCAGAACTCCCCCCCCCCCCAGTATAAGCACTCTCATTAAAATGTTCCTATCCATTTCCATTCTGCCCCAAACACCTGCTCCGAACTACTCCACAGACTGCCCTCCTCTGAAGCCCGAGGTGACAATATATGCAACAGCAAGCCTTCTGGAATATGTAACTACAAAATAAAATAAAATAACCCAAAGCATTATAAATAAATAGAAGAAACAAGGAAAGATTCCTGAGATTCGCGAAGGCAGCATAGTTCATGCCGTTCCAGATGATTCACTCTGGCTTTTTAAGAAGAAACCCCAAGTTCTGCTGGGGATGTAACAGTCTCATTTGCTTAATTTAATTACAATTGAAACTGTAGTCAGTGTAACTATTCTTTCGGTCTTCTACAGAAAGATCTATGGACACTCCTAAATGTATATTCTTCATTAAACTACCCAAGTCAAGTCTGAAGGACAGACTGTCTTTAACACTACCCCTGTTTTTCTGATCACTGCTTTTATTGCAGAGTCCTTGCTTTCCTGACCTACTGGGGAAGAAGTGGAGAAACAGGAGTGAGGCCGGGAGAAGAAGGTGGAGGCACAGGGTTGTGAAGTGCTAAACCAGGCATTATGTTGGGGTAATAAAAGATGACAGAAACTAAAACAAGAATTAGCCATACAAGATCCCCTGGCCTACTTTGTGAGATGAGAATCTCAATTATTAATGTTAATCTGTATTTACAGGGAAGAAACCTAGTAACCCCCTGGAACTATTTATATTTCTTCCAAAATTCACCCCCATGTGAGACTGGGAACCTTTCTGAGGCCTAACACCTGGCCCCCAAGTTCCTTTCCACCTTGGCAGTAATGAATGCTCCCATAGGGGTTTGTAGCTACAATACCCAATCACATGGCTGCCAGACTTTAACTCTAAAGTTTGTCAGTCTTACCTGGGGGTTTTTAAAAAGTGCATATTTTTCTATACGCTCCATAAATATAAGCTTGTTTTGGCTGTCTCTTGTCCAATTAAGAAGATTTTCAACCAAGTTTTCATGGTCTTCAAAGATTCTCTCTGTCCCAAAATCAGAATTACATGAAAGGCAACATGAATCACATTAGAATTATGGAATCTTTGTGAGTGTAGAGTCAGAGGTTGATAATAATGTCCTCAGTTGCTCTCTACCTTACATTTTAAAGCAGTTGCTCAGCACGCACGAACCTCACCAATTCAGCTACAGGCTAGCAAGTCTGCCGCCCCCCGCCCCCCAATGCTGGAATTATAGATGCATGACTATAGACTACTAGGCTTTTTTTCCCTTAAACATGGGTTTGGGGTCATGGTGGTGTGTGTGTCACACTAAACACACACACACAGAGAAATAATACTGAACATGCTAAAAGTATTCTTTGAAATCTGTTGATGGGCTTTGTTTCCCTTAAAGACCCCTGTACAAGTACCAGTAATTAACAGCACAGGGCTGGAGGGAAGCTCAGCTCCAAGAATGCCGCTGTTCCCAGAGGGTCCAGGTTCAGTTCTCAGCACCAATACCAGGCAGCTCACAACCACCGGTAACCTCTTCTGACCTCTCCACGCACACAACGCAAAGGCACACATTCAGACACGTAAAATAAATAAGGGAAAAAGCAAAAATCTTTAATAACAGCTTTTAGTAAGTGTACTTATGCAGCTCTTATTTCAAAGAAAAAGCATTTTGTTATCATTTAAAAATTTTGCTTTAATCATTTTAAAATACAAAGTAAACTGGAATTCATCTTTTATTCAAAGAACGCTCCAGATACACTAGAAAAACATGTCAACAAGCCTGATTTTAAAGATAAAGTGCCCGATAATTTTATAGAAAGAAAGTGTAGATGTCTGAAAATACTTCTATCAACTGTAGAGATTTAGATGCTAACAAGCAATTACAGCAACGGCATTACCCATCTGTAGCTCGGAAATGGTCTCCACCAGCGACCAGTCTAGACTGTAGCCACAGTGAGACTTGTCCATCAGGCTGTCCAGCACTTGTCTCACTGTCTGCCTCTCGTCCACCATCATTGTTTTAGAGCTGTCATCAGACATGTGGACCCTGATCACCAGCTGTAACAGGTAAAGATGCAATTAAGGGGGAACTTAAAAAATAGTCTTCTAGGAAAGCATTTTTCCAAAATTACATAACACTCTGATTCATGTATTTAAATATAAATTGAGACATATTATGACTACTGGCATTACTATTACAGGTAGGATCTGAATATCAAGAAACCTGCCTAAATAAGATTAAGCCCTTTAAAATGACTATTGTGCCAAGATGATTCTGTCTCAATGACTTTGTTTTGAAAATAGCAAGAAACCTTTATAGTATCACAGTGATGTGAGAAGCACTGCAAGCTACGGGTGCTGAGCTAAGTGCTCCAGGACCAGCAGAGAAACAAAGGCTTGCTTTCATAAGCACCTCACCCACAAACCCCACATATGGAAGGCCATTAGGAAGAATATATTTTCACCTTTCCATAAATTAGAGAAACATTATAATCAACAAGAAAATTCTTCATAAACCAAGACCGGAAAAAAAAAGGATAAATATTTCAAACCCAGCCAAGAGCCACACATCACCTTTTTCACTTGAGCCTCTTTAATTTTCTCCAGGGCGACTCTGATCTTCTCAGCTTTCAGCTTTGCTGCCTGCTCTTCCTGCAAACACAGAACATTTCAGATAAACTGCTGCCCAGAGTGTGCAGACACCAGAGAAGGCTTCAGGTTTAGGAGCTGCTACTGAATTTCATTAAGAACATAATGTTGCACACTTATAGAAAGCACATTTAAAAATGGCCCTGTTTTCAAACAAGTAGACAAACTGGTAACAGGATGAATCCATATTCCAGAGCAAAAGAAAGGAGCCTGCGATTTACGCTCCACTCTGTCAACATAAAGCAAATGACTTTCAGGTTCTGGGTTTGCACAAGCACGATGCAGGAGGAGCTCGTGCCCGACTATTCGCTATTCACAGAACGCCTCAGAATTCGGACTCCCTCCAGAGTTCATGCACGATTTTTTGTGCGCTGTTTTGTTATGTTGAAAATTTAAGATCATCGTAAAAATATATTCAGCAAAACCAATATGCTTATTTTCAATAATATAAAACCCTTAACAAAAAGTATAGGTACTAAATAAAATTCTCATTAATATGCTAATATAAATAAGAGGCTGCCTTATATTTTAAGTTTTACTGATTTAGAAAATCCTGCAACACAATCATGTCAGTAAACTCAAATTTATTAATCCATCAATAAGGTTTTTTTAAATGCTAAATATAACTTTATAAATAACACAATTGTAAGTAATTATACTTCAGAAAACTTAAAATTATAAACTAGTAGAAGTTATAAAGAACTAAAAATGAAGCATTGTCCTTTCTCTGATAGCATACAGTATCCAACACTAGTACTCATTGTTTAGGTCCAGCAATAGGCCATATTAAACACTATAACTTGTAATTTCTAATAAAAAAAACTCATTTAAGTAAACTCCTGTTTATAAAGAATATTTTCTATTTCTTAGTATGAAACATTAAAATATCTATATAACTACTATTCTACAATCTTTTAACACAGTTTTTTAAAAAAAAAACAAACAAAAGGAAAATCTAATTATATCAGCCAAACTTTATCGGGATTGTGCCTAAAATCCCATAATCCATGTGCTAGTTTTCATAAAAAGCTAACATTTCCATGAAAGGAAAAAAAAAGATAAATTTATTTACTGATGTTTTTTTCCTATTCACCAAAATTCTGATGGCTTTCTTCTCTTTCCATTTCCTATTTTGTTATCTCTGCTTACAAGCTTAAGTTACTATCCCATGGACTAGAGACACAGGGGCAGGGAAGGCAGCTTTCGTGCCAGAAATTGGATCCCTTTCAATGAATGGAGCCTCTGAATTACAGAATAACCAAGGCTTGGAAACAGTATCTGTAAACCCAACAGTCAAAGAACAAAGAACTTTGTTTTTAATAATAAAAAGGATTAATACTTAGTTCTTGTACAATTTTAGATATACTTATTATCAGTCTTTTCCTTTATGCAAATAAATGGCATCATAAAATATGTAGATTACATTTTAATATAAGATTTTTTTCTCTTGGAAAATAGGTCATAAGAAACTTAAACTAGTGCTATTAAAATTGTTTCTAAAATGGAGTCTTTTAGAACTGAGAAACAAAATAAGAATTAAGTAAATCACCAAACATAATACACAATTTTGGTGAATATAGTAAGGCTCTATAAAGGAATTTGAAATACTTTAAACATCAAGTAACTGAATTCATAAAAACTGGGCTGGAGAGATGGCTCAGAGGTTAAGAACACTGGTTGTTGTTCTAAAGGTCCTGAGTTCGATTCCCAGCAACCACATGGTGGCTCACAACTATCTATAGTAAGATCTGGTGCTCTCTTCTGGTGTGTATGGCAGAACACTGTATAAATAATAAATAAATCTTAAAAGAAGAATTCATAAAAATTACTAGAAAGCATTCACCTTTGCCTCATCCTTCTATTGGAAAGAATAGTTGCTGCAGAGAAAGAAAATGTTTCATTTATGTCTCTGAAAAGTAAATTTAGGGTCTATTGGGAGAAACTGAATTGGAATCAATGCTTTGTATATTTGAAATACAAACATGAACTTTTAAAAGTAAAATATTTAAAAATAAATCTGCCTTTACTTTAATGGGCACCGGTGTTTGGCCTGCATACATGCATGTACACCGCATGTGTGTGGTGCCTGCAGAGGTCGGAAGGGGACCCTGGATTCCCTGGAGCTGGAAGTCTGGAAGTACAAATGACTGTGAGCCACCATATGGGTGCTGGGAATAGAAGCTGGGTCCTCTGGAGAACAGCAACTCTTAACCACTGGGTCATCTCTCCAGCGAATACATATATGAAAAGACGGTCAATAGTCCTTATCATTTGGGAAGTCCAAGTTATAGCAACAAGATACTTACTATGCCTCAAATCTGAAACACCAACAACAAATGCTGGTGAAGAGGTGGAACAGTAAGAACCGTTGCTCACTGCTAGTGAGACTGCACAATGGCTAAGCCACTTTGAAAGACAATTTGGCTGATTCTTACAAAATGTGCCACATGATCCAGGGACCATGCTTCTACAGATTCACTCGAATCAGCTCCCATCCGTGAAAAACCTGCACATGGATGCTTATAGATGCTTTATTCATAGTTACCCAAACTTGGAAGCAACACAGATTTCCTCTAGTAAGTGAACAGAAAAATAAATGTGTATCCTGGCAATTAAATCCTATTCAGCACTAAAAAAAAAAAAAAAAAAAAAAAAAGAGCTATCAAACAACCAAAGGGCACAGAAGGATTGTAAACACATATTAACAAATAAAATAATTTAATCTATAAAAGGTACATACTATGTAATTAATTCTAACTAGACTATGCCTGGAAAGAGCAGCAGAGAAGATCAGTGGTTGTGAGAGGTTAAGAAAGAAGCAGGGCATTACTGGTCAGATTGCAGAGGCCTTGCCAGGCAGAGAAACTACTGCTTCCCGCAGTGCAATAGATGATACAGGTCAGCATGTCAGACCCCAAAATTGCTGTAAGAATATGTAAGGATAAACAATTAAAAACTGTACTTTGGTTAGCTATAAATGCAATAATAGTGTTTTCATGCTGTCATTTTACTTTAGTAAAATTTAGTTTGTCAAATTCTATGACAGGTTTAGCTTAATTGAACTCATAGATCAGTTCCTGCTCCACACCTTGCAAGTATTAAACAAGAGGAGAACTGGGTAGCCAATTAACATACATTTAATCAATTACACTTCTTACACAACCAATAAGGAGTCATATTTTAAATCAGAACAGCTAGGTAATGCTCTCCTAATACAAAATTAAGCCTTTCTTTGAGCCACAGAAATTGGTTAATATAATTTCCTTTTAAAAATTGTTTTCAGGGCCTTGCATATAATAAGCACCTACTATTGGGCTATGTCTCTGGTCCTTATAAATTGGTCTATGAAAGATAGTATCAAATTTAAGAGCTAGTTGTTTTGTTTCAAAATACATACATTTTAGTTTATTCTTCTCTCATTTACTACAAGGATAACTGTTCTAGAAACTCTTTGAAGAAACAAAACTAGTTAGCATGAGAGCTGAATATCATTACTAGAACAAAACTGTAAATAAAAATAATCAAATTGCATGAATCCATGTCTCTGTGAGTCTCACACTTGTCCTCTGTGAGTGCTACTTATATTTTCTAGCTAAAACTGACCTTGCTTAGCAACCATGGCGATGCTGAAGAAAGGAAACCATCTTAAATTCTTTGTGTTTGCAGATAGGAGACAGATGACTGAATCTGTGTCGATGTGTCTGGATGACCTATGGAAGACTTCCTGTAGCTTATTTATAAAGGCTGACATGTTCACTAATGCAAGGGCAGAGCTTCCTTCAGCGGATGTTCTGCTGAGCAGCTCAGACCGTCAGTCTTCTGTATGCATTGTTTTGACTAGCCCTTTCTTCACGCTGTCTCATGACTATCCTAAGCATAGTAAGAGACACCTCATTCATGTGAAAACAACTCTCTCTCCTACTTCTTTTTTTAAAAGAGCAAGAGACAACCCATTTTCTACTGAAAAAACTGCTGTGTGGCTATCAATAACAATCAAATGCCAACCCTCCTCAAATTTGCACAAAGGACAAACACTGGGTAAAGATCTTATGATTAAATGAAAGCCAATTCTGGGTAACAACATTCTCTGGGCTATAAACATTACAGTTGCTGAGAGATGGACAGTAAGTGAGACTTCAAGTGAGACGGACTTCAAGTGAGAAACTAAGACTATAGGTTCAAAATAATGAAATTAAGGTGCAATTTCTCTGAAATCATTTCATATATTGCAAAAATTAAAAAGTAACAAATTATCTCAAAGAGAACTTAAAGTTATAATTTAATATTCATTGGATGCTCTATTGTATAATGCGGCCTGGAATCAGAGTAATTTTAGTTAACTATTTCTGTGAAGAAGTCATGAAATTATATTAAACTCTCATTAAGAGAACTAACATTAATTATCTAAAACTACTTGCTGAACTACAAGTTATGTTGTGTATGATATCCAATTTAAATTTCTACAAAAACACAAGGCTTGTATGATTATTGTAGCCATGGTACCAACTAAGACTCAAAAAATCTACTGTCTTCCTAAGATCACACATATTTACTAAGTGTTTAGCTGCACATTTGTTATTCCATAACCTCAGTTTCTTGTGTCCTTAATAGCTTACACCCTTAGCTTTTGGGGTACCAACAAAACTGCTTGTTAAAGACACACTGTAAAAACAGTTTAGCATCTTTTCTAAGGCAAAGAAAATGGCAGTTACTCCAGCACGGTTTGTTTTCTTTTTATTATTATTTTTTAATTTTATGTGCCTTAGTGTTTTGCCTGCATTTCTGCGAGTTACAGATCTTGGAGCTACAGACAGCTGGCAGGGGCTGTGTGGGTGCTGGGATTTAAAACTGTGACCCCTGGAAGAGCAGCCAGTGATCTTAACCACTGAGCATCTCTCCAGCCCCATGGCATGGTTCTTTATGTATTTTGTTTAATGTCTGAGGGCTCTGTCTGCATGTACACCTGCACGCCAGAAGAGGGCACCAATGCCATTTACAGATGGTTGTGAGCCACCATGTGGTTGCTGGGAATTGAACTCAGGTTCTCTGGAAGAGCAGCCAGTGCTCTTAACCTAAGCCATCTCTCCAGCCCTCCGAGCATGGTTCTTAAACACTGGCAGACACCTGGAGGTTGGGAACTGGGATACCAGGCTTATGGTGGAGAGCCAGATTGCTCAACAGATTGGCATATCAGAGGTGCACATACTTGGCAAAATTAGACTTTTTACATGTTCGTACATACAGATACATATATATGTATTTGTGTGTATACGTTTATATATAATCTTAATTTAATTAATCTCATTTTTTGAGGCCCCAGGCGGGCTCAGACTCACTGCATAGCTGAGGACAGCCCTGAACTCCTGATCCACTTGCCTTCACCTAGGTTACAGGTGTGCCACAATGCCTGGCTATTGTATCATACTAGATCTGTGCTCCCTAAGTGTAAGAACTATGTCCGTTTGACAGCGTTGTACACTAACCAGTATCCTTCAAAGTGCAAGGATCACAACAGATTATTAGACAAATAGGCAAGAGAAGTGGTAAAATGTTAAACTCAGTCTGGGAATAGTGCAAGAAACAGATGAGGGACAAAGAGAAAAGTGTAGTGCACATATAGGTGCTAAGAGACCATTCTTAGGGTGGAGGCAAGGAGACTGAGACAGACGGGAAACCCAGTACAACGTGAGGATCACCACGGGCTCATTTCAGTCCTGAGACAGTGACGGGGATGTACAGTGACAAGTGATCAGTGATCACCTGTGCCACTCGGAGATTGGCAGTATCCTAAGTAGAAAAAGAAAATGCATCTCCATTGTGGGGCCCCAGGCCGAGGTGAGGGATTCTGTAGGATTGAAGTGTAAGTAAGATGCTGATAATATTCAGAAAACCCTAGCAGCCATTGACTATCTGGAAACTATCTGGGAACAAGGTGACAGAGATAGTACATGTGGCCAGAGCTCACACTCTCTTCTAGGACAGATCCTAGTTAGACTATGAGGCTTGTCTCTCGAGTTAGAGCGCACGTGGTCTCACCGCTCACTCTGCGAAGGAGTCTTTTTCTTCGAGCTGCTTCTTGGATTTGGTTTTAGTCAGTTACCTTCTCTCCTAAGTTTATGGTGTGAATAAATGAAAGAAGAAAAACCCTCTCGGATTTAATAACATACATAACTTCTAAATTGTTTATTCATCAGAAACCGTAAGCCAAGCCTGGCATTCTTGAACTTAACATTGTGCTACTTAAATAAGATAATGATTAAGAAATCAGCCATTCAGCTCCTTGTTATTGTTACCAAGTTAAGAATGAGAATTGATAAGAGATTTTGTTATAAAATAGCACCCCAACAAAATCTAGCTGAACTGAATCAAACTGAGGGTAGAACATTGAGAAATTCAAATTGTGATCGTCTCTTCCAGTAAGGCTAAGTTAATACAAATCAAAATTCTGTCTATGTCAGTAAATGCTGAAATTAAACCAGAAGTAATAATGTGATCAAGGACTGTAAAGCTTGCAAAAGAAACACATACCGTAAAGCCATCAATAGCAAAAGTTAAATTAAAGCAGCGATTTTAGACTTTGAAATGCAATAGAAAATTAAACTAGAAAAGGTGCAACATACGTGGAAGAACACTAAAAACATCTGCAGAAGTTAAAAATCAAGTGAAAACTGAACATATTTTTGGCTGTGAACATTAGCAGTCATTAGATTAGGAAGACAGTTACTTTCAGCAGGAGAAATAGCACCTGTCTTAAGACAATGGTGCTGCAATAAGAAAGGAATACCGAGAATGCAATCACAAACAGATTATGTTCTGTCTGCAGGGCAGCAAATAGTTACATGCACATGGAGAACGGTGGCATCACCTTGGTCAGCAAATGAGAAGGCTTCCCTGCAATGTTTCTCAGAAGGAGGGATGTTTCCCTGTCCAGATAGGAGTGCTTGTGCAGAGAGAGAGAAACAAAGAAGGCGGTAAGAGAAGTCAGTAGAGGCTTTATGTGTTTTAAAATAAAACAGAACAAGAATGACTCTAATTAATTTCACATCTATTTTTGTAAACTGAGTGGAATGTTCATCGAGGGAAAATATCTTAAAACCAAACCAACAGCAGCAGTAGAAATGAAGGGGAGAAGTAAAGAGCCCATCCACACCCATGGGTCTGTTCCAGGTGACCTCTGACTTCTGGCTCTGAGTAACACATCAAGACCATAAAACCAGACTGGCTTACAAGCCAGTGGTCAAGATGCACAAGGCACAGATAAAACTGTGTCAAGGGCCAATGACTAAGTATAGTTCCTATTAAAATTCCGTAAGATGACAGAGATTTAAGCAGTATATTGTTTAGAACACAAACATTCTGGGCTCTTTCTCATCTGTTTCTCATCAATTCAATGAAAGCCACACCAAGAGAAAAAACACCAATGTGTGTTCTGACTGATATTTTGTTTCCAGTAAAATTTTATTAATGAATTCATCACAAGATAGTATTATATAGTGAAGGACTTTCACAGAAAACAAACAATATTTTCTCCTTGAAGTGATTTAATATCTCTCCCTAGTAATGATGCAAATAACATAGTCCCTAGCTACCATTTATATATTTTTAGTAACTTAAAGAGCACTCCATTTTATTTTAAATTATGTGTCTGTGTGTGCATGTAAGCCACCGAGGGTAGGTGCTGAGAACTGGACCCAGGTCCTTTGGATGAGCAGTATACTCTCTTAACAAGTGTTTACCTTCCAAGGCCCTCTTGATAACTTAAATAACACACTGTAATGCAAGCGTATGTAACCATATATATTTATCCTTAAACTTTAACTACTTTGGTATGTGCATCATTTGAACTTGCCTGTCCCTTAACAAATCTGAAGTAGCATTTCATACCATGTAGTTACTTTTGCCATTGAAAGCAATGAATGCTGAATGGAAGGCACTAAAGCAAGTGTTCCATAGGTTGTATTTTATAAATCTATACCAAATTATTTTAACAAGTTCTTTGGAAATAAAGTCCAATGAATAGATGCAAGACCTGTAGACACCTTCACAAGTCCACAGAGACGACACAGCATATTACGTTATGACTGGAAGCACTGTTACGAAGACACTAACTTAAACTCAGCGCAGATCTACCCGGTGTTGAGTCTGGTATAGGACACTGTTTACACTGCCAAAGCTAGTTTTAGTGCAAGATGAACCTAGATAACTGGCCCCTCTCACCCATTTCTCCCAAAACAACAAAAAGAAACCTAACGGTGTGAGTGGAGGGGGTTCCTCATGGTCACCACTAAAAATGTCAAACATTGAGAACTAAGGAAACGATTCCCTCACTTATCCATATGCTTCAGTCCTCCCAAAGATAAAGACGGCTTTCTCAATCATGAAACAGTAGGTAGGCAGAAGTTTCTGAAAACTCAATTTAGTTTAAGGTTACTGCTCAGCCCAGATCAGGGAGAAAAAATAAGTATAAAGACTAAAAAGCAAAATTTAAATATATCAGCTAAAAGCCAGGTGTGGTAGCGCACACCTGTAATCCCAGCACTCAGGGAGGAAAGGACAGGCACATCTTTGTACATTCGAGGTCAGCCTGGTCTACAAAGCAAGTCCAGAATAGCCAAGGCTACACAGAGGAACCTTGTCTCAAGAAACAAAAAATACAACACAATACAACACAACAAAAATCAGCTATAACTTTAATTGCTTTCAATCACTCATTTTGTCATTTACACATGAAAAAATATATTTTCAAAAGACAAAGCATGAATTTGAAGAAAGCAAGCTGTGTGTGGTGTAAGCCTGTATCTCCATGTGTGTGTGTGCGCATGTGTGTGCACGCATGCAAGTGTGTACCTGGAGAGGCCAGAAGTTGATGCTGGTGTCTTTCTCCATTGCTCTCATCTTGTTTGAGGAAGCAGGGTCTCTCACTGATTTAGCTAGTCTAAGCTACCTGGTGTTCTCTGTAATCTTACCTCTGTCTCCAGCGGCTGGGGTTGCCAGCAGGCTACCATGGCCGCTTGGGTTCTGGGGATCCAAACTCTAGTCTCATACCCACAAAAGTGTTTTGTTTTGTTTTGCCTGGCTTTAGTCCCCTGAACCATCTTTCCAGTCCAAGAGAAGAGTTTCTTGAAAACTTACCATAATTTATCAATTTATCTTACAAAGGTTACTGTTCCAGAAAGAGCCCCAAATAGTAGAATATCAATATTCATGTAACCACTTTCAAGTTTTTTCTGTCTACCACTGAGCCCTGGTGGCGAAGGGCCACACCCAGGCCACAGAGCTTGGAGCCACCTTGCTGGCCTTGCATTTCAAGTTTTAAAAGCTAAAATTTGCACTGGGTGATGGTAGCACATGCCTTTAATCCCAGCACCCAGGAGGCAGAGGCAGGCAGATCTCTGAGTTCAAGGCTACCCTGGTCTAGAGTAAGTTCCAGAAGAGTTGGGCTACACAGAGAAAACCCTGTCTCTAAAAACAACTCCAACAAAACAAAACAAAACAAAATACGAAATTTGCCTCATACCATCCACAAAAACTATGACTTGGTAAAACATAATTCTAGACATCAATCTAAAATAATCTTTAAAAAAAGCTTACAATATGTACTTAATGTAGTAATTATAAACATTTTAGCTCCTGATTTTCAGAAAATGTTGGTGGTTGTTTAAGAAACAGATGCAGGGGACTTCATGGCTGAGCAGGTGAAAGTGCTGTACACTTATATAATGTGAGCTCAGTCACTGACACCCATGCACAAGGCTAGACGTGGTGGTGCCATTTGAAATTCCAGCACTCCTATGGCGAGATTTTCATGGACACGGGAATTGCCTGGAATACATAGCTAGCACACAGCACAAACAATAAGAGAGACCTACCCCAAAACATCTCAGAAGGGTGAATCAATTTCCCAAAGCTTTCCTTTGATCTCTTCACAAGTGTGGTGACATTTTTAAAAAATAAATGGGGATTAGAGAGAGGACTCAGTGGTTAAGAGCACTGGCTGCTCTTCAGGAGGACCCAGGTTTGATTTCCAGCACCCATGTGGTGGCTCACAACTGTCTGTAACTCCAGTCCTGGGGAAACTAATGCCTTTTTAAAGCCTCCACAAACACCAGGCATGCATGTGGTAGACAGACATATATGCAGACAAAATACTCACACATACTTAAAAAAAAAAAAAAGACATTGGCTCTCAGGGCAAGGGGGATAGATCAGAAATATAGTATCATAATGATTTTTACTTATTACCACAAATAAAAAATGTCTTATGAAAATACTACTATAGTACACTTTGCTAATGGGCAATACTCCAAAAGTAAAATAATTAGTTGGGTTGAAATTTTTACTGAAGAACAGGACATAGTTCATTAGGAAAGCAGAATGGCAGGGCCTTTTTTGGGAAGGCATATCCACGTTCCTTCTAATTAAACTATGTGTGCAACAGGAGGCATGGCATCTAGAAACAGGATCCTCTTTAAATAAACACCTGCATTACTCATCCCCCTCTCCTGGGGCCAGCCAGGCACACGCTGCCCCGCTAACTCCTTGCTTTTACAAGGAGCGGGAATGAGCCTTCCTTCTCACTGAAGAAAGACGTAAAGGGAGTGAGGGAAGAGGTGTGCAGTTAACAGTCAAGGTGTCTTGGCACTTTTGCTGCTAGTCAACAAAAACACACTTTGGTCAGGGAGATGGTGCAGCACTTGTGGAAGCCTGACACGTGAATCTGATCCCTAGAATTGATATGAAGGTAGAAGGAAGGAACCAACTTCACAAAAGTGTCTTCTGAACTCCATATGCACACTGTAGCACACACGGCCACACAGACACTTTAACAGATAAACTAAAAGTCAAGGCCTATATATTTTCCATTTCCTTTCCATTTACGCTCTTCCTCGCTCTATTCTGCCATCTTAACTCTAACCTCAGGCCTGGAAAAGGAAGCCACACACTGCTGCCTTGTCTACGAACAGTAACTTGGCCCTTGCTCTCCCTGCACCGCCTGGTCTGCAACTCCCTGATGCCCTTCTGTACTTCCCACTGATGGCTGTAATGACGTTTAGGTGGCATGGCAGGGAGGAGCAGGAGAGTGAGTGCCTAACCCAAAGTTAGGGGCTTAGCAAGGTAATCCAGAAGATGTGTACAGTTGTGGAGGACAAGGAAATAAGTGCCACATTAGTAAAAATATGAAATGCAGGACTTTCATTGAGCTTCATTAGTGGACACTTTGAAAAATGTTTTATAAAATCAAGTATCAAATATTGTTTCTTACTAACCCATTTCATTTCAAACTGCAAATGACTTACCAGTGTAACTATAGCTAGAAACTTACCTTGAGCCAGATGACGGAGAACACTTATAATCCAAGCACCTAGTATTGCTAAGGCAGCAGGAACTCAGAGAATGCTGTAGTCCCCACTGTCCCTCCTGTGACTCTAACTGTCTTGGCACCCCACCATCACTACCTCAGTTAAGGACGCCTCCCCTTTTCCTTCTCCGTCCATAAACATGCCCTGTCTCTCCCAGCACACTCACTTCTGGGGGCCACTTATACTCTGTTCTTTCTGTTTTGGGTGTTTTTAAACAAACGCACTATGGATCACTTCAATGAGAACTCTAGATTAAGAGCAGGTGGATTTTCATGATCTTGCATCCTTTAAAGGTGTCAATCAAACACTTATGTATTAAATAGTTTTATTATGAATTATTTGGGTTTACTTTTCTTCATCCTCAGTATTAAGGCATTATGTTCTTTTATATCTTAGGGATGTAGGTAAATTACATTAACTATGAGTTCTGTCTGGGATAGTAAAAATGGTGCTACAAATTACTTGTTATTTTTAAAAGGGGTGCTGGGATTAAAAGGTCTGAGAGCTACTGCTCGGTAAAAACAACCGCTAGTAACAGAATACATTTTGAAGAAACTCAGTATTTAGTTACTCACTGGTGCAGGAGAGACAGTGCACCGCAGGCTCCACCCTGGAGAATGGCTGACCGCTAGGCCTGCAGATACTGATGAAAGCCCTTACAGTCAGAATTTTACAGTGACTCCAATACAAAAACCCCTCACATCAGGTGGTCTACCTTGAGTCTTACCATTCAATATCATATATCATAAAGCTGACTGTCTGGTTTTGCTCACTTTCTTTTAAATCTGATTTAATTTTTATTTGAAAAAAATCAACAAACAGTGCTAGCAAAATTGGGTTTCTACCTGCAGAAGAATTATGTTTATATCCTTCACACTGTACAAAACAAAAACCATCCAAAATGGATCAAAGACCTTACTTTAAAAGCTTGAAACAGTGAAACCTTCAGAAGAAAACAGGTGATATCCTTCAAGACAGTGAGGTAGGCAAAAACTTTTTAAAATTACACTACCAGCACAGTAACTAACCCCAGCATCAACAGATGGGACTACATAGAATAAAAAATTTCTCCACAGCAAAGAACACAGTCAACAGTTGTTAGGAGAAAGCCCACACAATGGAGAAAAACCTTTACCAGCTACACTTCACACAAAGGGCTGGCAACCAGAACTTACAAAGAACTGCAGAAATTAAATACCATAGAAATAAAACTGTCAATCAACAAATGGGCAAATAACTGAAAAGACAATTTTCAAAAAAAGAAAATACAAATGGCCAATAACTATCTTTAAAAAGTGTTGAAAAAACTTAGCCATCAGGGAAATGCAAATCAAAACTACCCTGAAACCTGGTGGCAGTGGTCACACCTTTCACCTCAGCCCTCAGGAGGCAGAGGCAGGAGGATCTCTGTGAGTTCAAGGCCAATTTGGTCCACAGAGTGAGTTCTAGGACAGACAGGGCTACACAAAGAAACCCTGTCTCAAAAAACCAAACAGACAAGAAATGTACTTTCAGATGTCACCTCACCCTGATCAAATGTCTGTCAACAACAAATCTGACAACAAATGTTGGAGGGGGCGGGCGTGGTGTGAATACAGCCATTGTGGACACTGATACCTCTACAATTAGACACTGTGCAGTGTCTGTAACACGTGCTTTACACTCTTCCTTTGTGTTCTTATTAAGAACACAATTTTTCCTATAGACTGTCTTAACCTCTGTCACACCTACTGAGGGGTAGTGATATCTATATTCGCTACCAGAAAAAGATGTTGCAGGAAAAATGCATGGACTCAGAATGCATAATATTGAGGTCATATAATCTCAGAAAGAAAAATAATTGCATGTTCACTCTCATATGCAGAATCCAGCCAATAATATATGTATATAAATAAACAAATACACACATAGGTACAGTATAACATGAAGAAGACAAAAGGCTAAATTTTAGGGAAGGACTGAATGCAGTAAGTGGACATGAATTGTGAAAAAGGATATAAAGCTAATTGTTTTTCTAGTTCAGTCTGTTCAGATTGTTTTGTTTTGTTTGGTGGTAGCTAAGTGTATAAAATATATTCAATAATGAAAGCAGAAGATCTAATGTGCAGCTCCACAGCTTTATTCCAAATACCTACTCTAACTGTATGGAAATTCATTGAGTTGTACAGTCTTTGGGTCTGGTTAATTTTGGTGTAGAACTTTTTTTTTTAATTTACAAGTCTTTTTAAATAATTAAGTTTATTAAACAAAAAGGCTGACATTACTCTATGAGCAGACATAAACATCTGGGCTTCTACGAATCTGTTTCTCTTTGTTGATATTTAAATAGCCCCACACCACGCTCACAGCACTTACAGGAGTCAGCTCAGCCTGCTCTTCCGTGAAGTCAGGGTGCTGCTTGGCCTGCTTACTGGGGCAGCGCAGAGAGATAGCATGCTGTGGAAGTGGAGGAAGGAAAAAAATGATAGGTAATGGAAGGGAAAAGAACAGCTCTCCTGATTATGCAGGGAGAGAAATGGATCATCGAAATGTAATAAACAGAAACCAAACAAAATATGAAAAAAGCATGCAATTTTACTGTTCATTCTCTTGCACAAAAATTAGAAAAGAACCAGATGATCGTAACCCTTAATGACTTAAGAATAGCCTTATTTCATCGCTAGACAACACAGCTTCAGATGCAACAAGGTTGTGTCCAGAAGCACTTTATGCTAATGAGCTTTACTTGCCTGGATTACTGGCCATACTCTAAATCTCCTTCTGTTACTTATCCCTCAAAGCCTGGGCCAAGTCTCCATGTAACTCAAGTTTCTGGCTTCCCGCTTTCCCTCTTCCAATACAAAGAAAATTAAATCTCAGCCAGCAAAGTGTATTCTGTACTAAATTCACATATTCCCCCATCCATCCTTTCAAGTTTTATATGAATAAAATAGCCCTCCCTCTGAGTTAAGTGTGTTTCAGATCTGACTCACTCCTCCTTCGATATGTCTGACACTCAGGCGGGTCAGCCCACAGGGGTAAGGAAGGGACAGCAACGTGTTCAGTGATTCTGTAGCCTGCCCCTCGCCTCTTGTTTCTCTGTACTGCCAAATTTCCTGAGTCCATACCTGGCAGCTCGGCTATTTCCTAGACACGCAGCTCTTTAATCCTCTGCAGCCTTCCCCTCCGACACTTCAGCCATTGAGTTGTAAAGCTTTCTGTACTTAATCTTCAAAGGCATTGATGATCTTGTGTGTGTGATGTTGTGTTTGTGTGTGCGGACACAGGTCGCAGTTTGATGTTCATTGTCTTCTTCAATAACGCTCCACCATACTTGCCGAGGCAGGGTCTCTCACTAAACGTGGAGTTCACTGACTTGGCAAGACTGGCTGGCTGTCAAGCCGCTGGGACCCACCAACCACTGGCCCTCTGCACTGGGACAGTTCTCACATGGACGCTCTGAGTCTGCACTGAGGCTCTCCCACTTCCACACTTAGGTCATTGAGTTCTCTCTCCAGTCTCTGGTGATGACCATTTATCCTTTACAATGCAGGGCAGTGCCTAGGCACTGAGTTATCTGGGGAATAGTTAAGTACCTACTTATGAAATGATATGCTTTGTCAAATTGAGACTCTTCACTTTTCTAGGTATTATTCACTAAATATGTTTTATAGCACTATTTCAGTTACTAGATCAATACTGTCAATTCTATATGATCGATATAGTTCTCAGGAAATAGAAGTGGTAATAGCCAACAGAAAAGGGTCATGTACCTAGCTCTCAAATAGCACACACAAAACGAGTAATAAGGTTCCAGACAAAACAGGACAGATGCACATATGAACCAAAGACTGCGCGGCATGAACAAGGCCAGCACAGATTCAAGCAACATGGTGTTCCAGAACTAAGACAGGGAAGTGAACATGGGATCCCGTCCCTAAAAAAGCCATCTGCAATTGATGCCCTCTGGCACAGGAAAAGTCAGTTTTCTCCAGGGGAGTCCCACAGGGCCTATCAACCTCACCTCAAGGCAGGAAGAGTGCCCAGTATTGGTTGGCTAACACAAAACAAAGTGGTCTTTTTGTACACTTCTTGATCCATTTTGCTTCGTTTGGGCATTTTTGTTTTATTACTAATAAAACTATTTTTATTTTTGTGAGGTTTTTTTTTTGGGGGGGGGGTGTATTTCTTGTTTTTTGTTGTTATTTTTGTTTAAGAGAGAAAAGGTGGGTAAGGAGGATCCGGGAAGAATTGTGGGAGGAGAAACATGATCAAAATATATTGTATGAAAAATATTTTTAAATATTGGAGTTGTCAGAGTAGGGGGCATGATCAAAACAGTCTGAAGACTCTACTGTGGAGCACTCCAAAGACAAGAGGTTGCAGGGAGACTGCTGAGGTCCACACTTTCCAAATCCCACTAAAACAAAAATAAAGAACTTAAAAAAAAAAAAAAAGAAAACTTACAAGCAGACAAAGACAATTTCTGGAAGGTACAAACTATATGGCTAAGTAATAACCAACTTGAAAGGCCCAATAAAAGCTGAATGCTAGCCAGGCATGGTGGCCCATACATGCAATCCCAGCACTTCAGAGGCAGAGGCAGGCATATCTCTGTGGGTTTGAGACCAGCCTGGTTTACATCGCAAGTCCAGGACAGCCAAGGCTACACAGAGAAACCCTGTTTCAAAAAACCAAAAAAGTTGAATGCTGAGCTAGCATCAGAGAAAAATCAAAACAGCACCCAGCTTTATGTCCTCTATAAATAGGACATAGGTCTAGCCCTCAAAGCAGCAGTGGGAGCAACAGGCAACAGAGACCTTCTTGGAGAGCAGGCATCCCCTAGAGTTGCTTCTTCATCTGCCATGTCAGCAACGGACTTATAATCAGATTGACATTTACTCATAGGCCCCAACAGAGCAGACCACTGCTTGAGATGAAGTTCACTCAGTTCTGCAGCCTCAGGCAATGTCATCTTCAGAGTCCATTCTGTTCACGAGGGGCCTTTCCGGGTCATATTGGTTGTGGAAAAGAGACCACACTGGTAAGAACAGAAATGGCCATAGCTGTGACATCACACTCCACAGGCAAGAGTGCTATCTGGAGTAATGAACATAAGTGAGGCCCCTCCAAGACACACTCCTACTCACTTACACCATACAGGAGGAAGTCAGGGTCTCATCACCACTTTATAACATTCTTTGGGGCACTCTTCCTGCTGTGGACATGGAGACCCCGTGCACTTACTGACTTGAGGGCAACTTTAAAATAAACAATAATTCTTGGTGACTTTCCTGAACAATCATTTTTTTTTTTTTTGGTGCTGGAGGCTGAAAGCAGAGCCTTGTATGTACTAGGCAACAGTGTGCCACTGGCCTACGCCTCTGGCCCTATCTACAGATGTTCTATACAGTCTTTTACTCTGCTTAGTCTGAAACATGTCTTACTCTGCATCCAGGCTTGAGAACTCAGTTATCCTCCTGCACTAGCCATCTATAATTAATCTTAATTCAGTATGTTCCCAAAAAAAAGATGTCAGGAAAAGGAAAGCCCAAGGTCATGTATCCTGAAAAGAGGGCTCTGACCTGTTATTAATTTTCTATCTAAAGATAAAATTCTCAATGGCAGTGATTTTATGTTTCATGGGTGTGTGATCATGTCTATGATTAGAAGGGTTTTTACAATGTCCAGGGTACTATTTCACAACCAAAATCCCCCTGGCCCGAAGTGCCAGTTGTGTCTGTATTGAGAAATTGAAAGGGTCAGATGAAGTTCACACTGAGAAATAATCCCACATCCAAACCTGTTCTCTTCCCTAACAAGCTTCTGAAATGCTGGCTGCCTTCATGCCAGAGATTTTCAGAATTGTCTCTGCAGAGGGTTAGCGGTCTATGGGAAAACACATAAGTAATCCTGAATAAGAGACAAGGGGGAAAATTAATAGAAAATTACATTAACTCTGTTCAAGCTAAACATGATTGAGTCAACTGTTATAATTTAGAGTTGAAATAATGATAAGCAGAGAAAATGAAGGGTTTTTGTTTGTCTGTTTTTTGCTGTTGTTTTTAAAAAGCAAACTGTTATCCCTTAAGAGAAAGTAAAGAATATGCAGTCCTGCAGCCAAGCCTCAAGGGCACGTCACCGTAATCAAGGCACCGAGTGTTCTGGGAGGGGAGAGGGCTCGCCTCAGTGGAGAGCACAGGTAAGGCCCTGGGGTGGATCTCTAAGACCACAAAAAGAAGGGAAATAAACAACAGTAACTAAATGTTCACCAGGGAAGAACTGAGGAGCAGGAGCAGGGAAGTGAAGGGAGGGGTCTAAAGACGGGCTTTCGTCCTACCTTCCAACATCAGTACGTAATGTAGACAGCAGGGAAAAAAGAGATAAAGGGACATGAGTGTAGGCTATGGAGACAAATGTTGTAAGGACCAGCTCAAAGATTACAAAGTGCTTATTTCTGGGGACAGAATATGACATGTGCATGGTAGAAAGTACTTAACAAGTCTGAAAGAACTATTTAATCTCATGTATTAAAAACTAATTATAATTTTAAAAATTGTATTTCATTTTAAGAGTATTTGATACATGGGTTTTGGATCTAATAAAATGAGTTCAGCTTGTCTCATTCAATTTGAATCAGAACACAGTATATAGGAGCCAATCATAACTCCTCTAAGAGGCTTCATCCAGCAGCTGATGGAAACAGATGCAAAGACCCACAGCTAAACATTAGACAGAGCTCAGGGAGTCCTATGGAAGAGCTGGGGGAACGACTGAGGAAGCTGGAGGGGTCAAGGACTCCACAAGAAGACCTACAGAGTCCACTAACCTGAGCCCACGGGGGGTTCACAGAGACTGAACCACCAACCAAAGGGTCCTAGGATCCCTGCACATATGTAGTGGATGAGCAGCTAGGTCTTCCTGTGAGTCCCCTAAAAACTGGAGCAGGGGCCCTTTCTGACTCTGATGCCTCCCTCTGGATCCCGTTCCCCTAACTGGGTTGCCTTGTCTGGCCTCAGTGGGAGAGAATGCGCCTAGTTCTGCAGTGACTTAATGTACCAGGGCAGGTTGGTACCTTCTGAGGAGGAGAAGGGAGAATGGGGAGGTAGAGTATGTGAGAGGGAAACTGGGAGGAGAGGCAGGGGCTGCAACCAGGATGCAAAGTGAATGAATGAATGAATAAATAGTTTAAAAGAAAAGAAAAAGGATATTGAAAGCAAGTTTTTAAGCCTTTTTTTTTAAATCACCCTGGACAGAGGAGGCCAGATAAAACTTTAGACCATTCCTGATTTACCTACCAAACCTCATATTGAAAATATCATATTAAATACTACACCACAGTATCTTTACCCATGGGTATCACCAGATACTGTTTGATGTGTTTCTTTTGTGTGTGTGTACTTTATTTATTTCTTTTTATATTAATCACAGGTTATATACTTTGTATTCTAGCTGTAGCCCCCCTCCCTCATTCCCTCCCAATCTCCCTGATGTGTTTCTTGAGAGATGGGCTTTTCACTTTATATTCTTACATTGTTTAAATGTTAGTGAGTGGTATTTTATAGACAGAAAGACAGATGGACAGGACAGTCAACAGCCACACAGTATCCTTGGTGATTAGTTCAGATCTGTTTTCATGCACTTTGACCTGACTCAGAATAAGAGGACAGAGAGGAAGTAATAACAAGACAAGGAAGAGAAGAACACATCTCTAATAAACACTGCTTACTTAAATCTCAACAGAAATATCTGACAGGCATAAAATGCAATGCGGAGGAGCTGGTACTGAACAGGGCTCTTAGGTCACAGAGCAGACATTGGGCTTATTCATAAAATAGAAACTGGCTTTCAAACTCTTTTATAGAATACAGAATTTAGACAAACAAAAGCTAGATAAATGAGGGCTTGTTCTTTAGGCTCCTAGGATCTGCTTACTTTCCCTGCAATAGCACACCTGCCTCTAAACCAGTGATGGTTAACGCTTCTTTTGTGCTCCACAGTACCTAAAATAAACCTAAGCATTTAGGTTACTGGTTAATTGAAATTTATCTTTAATCTAAAGAATTAAATTAGTTTGGTAGGGAAGAGTCTAATGATGCCAGATAGTATACATTTCAAGTTTCCCTGTGATTCTTTCAACGATGTCTTACACTACTTCACTAGTGCCAATAATGCATACATTCTTTTATGTTGTAGCAGAGTCTGTAAACACAAGCTCATTGGAAAGGCTGACTTTGTTCTGCGCCTTTCATTTTCTCTCTTGCTCCTACCATACAACAAAACTGCTATCTTCTTGATGCAAAGAAATCAAGAGACATCTCTTTCTTTTGTTAAATTTATTATCACAAATCCAACCCCTACCTTTACCCCAAAACACTCATGTCATCTTACATCACCCGCATCACTTTTGACTCTCTGAGACACCCTATGAGGAAGAGAAGAAAGGCAGACCAAGTAATAGGAACTAAAATTTTTCTTATGAGAAACTGAGGTCTGCAAAGACTGAACAACTGACCTGAGTTCCACGGGTTCCAAATGACAAAGACATGTTCTGGAAGTCCAGCTTTCCTTTCTACTACATCAGATTAACTCTTTGATAGTAGAACAGAGCAAACTCCAAACAGAAGAATTTTAGCTTACCATGAGGATTTACATAGCCTTATGGTCTCATTTTAATTAGGTTAAAAACAATTATCAGCTTATTTATGGCTTTGCAAATTATAATTCATTTTTTTAAATCACTTGAAACAACTGTCATTAATTCAAGGGATTCTAACAAGTCAAAGACAATAAGAAATATCTAAACCCCATCTAGCTCATTTTTGTGATATTGTCATGTCTGGTGACAAATTCTTCTGTAGTTTCATTTAGCTGAGAAGTACTTTCAACAAATTTTAAATGTTAAATGTTACTACCAAAGTCAGCCAAAGCTCCATTAAAACAAAACACAGTCATTTCTCTGTATTTTAAGGCCAGAATAGCAGAGGAAAATTCCCTCTATTTACCTCAGTAACTGGCTGCCCCTGATGTGATGTCAAATCCAGTTCTTGAGGGCGTGTCGCTTTACCAATATCCAAAGAGTCCATGCTGGAGGCTGCAGAGGCAATGCTGGAACGGGAGGAGGTGCTAACAGAGCGCACCTCAGCCTCACTCACGGTGCCTGCTGACGCGGTCCTTCTGTGCTGACTCGTTACTAAAGGCTTAGAATCTTCTACTGCAGACTGCTGAGCGGCCTCATCCATGCTCAAGGAAGCCTGTTCCAGCTGCGCGGTGATGTCATCCAGGGAGTAGTTAGCATGGGGAGGCTTAGTTGTTCTATTAGAGGAAGATGACAGTCCTCTCAGGGTGCCATGTTTCGATGTATGTCGGCCAGAAGTTGGCTTCTGAGTAGCTTTTGGTTCTGTGACTTGACGCTTACTGTTTCCTGAGCCAATGCTGCTAAGCTCCTGCTCTATAGAGCAAAGGTCGGCCATCAAGGCATCCAGATCCACAGTCTCTCCCTGATTCAGAGCTTCTATAGAGAAGACACAAGTTTCCAGGACATAATCAAAATCTACCCATTCTATTATAATTAGCCATAGGCAGTGGGAAAAAAGCAAAAGAATACATTTCATTGGGCCTAGAAACAATCAAAGTATTTAATAGGTTCTGTTTTAAATCCTGAGAGATATTTTAGAAGCAAATAGCCTATTCTTTAAGATCTCTGGTAAAGAAAATACGGTTGTAAGTTCAAAGACAAAATACTGAAAACACCTTGTACTATTCCATGGTTTTATCCAAATCTCCCACGTAAATGTATACTACTCTGCTGGCTTGATAGAAGTGAGAGTGATCTGAGGAGAGGGAGCCTCAGTTGAGAAGATGCTTCCCTAAGATTTGTCTGTCAGGCATTCTCTTAATGAGTGATTGATGGGGAGGACTCAGCCCATTTGCAGGTGGTGTCATCTCTGGGCTGGTGGTCCTGGCTTCCATAAAAAAGCAGGCTGAGCACACCAGGGAAAGCAAGCCAGAAAGCAGTACCCCTCCATGGCCTCTGCATCAGCTCTTGCCTCCAGGTTTCTGCTGTTTGAGTTCCTGTCCTGACTTCCTTCAGTGATGGATGAATAAGCCAAACAAACCCTTTGCTTCCCAACTTGCTTTTGGTCATGGTGTCTCATCACAGCAATAGAAACCTAAGCTATTAACATGGCCAGGTATCCAGGTAGATACGGTGTTACCAAAACAGAGATGAGCATAAAGAGAAGAAAAAAGTCTAAAGAAATTTATAACATTTTTTTCAAACATTAAGAAGTGACTAGGTACATTAAATAAAGGTCACAAAGGCTGATTTTAAAATTCCTAAGAAAAATTTTCTTTGAACTTCAATCCAGTTAGAAAACAATGCAATCAGATTGCTATGGGCTTTCTCCTTAGCATGCACAGTATCAAGTATTAAATACATGACAAGAAAACCATGTTATGTTCTAGCTGCCTTTTTTCTGTGATTAATCTGAATTAATTGTATAAATTAAGAAAAATAGAACTCAGAATCGAAAGATGGCTAAATGGCTAAGTACTGCTCTTCCAGAGGACCTGAGTTTGATTCCTAGCACCCACATTAGATGGTTCACAACTACCTATAACTCTAGCTTCAAGAGTATCTGACACTTCTGGCCTCTGCAGGGACCTGCACTCATGTGTATACCTACATACACACACACACACACACACACACACACACACAATAATTTTAAAAAAGAAAAACAGAACTCAATCAAGTTATGTATATAATTTTTATACAGTTTTACATTTTGAATTGCATTTCCTGTATTATAGAACTTAGCATACTACTACTTTAGACTTCACTTAATCAAATCTTACCATTCAAGTTGTATATGGAGAAACGGTAAGAAAAATTGGCCATATTTGTTTCCTGACGAAGAGGAGATCTTTTCACTGGTTCTTTGGGCTTGTCAGAATCCAAACTCTTAAAAAAAAAAAAAGGAAAGAAAGTAAGTTTAACAAGTCGTATTAATGTGAGTTTCCATTACACAAAAAGATGAATGAACTGCCATATTGTCTTAGTTAGTTTCTATTGCTGTGATGAAACACCATGACCAAAGAGCGAATTGAAGAAGGGTTTTTATATGGCTTACACTTTCATATCACTGTTTGTCATCAAAAGAGAGTCAGGGCAGCACCTCAAACAGGGCAGGAACCTGGAGGCAGGAGCTGAGGCAGAGATCACGGAGGAGCGCTGCTCACTGGCTTGCTCTCCATGGCTTGCTCAGCCTGCTTTCTTATGGAATCCAGGACCGCCAGCTCAAGGATGGCACTACCCACAACAGGCTGGGCCCTCCCCCATCCATCACTAATTTATAACAGACTTGTTTTACAGAGGCATTTTCTTGAGGTTCCCTCCTCTCAGATGACTTCAGCTTGTGACAAGTTGAGCATAAAACTATCCACACATATTAACAAAGCTAAAGTTTCTTTTTAATGTAGCTCCAGGAAAACATAATTGGTTTTCATTAGTTATCTTCAATTTTTAAATTTATTCTTATTTTTAAGACAATTGAGATTCAAAACTGTCACAGTTGAGGGTAAATACCTTTTCAAATACATCATATAGTCAATGACTTCATTCTATCTAAGTTCACTATGAGATAATTTAAGTATCTGAATATGGACATGGAAAAGAACCATGAAGGGTTTTGTCATTTCTTTCATCAAAGAGTTGTGTTTTTGATCTAGCACAATCGTATTTATGTCTGATGACAAACACAATCTTGAACTTCATTTCCTCCTTCCCTTTCTTTTGTGGTTCTGGGGACCAAACCTAAGGCCTTGTGCATAGCAGACACTCAAATCTACCACTAGGTCACACCTCTAGCCCTCACCACCTTCTTACAATGATACTCTTTTCACCTGGAGCTTTTCTACAATAAAGGAAAAAGGTATCTAAACAGAAAATTACATCAACAATAAAGGAGAAGGAGGAAAAGAAATCTAAAGTTAGAATAGTCTTTTACAACTAATTTCTATATAAACGTCCTATCAAGTAAGTTTAAGGTTTAAAAAGAACTTTGCTGCTGAGCATAGTAGTGCACACTTTTAATTCCAGCACTTAGGAGGCAGAGGCAGGTGGATCTCTTTGAGTTCGAGGCCAGCCTGGTCTACAGAGCAAGTCCCAGAACAGCCAGGGCGTCTCAGAGAAAACATGTCTTGAAAACAAAAATTAAAAAAAGAAGGTATTTTATTTGTATAACCATAAAGTTGCATTAGAATGCTATCTTTATTTACCTATCTCAAGACTTTGATAATTCATTCAAACCGTGTCCATCTTGTTTTTAAATAAACTCACCTTGGAGCCCAGGCTGAGCTGACATCACTGAACACAGCAGAAAATGACCATAAATGAAGTTGACCTCTAGAGTGCTGGGCTTACAGCTATACGCTGCCACACTTGTCTTAAGTGGTCCACTGGGAATGGGACCTGGTCTCTGTGTTGCTAGGAAAGCATACTACCAATTAAATGACATGCTCAGGCTCCATTTTGTTTGTAAAGATTTATTTTTATGTGTGTATTTTGTCTGAATGTGTGTGAGGGTACTGAGTGTGCATGCAGTGCCTTGGAGGCTAGAAGAGGTAGTTGGATCCCCTAAAACTAGAGTTGCAGACATTTATGAGCTGCTACTTGGGTGCTGCGTCCTCCGTAAGAACAGCTAGTGTTCTTAACCACTAAGCCACTTCTCTGGTCCTCCATCCTGTTTTTGAAGCTATCAAATGAACATGATCCATAACCTATTCAGCGCTTTATTTCGAAAGTTCAAAAAACAGCTAAGAAATTCTCCTTTAACCTGATTCTTCAGAAGCAATTTTAAGTAATTCTTTCAAAAGAGCTGAAGGGAAAAATATTTTCTATAAAATGACTATAACTGAAGACTTATTAAAAGTCAACCTCTTTCTAGTTCAAATAAACGAACATGTATCTTAATTATCTGTCCATGGTGCTCAGTCAATAAAGGAAATACTGAGAACCACTTCTTAGGTCAAGAAATTGGTAATATAGTATGGTGATTTTTAATCTTTGGGGAGGTTGCTAAAAATCTGCAAAAACCTACAGATCTTATCCCAGAAAAATGCACAATAGACACATTTTTAACAACTATTTTAAAGGAAACATCAACTATTCAAAACTTAAGTTTGCTTAATTATTAACATGGAATATGTTCACAGGTAACATTGTAGTGAACTAAAGTAATGAAATAAATCTGAATCTTAGCAAGTCAACTATTTCTTAAACTATCCATGAAAACTAACATGTTAACAGTGAGTTGCAAGATGCACTAGTTTAATATTTCTCTTTAATGACAGATTTCTATATTGGAAAGGTAGGCAACTTAAAATACATTGTGAGGACATAGCACCAAGTGAGGAGAAATGCCATCTGCATCTCTGGGCGGAGCTCCTGCTTCACCTAGGGCAGCTGGACTCTCTTCTCCCTGCCATCTCTTTTTGGCCTCCTATTCAAGTGTATAACCACTTGGTCACAGACAGCACAACATACTAACTGGCCCTTGGATAATTTTCTCTATACACTATTATTCCATTTCTTCTGTTTGCTTCTTCTTTTCCTGGCTGTAAAAAACATCATGACAGAGGCAACTTACAGAGAAAGAGTTTGTGTGTGGGATTCCAGGGGACTAAGAGTCAGTTCACATGGCAGAAGTGGGTCAGAGGGGTGGGGAGCTGAGAGAGCACGTCTTTCCACCAGAAGAGGGTGAGCAAGGCTGCACCCCACCCTCAGTGACTCTCCAGCAGAGCCACTGACTTGGAACCAAGTATTTAAACACCTAATTGTATAGGAAACATTTGTTAGAGCCGCCACAGTGGCACAAAACTGGGCACTTAGTCACCATCTTTATGACAAACTGCTTTCTGTAAAAATAACTAAGAATTAAGAACTAGAAAAATGGGTCAGTTAAGTGCACGGGGACCTGAGTTTAATCTGCACCACACATGTAAAAGATGGGCACATAGCCCGGGTAGTGCCTATATCTTGGCAATGGGGGGGGGGGGGGGAGGAACATGAAGATCCCTGGGGCTTGCTGGTCAGCCAGTCTAGACAACTGATGAGCCTCAGGTTCAACAACAGACTGGCTTTCAAAAAACAAGGGTGACGGCCAGAGAGATAACTTATACATTAAGGACCTTGCTACCACACTTTACAACCTAAATGCAATCCCTGAGACCCACACAGTAGAAGGAGAACCAACTCCACAAGTTCTCTTTTGACCTCCACACATTTCACACAGACATGACTGTCACCCCCCCCCATATAAATATGAAATAAAAAATAGAGAAGGATAACAGACATATGGCTAATTCTGACTGTCAATTTGACTATACCTGGAATCAAATAAAACCCAAGCAACTGTGCACAGCTGTGAGGGATTCTCCTGACTGGATTTTTTGAGTGGGAAGGCCCACCTTAAATCCGGTAGCAGCCCGCTTCAAAGGACATGGAAGAGAGAAGCTTTGGCTTTTTGCCTGCTTGCCCACCCTCTCACTGGCAGGCTCATCTATCTGTGACTATTATTCCTTTGCTGGTATTAGGATCTACTTCTTCAGGATCCAACATAGACTGAACAGAGCAGCACTGTAGGAATACCCCAGGACTCCAGAATGGGACCGCGGGGACATACACCTCATAGGGCTGAACAATTACTGAATTTTTGGCCTTCCCATCAAGAGGCAGCCATTGCTGGCTGGATCACCACCCTCCTTTAAATATACGTATTCAGTCTACCAGTTCTGTTCTTTTAGAGAATGCTGACTAACACATCAGATGTCAACCTCTGGACTCTATATACATGTGTGCATCCATTCACACATGCCTGCCCCTGCCAACTGCAGAGCAGGAAATCAGATAGAAATGGTTTGGTACCTACAATTTGACAAAAATAATGTTACCTTTGCTGATTATAGCTTGTAGGGGTTAAAATGAGAATGGCCCCCTAGGCTCATGTGTTTGAATGTTTGGTTCCCAGATAAAAAGGATAAGGAGACACGGTCTTTCAGGAGGTATGCCACTGGGTGGGCTCTGAGGCTTCAAAAGCCCAGCTAGGCCTAGTCTCTCTCTCTCTGCTTCCTGCTTGTGGATCATATGTAAGGCTCGGCTACCACTCCAGCTCCATGCCTGCCTCCTGTCATGCTCCCTGCCATGATGGTTGTGGATTCACCCTCCAAAACTGTAAGCAAGATCCAAACTGAACGTTTTCTTTTATCAGTTGCCTAGGTCATGGTGTCTCTTCAGAGCTATAGAACAGTAACTTAGACAGAGATAACAGGAAAGATCCACATGGAACCCCGGCAGAACTGAAAACATCCTCCTCCAAGTCTAGCAGTAATACAGTATAGCTGCGAACTGAATGTACCTGCCTTTCAAGCTGATCCACAGCTGTGAAGTCAGCTGGAACGTTAGGCATCCATCTTATTTTTCCATTAGTTATGGAATCTTATAGACATCCCCAAAGAAATTATTTAAACATAAGTTTGTTCTAATGTTCTCATTATTATGAAGTCAAATTTGTTTTTTAATAAATATGACCATCTTTATATATTGCATGCAATATATTAACCAGGGAAGTAAAAACTGCATCATTTTATTCTAAAAAGTATCCTGGCATTGAAAACCTGGCCCTTGAATTCTATGTCTGAAATCCACACAGAGCCTCACATGCACGCTGTGTCATGCATGCACTCACACCTCCACCTGACACATACAACATAATGATAAAGATTTAAAAATCAAGACCCGGATCCAGAACAAACAAATGAGTGAGCGTACACAAGGATGGTCCATGCCTGTAATCTCAACATCTGGGCAGTAGGCACAAGATCAGCAGCTCAAGGTCGGCCTTAAACTCAATCAAGTCACATGTCAAGTTCAAGACCAACCTACATGAGCTACATGAGACACCATCCCAAAGACTGGCCAACCACGCATCTACCGCCAGCAACA
>CM053751.1:40834083-40959237 GCA_028658305.1 Pachyuromys duprasi
AAAAAAAAAAACCCAGGCTGGAGAAATGTCTCAGAGGTTAAGAACACTGTCTGTTCTTTGAAAGGTCCTGAGTTCAATTCCCAGCAACCACATGGTGTCTCCTAACTATCTATAGTGAGATCTGGAGCCCTCTTCTGGTAACACAGGCAGAATGCTGTATGAATAATAAATAAATAAAAAAGAAAAAAACACACCAACCAAACAACAACAACAGAAGGCAAAAACACACCTTCAGAACTATTTTACATATAGCCCTGGAATGAACTTTGGTCAGCATTTTGAAAATATGATCTAGAAAATACAAATAATATGTCATAAAATATATTTAAATTTGTTACTAAACAAAATATGCCAAAAATTAAATTTTTAAACTTTAGACTTCAAAATTGTCTTAGTTTCCAATCTCCAATTTGTGAAACAGATATTAAGTCCCCTCTCAAAATAACAGAAATTCTGTTAAAGAATTGTTTTTTGCTTTTTTTTTTAAACCTTAGAATAACCATAAAAAGGGGGCTAGAGAAATGACTCTGCTGGTAAAACACTTGCAAGAATGAGGACACTCCCAAACCCAAATCCAAATGGTGGGCACTTACAATCTAGCCCTGGGAGGCAAGTTCCATGGGGCCTAGCCTAACTAGTAAGTGTTATGCCAAAGAAACAACTGTCTTACCTGGAGACTTCTTGGGGAGCCCACACCAATTTTCCTACTTCTTCTGAGTGCCTTTCCCCCAGCCCTGGTACTTAAGCTTATATTAAACTTATTTTTAACTAAAAAATCTCCAACCCTGCTTCATTAAAGGGGGTGGGAGTGGTTAAGGAAAAAGGAGAGAGACTAAAGACCTTGTGTTTCAAGAAAGTGGTGACTCTGGGAATCTCCTCCAGCCTCTGCCTGCATGTACATGTACACACAGATGAACACACACACCACAGACACGTGTCCACATAGTATATACAAATAACAACTGCAGAAGAAACTATCCTGTACTGTAAAGTTTCTGTTCATCTATTATTTTTTTCTTTTAGCAGTATTTTAAAATTAGCCTGCACATCTTTTGTCTGTACATTAAGCTTTAAACATGTAGTAATAACTCCAAATCTTCAACCAGCTTTTCAAGTATTAGTTCTAACCTGAGTAAGTTTGTCCAGTTCCCCAAGCCAGGCTCCAAACATTTTATCCAGGTCCTGATCTTCCTTGTCACTGTCTTCTTCAGCACCATGATCAATTTCTTCATCTGATAGTTGCTCCATCTGAAATACAGACATTTGTGTTAAATGAGCAACTTCAAATTTAACTTAAAAATTATTCAGAACAAGGTCTGATATATGATATGACTCTCTGAAATCAAATCTTAAAAGTCAGATTATATCATAAGAAAATGAAGACAAGCTGGGCACAGTGGCACACACCTGTAATCCAACCACTCAGGGAGGCAGAGGCAGGTGGATCTCTGTGAGTTCAAGGCCAGCCTGGTCTACAAATCGAGTCCAGGACAGTCAAGACTACAGAGAGAAACCTTGTCTTGAAAAACCAAACCAAACCAAACCAAACCAAACCAAACCAAACCAAACCAAACCAAACCCAAAGAGGGAAACTATCAAATTATGACTAGATTTACAAACAACAATTTGTAAAATACATAGAATCCTCCTTTTAACTAACAGGGTATAACTGTAGTGTCAGTCTCTCTGGAGGCTGCTGGTCTCTGGAATAATCCAAATAATAGTTTCATAAACTTCAACAGAACTCCATAAATAATAGGTTAGATATTTTGCAGGACATGCTAAATTTTCACTTAAATTTCTCTATCAATTACCTGAGGACAACTACATTCTTAAACAATGAGTATACTGTACCTCAAATCATGTACCAACATGCAGTTACTGAAGACAGAATGAAATCCAAAGTCACTGGCAGGTAAACAACGCTCTGCAGAATCCTAGCCTTCAGGGACCTCCCCTCACCATTTCTGCTTCCTCACTTCTCAGCTTTCTAGGCACAGTCTTGTTTGCTGGAACTCTTTCCTCTAGATGTGGGCATGGTTTATGCCTTTCCTCGCTTCATTCAGGTCTGCCTAAATGAGCATCCCATCAAAATAATCCTACACTCTTGTTATGTTCTGCCCTTTATCTAGCTTTAGCTTTTTCCATAGTACTTTCCTGGGGAGTGGGGAGCAGGGTAGAGACAGTTTATGTAGTGCTAGCTGTCCTAGAACTCTATGTGGACCAGGCTGGCCTTGACCTCACAGAGAGCCACCTGCCTCTGCTTTCCAAGTGCTGAGATTAAAGCGTACGCCACCCACACCTGGCTTCTTCACAGTGCTTTTAGCCAAGATCCACATTTATCCTTTCTTGTCTTCATCGGAAGGAAAGATCCTTAACTTCTGTATCTACATACTTTAAGCGACTGACACTTAGGTCACAGTTGTGTCATTAAGTATCTGTTCAATAGTGAGTATTTAAATATATGTGCACAAACATTTTTTAAAGGTTCCTAAGAGCTTAATTTAAGACCAGAGACCATAAAATAAACATTATTACACAAATAATAGAGGACCAAAATAAACACTGAGTACAAGTCCTTCAGGACCGGGTAGGTGTTTCATAAAAAACTCATCTGAGGCTCAGGAATTAAGAGCCAGATTCTCTACCCAGCTGCTCACAGCTGCTTACAACTGTAGTTCCCAGAGATCTAATGCCCTCTTCTGGCTTCCACATGTTCTGCATATGCACAGTACAAAACCATATGATCAGTCCACACACATAAAATAAATTGTTAAAAGAGAAAAGCAGAACTTGCTATTTCTTTTGAGACAGGGCTTCACGATTCTCAAACTCTGAGTGGCTCAGGATGAACTTAAACTTCTGCTCTCTTGCCTCTACCTCCTGAGTGTTGGTGTTTACAGGTGTGCACATTAGAATTTATGGGGCGCTGAGAATGGAAACAAGGGCTTCACGGTAGGCAAGCACTATATCAAATGAACTACATTCCCAGCTAATATCACACCATTTACTGAAGACTTTATTCACCTGCAAATGAAGGAAACTGGGCTGAGAATAATTAAGTAACGTTCCCAAGCTGAATAGTAAATAACAGTGTAAAATTTTGTATGACTTACTTACTAGTGTTTTTTGAACTGATTATTGTAGAGTTGCCATCATGTATACAGATAAATTTGAGAAGGGTATAACTTTCTTAAAGATTTATTATGTGTACAGTGTTCTGCCTGCACAACGGAAGAGGACACCAGATCCAATGATAGATGGTTGTGAGCCATCATGTGGTTGCTGGGAACTGAACTCAGGACCTCTGGAAGAGCAGCCAGTGCTCTTTAACCTCTGAGCTATTTACCTCATTTTTATTTTTTCATTCAATAACATTTATTGGGTAAGGCCTCACATGCCAGGCACTATGCTAGGAACAGAACACTGATGAAGGTCAGCTAAAACCTTCTAGTGGATCCTTATTCTATTGGCATGAGGAATACAAAGTCAGAGGACAACTTTTGGGAATCAGTTCTCTCTAGCAGGGGGTTCCCAGGGATCACACTCTTATTTGTCCAGCTTAGTGGCAAGCACCCTTACCTGCTGAATCATCTTGCCAGCCTCATCAAGGCTTAAACAAACAAACAATTTATCATTGTTTTATGCTAAGCAGTAAATAAATGTGCTCAAGTATTAATGACCAAAAAATGTAGTATTGTAAAGTCAACTGCACACAATGTAACCTACCCATTAAGTATAGTTTAGTTTGAAGCACTAATAATCTTGCCAATTTTCCATGAAACTAACTATTCATTCCCATTTCCCCTACTAACCTACTGTTTAGGAGAACCTGATTTATTATTCAGTTTCTTCTTTGAGAGTGGAGGGAACTGTGACTATCCAAAAGGGTGGGCTTATTAGGTCTTAAGAGTCCAATTAAGTACAGTCTAGGTAGGGTAACCTATGTTGAGATGAGGTAAGGTGGGAGTAAGCAAGGGGAGGGGAGGAAGAAGAGGGGAATACAAATGCCTTGGGATTGACTCAAACAAGAGGGCAGAGAAAAAATTTACAGGAGAAGGACAAAGGCAAGATCTTATCTTATAGGCCCTGGAAAACAAGCTTGCATGCTAGTCCTCCCATCCCTAACTTCCTTGAAGGGAGTTTAGAATACATGATAGGAGAGTTATGAACGCCATGGGAAGAATGCAAGGCGGTGAAAGGGGAAAGAGATTGGCTTTTATTCAGAAAACAGAGTGACTGTATAAAGACGGGAAAGAAAGACCACTGGAAAGGTATTCTAAATACTAGGTAGATAATTATATACAAGGAGATTGATGATCTGGGAAGGAGCACAACTCAGACAAGTCATGTGCGTATCAGGTCATGAGAAAAACTCATGATACACAGTCAGAGTGCCTTACTCATTACAGAGTATTTTTTTTGTCCCTTTAATTTAAAAAAATGCTTTTTATAAAAGTATGTACTCTCTATTTAAAACTACATTAAAATGCTTTCAGGTTTGGGCTCAGAGCAGGCTACCGTGTGACTTCCTTCAGTTTATCTGACAGCAGCCTCTGAAGTTTGACCCTACTGGTACCCAAGTCCTGCGCCGGAGGTGCACAGGAGCTGAAGTCAGAGCCACACCTGCACTGGGCCCCAAGTTCAGTCCAGTGGGTCTGTCTCCAAGAGTTGATGGTGACATTGCCAAGGCACCCGGTGACTGGAAAGGTCTGGGGATTAGTGAACTAACCACTCTGAGCTGACAGGCCGAGGCTGAGGTACACCTCCTGCCCTGATCATTGAAGCCCTCAATGAACCATGGAGACAGAAAGCAGCAGCAGAACATTAAGCACAGTGGAAGTATCCCTTTTGATGAGACTGCCTGACATATGTGCACCAGTCTTTAGCAGAGAACTTTCTGAACTACTAAGATCCTGTGTTCTGCACAGTCTAGGAGCTGAAACATGTATGGGTGCCACCTTCATGACATCGGCAGTCATGCAGTGTATGTATGGGTGCTACCTTCATGACATCGGCAGTCATGCAGTGTATGTATGGGTGCCACCTTCATGACATCGGCAGTCATGCAGTGTATGTATGGGTGCTACCTTCATGACATCGGCAGTCATGCAGTGGAATACCCAGCTAGTTATGAAGAAACAAGAAAAAAATGTTTCGATTTTTTTTTAAAAAGCAGTTATTCAATCTTTATCCCTACACTTCTTGTTGGCAAGACCAGTTTTGGGTCAAAGGTTTTATGGGTCAGCTGGTGTCACCTTCTCTCTACTGGAAGTCCAACCTGGCTACAGGAGGTGTCAAGCTCATGCTCCATGTCCCCTGCTGTTAGGCTGTCAGCTAGGGCCACGCCCATAGGCTTCCAGGGGCCACCCTGTCCCAGAGATGCTCCCCCACCAATTTTTGTTCTCTCCAGGTCCTCCTCCCCCTTGCACCTCCTCCCTACCACCCTTCCTTCACCACACCTGATTCCCACCTTTGTTATCCACTCCACCTCCTCTCCCACAAAGCTCCCTCCATCTACGTCAGATAACTATTTCATTTCCTCTTCTTCGTGAGATTCAAGCATCCCCCGTGGGCCCTCCTTGGATGCTTTGGGTCTGTGGAAACGGCATGCCAACGACTGGCTTTATAGACTAGGCTGGCATCAAACCCACAGAAATCTGCCTCCCTGAGAGCTGTGATTACAGTTGTGTGCCACCGTGCCTGGCCCCCTGACACTATTAATGATGCTCTGTTTTGCTTGCAGACAGGAGCCTAGCATAACTGTCTTCTGAGAGGCTTCATCTAGCAGCTGTTGGAAACAGATGCAGAGACCCAAATAATAGGCTGAACTCAAGGAGGCTTGTGGAAGAGTGGGAGGAAGCCAGAGCGGTCAAGGACACAAGAAGACCTACAGAGTGAACTAACCTGGGCCCATGGGAGCTCACAGAGACTGAACCACAACCAGAGCATGCATGGACTGGCCCTAGGCCCCTTAATATGTAGCAGATGTGCACTGTGGTCATCATGTGGGTCCCCTAACAATGGGAGTAGGGGCTGTCTCTGACTCGGTTGCCCGTGGATCTCTTTCCCCTAGCTGGGCTGCCTTGTCTGGCCTCAGTGGGAGAGGATGCTGTGACTTGAGATGCCAGGGTGGATTGGTAACCCTTAGGAGCCTCTCCTCTGAGAAGAGGATAGAATGTGGGGGTGATGGTGAGGGCAGGACTGGGAGGAGAGGGGGGGGGCTAGGATCAGGCTATAAAGTGATTAAATAAAAGTTTTTTAAAAATTTAAAAATCAGCTGACCAAAACAAACAAACAAATAACAACAAAACAAAAACTCAAACCTCAGAAAACAGTAGAGTGGGGTAACCCATAGTGTAGTCTCTTGGGTCTAATATGTTTTATGCACCAAAATAGCACTACAAGTTTCTACTTCATTTAATATTTATGGTATATTTTCTACACACCAGAGAAACAGATGGACTCAATGACATTTAATCTCAAGTTATAGATACCTAGTAGGAGGACAAAGAAACCAGCAAAATAAACCACTGTGGTTGAGTACTCTACAGAAGGCCATGGACACTGAGTGAGCAGGAAAGGATGACACTTCAGTGAGACAGGACGGCAATGTACAAGGGAAAGATGGATAAGGATGTATTAGGCAGAGGAATCGCTATTATATGAGTACAAAGGTATGAGAATGTAAGACACGCTGTGAATTCTAAGTGGCTTAGTGTTCTTGAGGCGCAGTATAAACTCATGGAAAAAAAAAGGAAATGCAAAACTATATACCATTTGAAAGAGTTAGACAAGCGGTTCTCAGCCTCCTAACGCTGTGACCCTTTAATACAGCTCCTCACGGTGTGATGACCACAACCATAAACTTATCTTTGCTACTTCATAACTGTAATTTTGCTACCATTATGAACTGTAATGTAAACATCTGATATATAGGATCTCTGATATGAGACCCAGGAGGAAGTTGAGACCCACAGGTTGAGAGTTACGACAGTGTTTCTCTAGTTGCATTCTGCTCACAGTATACTTCAAAAGTACCTGGAAAATATGAAGTTTAAGTCAGGGTTGTTTGCTTGTTTGAAGATTTGTTTCCATCTACATGTATATGTGTGTCTGCACGAGTTGGTGTCATGTGTGGATGACTTGGAGGTCAAGAGAGGGAGTCAAACTCCAGAGAAGCTGGAGTGACAGACGGTTATGAGCTGCCTGATGTGGGTGGTAGGAGAGCAGCTAGTGTTCTTAATCTTAACTGCTGAGCCATCTCTCCAGCCTTCTAAGAGACAGTATATAGGAGTTCCTCAAGGTATGAAAGGTTAGACCTGTCCCCTCCTTACTCCCATCCCCCAACGCCCAGGATTAGGCCATAAAATTCCACCAATCCCTGAGTTTGCTCCACCACAGGCCACAAAATCTCTACAACCCCAGACCACTGTAGGAAGCTCTGCTCCCCAATTCTTAGCACCCACTTTAGTGGCTTGCAACTATCAGTAATTCTCCAGTTCCAGGGGCTTCAATACTCTGTTCACAGGCAGCAAGCATAAACGTGGCGCACACACATATATACAGGCAAAACATTAATACACACAAAACTTAAAAGTAAATAATAAAAAACTTTAAGTTTATGCTACATGCATTCACCAGTTTGAGAATGAATTCTGTGCATCTGTTCTAAATTTTGTTACATTATTTATTACTTTACTACTTTATTTATTGTACCTATGTGGGTACACAATGGTGCATGTGTGGATGTCACAGGACCATACTGATATAAACTCTTCCTTATCACAGAATAGCAAGTAGTTAATATAGGTGAAATAACAGAAAAAGATCGCAATTTTGTGATCATTACCATAATAGTTAAGCACTGAGTTTTTTAAGTGGTAAGTTCTTTTGGTTTTTGTTGTTGTTGTTTTTAACAAGGAAGGTAATCTTCAATATGTCGTAGAGTTAGAGAATGAAAATTTAATGAGACTACATACTCTCAAAATGTTTCTCCACAAATTACCGGGAAGATACTGCTTAACCAAGTGATCACAGTGTCACCAATATTGAGGCAGGCCAACATTTCCTGGCTTACTCAATTACATTTTTAGATATATTCTGACAATGATAAAATTTAGTTTTATTCAACAAAAAGAATAGTTACTCCCAAATATGTCAAAGAGACATTCAAAGACTCGTTTCTAGACTTTACATCAAAAACAAATAAGCAAACAAACTGTAAACAATGAGTCAGGTGCAGTGGCTTCTGCCTGTGATCGCAACCCTCAGGGAAAGGCTGAGGCTAAGGGGCTGCCGTGGGTGTGGGAACTCACAGAGTGAGCCCGGAACTACAGAGTGAAGCTGTCTCAAATCCACTTCACCTCTACCTCTAAGTGCTAACCAATTTAGTAAAGGCTGGTACTGTCACAGCTCTATCAGGAAGACATCAGAGTTTAGTTCCAAATCAAATGCTACTACTACTTGTCAAATTGGGTAAAACACAGGCTTCAGGGTTTTTTGTTTTTTATTAATGTGGGCTGAAGAGATGACTTAGTGGTTAGAGCATGTACAGTTCCCAATAGTCGCATTAGGTGGCTCAAAACTGCTTGAAACTCCAACTCCCAAGAAGCCAAAGCCTTTGGCCTCTGAGAACATTTGCACTTGGCCCTTCACAACACACATACACACACACACACACGTGCAAGTGCACACACACACTTAAACATAAGAAGAAACAATTTAAAAACCCTGAATGTTTTCTTTTTTAAATATTTGTTGCGAGAGCAGAAGGAATGAAAAGGTGCCGTGGACTCCCTGCGATTCACTAGTGTCGGTGTACTGGTCTCCTCAGGCCTGCACCCACGCAGTTGCAAGCTCCAAAAGAACACATTATACTTTTCATTTATCACTCCAGAACAACTATGGGAGAATCATATTCTTCACTGATCTAAATTGTAAAACTTTCCCCCAAATATTCCCAATTTAAGATGCTTAAAATTAATATGATGTTAAATTAAGATGACACAAAGTTAAAAGGACACATTTCTTTAAATAATCAATTTATCTGGTTATAAGTAAATAAATACTCAAAGGAACCAACACATTTTTAAAATGTATTTTTCCACCAACAGCAGAATAATTAAGAAAACCGAGAAAAATTCAACTACACACAATTTCAGCAGAATGATGCCAATGTGTATTAGTGGGGACAAAGCCTGAACTCAAATTGGCTTCAAAATAAAATCCTTTCAAATTCAAAGAAATCTTACAAGGACAGTAAAAAAAGTGCTCATCTCAAAGCACTTAGTTTGATTCTCAGGATTCACATGGTGGAAGGAGAAAATCAACTTCCACAAATTGTTTTCTGAACTCCAAATGTGCCATGGCTCAGCTGGGGGTGGGTGTGTGCATATGCACACACTCATTAATAAATGTAATTATTTTCATTCTCCTCCTTCTCCCTTCCCCCCAGACAGGGTCTCTCTGTATCTTTGGTTGTCCTGAAACTCACTCTGTAGACCAGGCTGGCCTTGAACTCACAGAGCTGGGATTAAGAGCTCTTAGCTCTCCTTCTAACCACTATCTCTGTTTCAATGTTCTTCCAAACATTCTACTCCTACCTGGCAAGGTTAGGGATCATTCTCAGTTACATAGCAAGTTTGAGACAAGCCTGAACTACATGAAACCTGGGTGTGGTAGTATATAGCACTTGGGAGTTCAGGCTAGCCTGGTCTATAGAGTGAACTCCAGGCCAGCCAGTATTACACAGTGCTACCTAACCCTAAAAATATAATAGAAGTTTTTAAGTCTCTTAAATATTCAAATAATATATGCTAAACATCTCTTTTTTTCTACTTATGCAGATGTCTATGTGTGTATCTCTGTGTGTCTTTCTACGAACATTTTTCAAATAAGTAAATCTTCCATTTGTATGTCTTAAATCTGAGTAACACCAAAAAGATCAGCTTAAGGAAACAAGCCTGTAAGAATTCTCTGGTTCAAGCTATCTAGAAAAACTCAAACTCTTGTTCTACTTTGATTTTACCATTAACTAGACAGAATTCTGGTTAAATCGTTAGCACTGGTTTTCTTGATCTGCAGAGAGGAAAGAAGGAGGAAGTTAGAGACAGATAAACTGATCCAGAGGAATCCCCTCCACCCACCTTAAGTCACTCCTCTGTGAAGTTATATTATTTAAACAGTAACGTCACTCTAACTTCCTATCAATTTGTCAGTCTTCTCTAATCTTAGTTGCAGATGAGAGGCACTAATTGCTCTTCACCCTTTGGGCACATTGATTAAAAGGAGGGAAAGGCTTAAAGATATGGCTTTCTCACTTTCCCCAAAGACCAAACTCATACCCAAAGTGATTCGCAAAGTCTCAGCAGGAGCCTGGAGCCTGTATAAGATGCCCAGATCATTAATTAATGGTGTATTATTTTTTCCTCTTATTTTTACTTGCAGAATCACTGTCTGAATAGAACAAATGGTCATGGGTATGAGAAAAAAATCAAATGTGACTTTCTGTGCAACAAATCTAGAATCTAGAAAGCACAAAGGGTAACTACCCAAGACAGAATAAACAACATTCTAGAGTGGGCTTGCTTCATACCTATTCTTTTTTTCCAAGACAGGGTTTCTCTGTGTAGCCTTGGCAGCCCTGGACTCACTTTGTAGACCAGGCTGGCCTGAAACTCACAGCGATCAGCCTGCCTCTGCCTCATAAGTGCTGGGATTACAGGTGTGCACCACTGTGCCCAGCTCACGCCTAAATTTTTTAAACTATATTAAAAATGGATATTAGTTTTACATTCTGCCCCATAATATAAACTAGAATAGGAAAATGTTTGAAGCCATCAAATAAAGTGAAAGGGTTAGGATAATGCTGTCCTGTCTGCTCTACAGCTTTGGATTTTCAGTGCTTCTCCTGTCCCAAACCTTGTGTGTACACAGGCAGGGATGGCAGTGTTCTGGTCTGGAAAGAAGGAAAACAGCAGCAGCATCTCTGTTATCATAAAGAAGCAAATTCAAAGAGAATCTCAAAAAGAAGACTGAAAAGACCTAATTACCTTTCAATGAAATGTGAGCAAAACTTAGAAAAATCTATTAAACTTCACTAAAAAAAACTGCCACGCCTGGTTAACCATTACATGCTTTGACCAGACAGTACACTGAATAAAAAGAGAATCAATAATATAAAAAAATAAAAATTAAAAAAGAGAATCAAAATTTCAAACTGTCAGTTCTTCTCATCATGCCGCCTGGACAGCAATGGAGGCAGCCTGGCCTGTTTTTTTGTCATGGCCAAAATACCCACTTCTCTTCTCCCTCAAAATATTTCACTTTAGTTATGAATGAATGGATTCTAAGATATCAGAATAGTCTAACATGTATGACTGATCTCATATCCACTCACACACACAGACACACATGCACCACTAATTATTTAGAATATGCTCTCATTCTCCTTTCCCTTCTCTCTTTGATTAAGAAAATGAATACTAAGTAGGCCTACTGCTAAGCCACTGTCCTTTATTCCACTGGTCTCTGATATATTACCTGCTCACAAAATGAACTTCGTTTTGTTAAGAGGAGACTTTTTTATGACAAGGGGTCTCACTATTCTAGTTCTGGCTAGCCAGCTACTTGCATGGTGTACCAGGCTTGCCAAACTTACTGTGACCCACTTGCCTCTGCCTCCAATATTGGGCACTCATGCATGACCACACCTAGCCCTTCCTTTAAGAGTTGGGTTCCAGGTTTTAGACTACTGAGTTGGAATCTCAAGCCAAACACTTCAAACACTCTGTGAACTCACCTGAAGAAGAAACAAGCTAAAAGCTCCACTTAACAGCTTGGAATCCATTCACGCAAGATTAAAGAGAAATATCTAACATTTTGAGAAAAAAAAATAGTGAGAAAAGAGTTTCTGAACCATGAAAAGTTATCCTTCCACAGTGAAGGAAAGCATGGTGGCACATGCCTGTAATCCCAACACTTGGAAGACAAAGGCAGGAGGGCTGCTGAGTCTCAGAGCCTGAACTACAGAGACCTTTGTTTGTTTATTTTTATGCGAGGCTCTCAGGACTCCACGAGACACTTCTTCTCTTTCCCCTTGCCCCTATCACAACGATGTATTTAGACTTCCATTGCTAACGATGAGGACTATAATGAGCTTTTGTGCAAGAAACTTAATTCTCAGAATTTCCAGCTAAAGCAAAATCCTAAAGGTAATCTCTTTGTAGTTTCTAGAGTAAGAGAAGTTGAATTCATTGTATCCGCTTCTTTATATAAATGAATAATTCTTAACAGTAGGCTTCAGTACTCCAGTAATCATTCACAGTACTCAGTAAAGTCATTTTTCCAAAGTCTTTGTTACATCCTAAACTGCCTATTGTCATACTGGTTTTTATTTTAATCTAATTTAAAGAAAATTTCCTGCCTATGCCCTCAGTCCTGGTACAAATAAATTCAACGCAAATGAAAAAAAAAAAAGGAAAAATAAAATATTTTTGAGAAAAACAATTGTAGGGATTTACCATCAGTAGAACTGCCTTACAAGAAATGTTAAAAGAATATGATATAGGTAGTCACTCAGTTGGGAAGTGATGGGATAGAAACTGCTTCTTGATAAAAATTTACAATATAATCTTCCTAAATAAAATAGATTACAGAACTCCAAAAAACACATACTTATCCAGCTGCCAAAAGTATGATGAAACAGGGGTGGAAAGAATGTGGATCAATTTCTCATCATGGGAAAGCTAGTGGAGATCACTGTCAGCAGTTCTCAACCTTCCTAATGCTGCAACCTCTCAGTGCAGTTAGTTCCTCATGTTGTGGTGACCCCCAACCCTAAAATTATTTTGTTGTTACTTCATAACTATACTTTTGCTAGTGTTGTGAATTGCAGTGTAAATATCTGATATACAGAATAACTGATATGTGACCTCTGGGGGGTCATGACCCATAGGTTAAGAGCCACTGACATATATGATGATCTAAAGATAGATACAACGTTTAAATATCCAACATAGAGACGAGTGCCAAGAGAAATAAATGTCCTCCTAACCATCCAAGACTATCTAAAAAACAAAAAGCTGGTTCACACCTTTGATCCAGGTACATTCAGAGGCTGAGGTAGAAGAATTGTGAGTTCAAATCAGACTGAGCACTGTAAGACAATGTCTAAAACCAACCAATCCACATTCTAAAACAATATAAGTACAGTAAATCAAAAAGTACAGAACAGCAATCTTTTTTTTTTTTAATCCGTGCTCTGCTTGAACATGACTGTGCACCATGTGCATGGCTGTTGTCCGGAGGTCAGAAGAGGGCATCAGGGCCCCTAGAACCGGAGTTCCGAATGGCTCCTTATGGGTGCCAAGAATCAAACCTGGGTCCTCTGTAAGAACAAGTGCTCCTAACCACTGAGTCATCTCTCCAACCCAGAAACCTAGAAGTTTATGAACATATAGGCATAGCCAGATGGTGGTGGCACACACCTTTAATCCCAGCTCTTGGGAGGCAAAGGCAGACGGATCTCTCTGAGTTCAAGGCCAGCCTGGTCTACAAAGTGAGTCCAGGACAGCTAGGGCTCTGTCACACACACACACAAAAACCCTGTCTTGAAAAACAAAACAAAACAAACAAACAAAAACAAAAACATTCATGGGAATTAAAAGTATCTGGGAGAGGAATTTCATCATAAATCTCTTTAAACTTAATTATTTGAAGCAAAATATAAATAACTCATTATTAGGTAGGGCTCTATGTATACATTAAATCATGTTTTAAAATTGAATTTAAAAATAATTTTGAAAAAATCCAAAATATAGAAAAGCTAATATATAAACAGGCTCAAGGAGGCCAGTTTCAATAAAAGAAGCAGAACTAATGTGCGCATCCAATGAACTACGCAAACACAAACACAAGAGAAATACAAACACATACATGAGAGAAAATAGGAAATGCTAACTGTAGTCATTTCTGAATAAGACTGGTTTGTTTTCTTCTTTATACTCTGTGTTAATATTAGGAAAAAAGAAAGCAAACCATAGAACATAATAGTTCTCTGGTAAAAACGTACATTCCAATTAAACTTGCAAGACTATTTTTCTTCCAATTCTGAAAAGTTTAGGGCTAGCAAAACGGCCTAGTATGTACAGGCATTTGTACCAAGCCTAAAAAGCTGAGTTAGTGCCCCCAAATCTATATGGAAGGTGAGAACTGACTCCCCCCACACACACATAAATAAGTTAATTTAAAATTCCTTAAAAAGATCAGACCATGCGCTGGAACACGCCTGTAATCCCAGCATACAGGGAGACAGAGGCAGACGGATCTCTGTGAGTTCTAGGCTAGCCTGGTCTACACAGAGACAGTACAGCCAGGGCTACACAGAGAAACCCTGTCTTGGTGAAAAAAAGAATTCAGACCATGTTACTTGTTCTAGCTACGACTCCAGCACTGTGATAAATGCCATGATCAAAAGCAGCCTGGTTAGGGAAGTGTCTATTTCACCTCACAGAGGAGAGCCGGGCTGAGAACTCCAGAAACGGACTGATCGGTTATTTCTGACTAAAGGCAGGTTATCGGGGGCACCTCTCAGTTAGGTTCACCAATCTCACAGGAGGGGGTCAGTGAATTTGCCACTGCAGAGCGGACGAAACATGGAGGGCAGAGAGAGAAAGCACACACGCAAAGAGAGAGGAGAGAGAAGTGCAGAGAGAGAGGAGGGAACCAAAATGTCTGGATTAGTGAAGACTCTCTGAGGAAAAGAAAGCCTCTCCCTTGGGCTGGAAAAGTTCAGGGTGGAGGGCGGGATATGGCAGGCATGCCCTGGAACAGGCAGGAACTGGTGGATGCTGGGAGAAGCTAGGGGCCTGGTCCTCTTTGTTAAATGGGACCTGAAGGGAAGAACTAAGAAGCATGGAATGCTGCTTACTGGTTGTCTGCCTTAGTTTGTGTAGTTTGCTTTCTCATATACCCCGGATCACGAGGCCAGGCTTGACATCCCGCTACCTCACACTAGGGCCTCCATATCAGTCATTAATCAAGAAAATGTCCCACTGACTTGCCTACAAGCAATGTGATGAAAACTTGTTATCATGAAAACTTGTTATCAACTTAAGTTCGTTTTCCTAGATAACACTGGCTTGTAACAAATTGACAAAAGGGAAAAAAAAAAAGAACCAGGACATTAACATAGTCCATTTAAATTCGTATTCAAAACCACACAAGCCAAAAGAAATTTACACAGCTTTAAACTTCTAATTTTAAATGTTTAGGAGCTAAGTCCCAGCTCTGGGAATAGCTTTAGTTTTACATTTCTGAAGACAGTTTAAGCTTCTATTTCTAGCATTGTGACATCAGATAGATAATAGTTCTTTCCTTTACACATCAGATAAAGTTATCACTTGGAAAATCCTCATACCGAACCTTAATTTATATTGTAAAAAGAAAGTTTGTGTGAAGAACAGTTTTGGTGTAGGAAATGGCAGAAAGGAAATGCCCTAACACTGTGGTAAAACATATTAGAAAATGCAATATTTTACACGTTCTCCCCAAACTACACTAGGAAGTTGACGTAATTACAACCAACATTAAAAGAAAACTTTCTTTCTTTCTCTCTTTCTCTCTCTCTCTCTCTTTCTTTCTTTCTTTTTCGAAGACAGCGTTTCTCTGTGTAGCCTTGGGCTCACTTTGTAGACTAGGCTGGCCTTGAACTCACAGAGATCCGCCTGCCTCTGACTCCCCAATTGCTGGGATGACAGGCGTGCACCACCAGGCCCAGCAGACAATACTTTCTTAAAAGGAGAAATTAACAAGATGGAGTTAGTGGCATAGCTGAGCGGTTCTGCTCCCAGAATCACAAAAATAAACTAATAAAGCAAACAAGGGGATTCTAAAATTCATACGATAAAAAATGACTTTAAATAGTCAAAACAATCATAAGAAGACTGAAAGGCGTATTCTACTTGGCTTCAGAATAGTTATATTTAAAATAATTAAAAGATTATAAAAGGATAGGGAATTATTTCATCAATGTAACAGGTATAGTCTATGAATTAACACACAATCAAATGATTTTCAAAACAAGGACGCTGAGACAATTAGACATAAAGGGAGGGACGTGAGCTTCAGTTTCCACATCACAGCATAATAAAAAATTTAACTCAAAATGCATCATAGCCTGAAATGCAAGAACATACAGCCCATAAAAGAGAAACTATAGGAATATATCTGTTCTACTTTGATACAGAAGTTTATTAGGACACAGAAAACGCCTATAGTCATAAAGGAAAAAGTAATAATCTTGACGAAGTCCTTATTAAAACTATTTAAAAGGTAAGCAGGCTTGAGGTGACTTACATTGTTATGACATACATTGTTAATTCTGGCACTCAGAAGGCTCAGACAAAAGGATTTCAATGAATTTGAAGCCATCCTGGGATACACAGCAAGCTCTTGTCAAAAAATTAATAAATAAAAGCAGGCAGGCAAACACTAAATTAAAGAAAATATATCTGGATAAATAACTTGTATTTAGTATATAACAAACTTTTACAAGCCAAAAAAGAAAAATAAAAAAAGGAAAGCTGAATTTTAAAATTAAGCAGCGGGCTAGAGAGATGGCTCAGCCATTAAAGGCTAGGCTCATAACCATAAACAAAATTAAGCAGAAGTCTTACATAGTTACTTCTCAAATGACTAAGAAGAATATGAGGTAGGGATGGAGATATGGCTCAGTGTACTAGTCTTGCAGAAGACCCACGTTCAGCTCACAGCACTCACAACCATTTGTAACTCCGGTTCTATGCGATCTAATATCCTCTTCTGACCACTGTGGGCACATACATACACGCAAAACACTCATACACATAAAAATTTAAAGAAATATTTACAAATCTTAAGTACCTATTAAGGGATAGACATACAGCCCAGTATACAACACTTGCCTAGCATGTGAATAGCCCTGAATTCCACCCCTGGCACACTATACTCATTAGGTATTTAATTCAGTGTTGTTTGATAGACTTGAATTTTTTTGCAGGACCACAATGATACAGAGAGCATTTTCATTACTCCTATGAAGATATAAAACATTTCTTAAGTACACGTTTTACATTTCTAGTCACAGTTGCTTCACTACAGGTAACATCCCTGTAACTTCTGCCTGTACTAATTGTATGCTACCTATGCAGATCTTTGTGTACAGCATTTTTTTAAGTGAGGTTGTTATTTTAACGATTCTGTAGTGTTATTGCATATATTGATAATTGCTTTTTATTGTTAAGTAATATTCTATTGTATACACAGGTGACTGTGCAATAGACTGCTTTAATATAGCTGCTTCCAGTTTGGGACTGTGAATGCTTCTGTGGAAGTCTTTTTTCTGGTAAGATTGTAGGCCAGGCAAGACCCTCAACAAACAAAAATTCAGCCTATTACTAAATTTACATGACTAATTGTTACCAGGTATCACCATTTTTTTGGCTGGGGCTTACAAAATGATTTGAGATCAATCAAGAGGGATCAAATAAACGGTAAACAAAACAAAACAAAAAACCAGAATGAATCTTTAAAGATCACATAACCTGAGTTTTCTGACATTTCACAAGCTTTTCCAGATGAAATCTTAAAATAAATCAGATACTGACTCAACTGGCTAAGTTACTGCTAGTGACTACTCTATGTTCAAGTAATTGATACTAACCTTAACCAAAGGAGAGAAGTTGTATGTCAGGAACATTCCTTACAATCTTGCCACCACCTAAGTAACACACTTATTTTTGTGAAAGTTTGTTTTGATTTCAACTAGAGAGCACTGCATGGAGGCGGATGCCTGGTTTTGTTAGCAGCTCTGGTTTTGAAACTTATGTAGCCCATGCTGGCCTCAAGCTTGTAGTCCTCAAGAGTCCTGGGATTACAGGTGGGTACTACCATCATGCCTGTCTTGGCAACAGCTTTTAATGGTTCACCCTGCAGTTTCAGGATACTCTTCAAGTACACAAATCCCAGGATCCAACAAAACAAAACAAAACAAAACAAAACATCCTTCTCTCTCAAAATTGTCTCAATAGCAATATTTAACAACTTACAAGGTGTGGTAGTTTGAAAAGAATGGCCCCTTTAAGCTCATGTTTGAATGCTTAGTCCCCAGGGAATGGAATTGTTTGGAAGGGTTAGGAGGTGTGGCCTTGTTGGAGGGACGTGTCACTGGGGGTGGGCTTTGGGGCTTCTGATGCCAGCTCAGGCTTTCCATCAGAATGTTGCTGTCGTCTACTTCTCCAGCATAATGCCTGCCTGCCACCATGCTCTCTACCACGATAATAGACTAAGCCTCTAAAACTGTGTAATTAAATGTTTTCTTTTTAAGATCTGTCTTTGTCATGGTCGCTCTTCACAACACTGTGAACAGTGACTAAGACAAAGTTGTTACCAGGACTGGGGTTCTGCTGTAACAGGCCTGAGTATGCTGTTGTTGAAGGAATCTGGAAGACTCTGGGACTTTGAACTAGAAAAGTGGTTGGCTACCTTAAGTGGGGCTTAGAGCGCCATCCTAAAAGAAGCATGGAGGACAGTGCTGAGAGAGACTTGAGTTGTGGAGGCCCAGCTTAAGATGTTTCAGAGGGGAAGAGTAGTAGTTAGTGTCCTAGAAAGCGTTCCAGTAATATTTTGGCAAAGACTTGTGACTGCCTTTTGCCCTTGTCCTAAAAAGCTGCCTAAAGCTCCACTAAAGAATTTGGGATTGGCAAAGATTTCAAGACACCCTGATGCTACTGTATCACGTGGTTATCAGTAATCACTCTTATGCAGATCTATAATGAAAAGGGAACAGTCTGGGCAAAAAGAAATAGAAAAAAATGTACAGTTTGAGGAGAAAAGGAGCACCAGTAAGTGTAATGTTAAGTCCAGTACTCATAGAGATAAAAGTGGAAAGAAAAACCTGATGCTAAATGGAATAAAGGGAGTAGTGACTTCAGGTTAAGACCCACCCAGGTAAGCTTCCAACTTGTGGAAAGGAATTAAAGGAAAGTTTAAGCAGAGAGTGAAACCATCAACAACAGAAAACTGATACAAACGTTATGAAGAGGAGAACCCATCAAGCAGCAGAACCTGGCAGCTTCACCGAGGCAAGGATACAAGGATACAATCTCCTTTCACCTCTGAGGAAGGTCGCTGAGGCCAGGCATGTGTCAGCTATGTCCTTGCATGGAGGCCCAGAGAGGCCACTGCATGAAGCTGTGAAGAGCAGTGAGTAACTGCCAAGAAATGCTGCAGCTCAGGTGTGGAGCCAGCCCAGCAGAGAGAAGTGTGCTCAGTCAGCAAAGGAGATGGCGATCTGAAGAACTCTTCCATATCAGATGAGAAGCAGAATTTGGAATTTGCCCTGCTGGGTTTCGGTCTTGCTTTGGTCCAGTATTTCCTCATTATGCTCCCTTTTAGAATAGTAATATTTATTCTGTGTCATTGTATGTTGAAAGTATGTGATCTTCATTTTGATTTTTTTAAAGGGGGTTATAGATTGTCATTGAGTCTCAGAAGAGACTCAGCTTTGGATTTTAAACAGTGTTTCAACTGTGATAGACCTTTTAAGTTGGACTGAGTAAGTTGGACTAAGCCTCTGAAACTGTAAGCAAGTACTCAATTAAATGTTTTCTTTTGTAAGAGTTGGCTTGGTCATGGTATCTCTTCACAGAAATAGAACAGTGGCTAAGACACAAGGCAAAATAAAATACACTTGTACCCAGGCACTGGTGGCACACACCTTTAATATCAGCACTCAGGAGGCAGAGGCAGGCAGATCTCTGAGTTTGAGGCCAGCCTGGTCTACAGAGCTAGCTCCAAGACAGCCAGGGCTATACAGAGAAACCTTCCTTGTCTTGGAAAACAAACAAACAAAAAGAAAGAAGAGAAACACAATGAACTACAAAACATCTATGATATGTTATCAGAACTTATTGTTAAATGTTCATTGTTGTTTTTAACAATGGCTTAAACAGGATGACTACATAGAAATGTTCAGTTTTGCTTACTTAACTGAACAGAGTGCACTAGCCATAGTAATATATTGAGACAATTTCATATAAATAAAGAGTGCTAAAGTTTTAAGTCTTCAGTCTATTAAGTTTCCTATCAGGGGTTCATTCAAAATTCACAAGTAAACAATGAGATAGTAAGAGACCCTTTAGTCTGTGGATCATCCAGTGTTTAATGTGTAAAAGTTTTAAAAAGTGATAGCTTAGGTCAGCCTGATGTATACAGTGAGTTACAATCCAGCCTGGACTACAATATAAGATTCTGGGTGAAAAGGGAAAGTCTAATAACAATAAAACAATGATTATAGTTATAGAAAGTACCCAGAACAGTCAAAGGCATAGAAACAAAGAAAAAAAAAATTGCTACTAGAAGCTGAAGCGGCAGATGTGAAGTTACTATTTAACAGGCTGAATTTCAGTTTGGGATTGTGAAAAACCTCTGGAAATGAACAGTATAAGAGTTACACAATAACACAAATGTATTTAATGCCAGGAAAGTTAACTACTTAATGCTTAAAATGGCTAAGGTTGTTTAAAGACTTTAACCCACTTTAAAAAGGAAAAAAAGATGTGTTAATTTACTATATGGCTTCATAGGAAGGAGCTAAGAATACAGTTAAGCTAGCTGGTTTTAAACCTGTTTATTACATAGCTGTGTAGTCTTTGGGAAAGTAACTATGTCTGTTTTCTCAATTAACAGAACCTCCGTTATAGAGGCATGGTACAAAATAAATAATTCAATACATATGAAGTGTTGAAATTAGTACATATCATATAGTAGCAATTTTATGTTATTATAATTTAAATTTTTTTTTGAGTCAGGACCTCAGTGCATAGCCTAAATTAGCCTTAGTTCTCCTGCCTTAGCTCCTCATGTGCTGATTTCAATTTGTATCACCACTCCTGACTTCAAACATTACAAATTAGACACAGGGTTTTGGTGCTAGGTATGAAACCCAAAGCCCTTATACGTGTTCTATAACTGCTCTCCTACTGAACTGTATCTTCCTACTTTTTAGTTCAAATGAACTTTAGGTCAAATGCCTGAAGAACCTTAAAAGCTCCTCATCAAAATTAAAATATTCCTTTTGTTTTGAGGCAAAGCCTCATGATGTCGACTACCCTCAAACTCAGCATCCTCCTGCCTCAGTCTTTGAAGTATGGGCTCCTGCAACCACACTTAGCTCCTCCAAATTCTTAAGGTCAGTAAGAAATAACACATAAAAACCAGCAACTACTCCAAACTCCTCATTTAATAGTTAACAGGAATTAAGAACTCAAAATAATTAGCCTGAGGTTACATATTACTTTTCCTAAAGATATGAGTTTGTGATTAAAGCCAGTGTTGATAGTCAATGACTATGAAATCAAAACAAATAAAGCAAATGTGTATCCCAGAACCTGTTATCCTTGTTTCTAGTAACATTTATTTAGAGAGAGCCAAAACTCAGCAAAAACAAAACAATTATCCTCAAAGATAACATTAAAACACCTGGCTTTAAGTGTTAAAAATTGTAAAACCACTCTCAAAAGAAGCCTGCCATTCCACTACTGTCAGCCAGACACTGACTGAATAATCTTAGTGAGACCTGAGTCAAACGAGCCTGAGTACTAAGCAGAGCTAATAATCATCACAAAGGGATAGCCACACAGTTCTTCGTTAAAATCAGAGTGAGTAGCAATGCAAATACCACAAAATGTAAAAAAGATCAGCTAGGAAGCTTTGCAGACATTTTTGTACTTACTTCAACAGGGCTGTCTGTAACTGGTGTTTGTAAATTTAAGTCACCCCCACAATTTGAAGATCAAACTTAAAAAAAATCTTTTAAAGGGTGTCTTTATTTTGCCACCTCTCCACGGGGTTCTTCCTAGAGTTTTTTTTTGGGGGGGGGGCATGGTTTGTTGTTGCTTTTTTAGACAGGGTCTCATTCTGTAACCCAGGTTGCCCTGGACCTCTCTGCAACCTTCCTGCCTCAGCCTCCTGAGTGCAGCAACTGTGAGTAAGAGCCACCACGTCCGGCTCAGGAATCAAGCTCTAAAAGGATAATTACCACCTACACGTGTAATTTCTTCCTCTTCCAATGTACACTGTTGAAATCCTATCCGTCCTGCTGAAATTGAAATACATGATGTGTATATACATACAAAAATATCACGATGAAACCCATTATGTATAATTAATACGTGATAAAACGTTATTTTAAAAATATCCAACCTTTTAAAAGGCTCCACTCATATACTGGCAGCTTCCACATATTCCCCCCACCCCCGCCATACACACTGACCTCAAAGCAGAATTAACCTCTTTTTCACTGCTGTACGCTACGTATCTACAATGCACTATTACCAACATTCACTTCTGACCCACCCTCTCACAAGACACTCCACCCTGCCCCCAGCAGTAGGAAAAGGGAACTATCACGTTTCGAGCATCAGGCAAGGGGCTACTAATTTTGCGTGCATTATCTTATCCAACACTCTTAACAGGCTGGAAAGGTAAACAGGTGGCGCATTACTGTTTCCCGGTAGAGAACCAGTGCCGAGTTAATGGCTTGCTTATTCACTATCGCGCTGCTAGCCTATTCCAGTGAATGGAACCTTGGCTTACTCTGTTCCAACGCGCTGTTTCCACCACTCAATGCTTTTATTGGGGGGGGGGGGTGCGGGGAGGGTCGTTTTGTGTCTCCCACCATACCTGAGGAGGTTTCGCGACTGTCTGCTGACTTCAATTTTCTCACGAACACAATACCACCCTTTAATAACCGAATCACGCCTCGCCCCTGGCCCGATACCTTAAGAAGGACTTTACCTACTTGGGCGGTCCTCCACTTCTCCAAGCGAAATACTGCAGGCGGCACCCACCCCAAACTGTTCTTCCCGCAACACGTATGCAATGCAACACACAGGAAACACGCAACTCTTGTATTATTTTTCCAAAGCCCTTATTTCACACTGAGGCACATCTTTATACCTACGCAAGGATCAAGCAGTTTCCAGTTCACACAGCGAGGCCATCCTATGGCGATGTCTGGCTAGGAAAAGGGTTATCTTTCGGGCGTCTTAAAAAAGGAAGGCATCCTAACCAATACTATTAGACAGCCTCCTCCCTTTCCACCGTCCTCCACTGAATTGCAGTTTGGATTTCCGGCGGGAACGTACGCGGAAAGACGAGATGGGGCTGGAAAGCACCAGGGCAATTACTTTGCCGGCTTAATGAGAAGACAGAGAAGGCGCCCCGCCTTTCTCAATCTCTGCATTGAACTCATCTCCGAAGGCGGGCAGGGCGCGGGCGCGAGAACAATCCCGCACCGAGCCACCGGTTCCTGCGGCTACCGGGAGCCGGTCTCTCTCCAGCCTCGGTGCCCGGGCACCAGCGCCCAGCGCTGGAGCAGAAGCCCCGGCGCACCAACCGGGGCAACCCCAGGTCTCATTGTCTGCACGCTGCAGCCCCGAGGGGCGCAGGGCGCAGCCCAGGCCCCGCCGACCCCTACCCACCGCAGGCCGCCCGGCCCGGCGCAGCCCAAGGCGGAGAGCCCGGGCGGCAGCGACCCCGCCCCGGGCTGCAGCCGCTCGCGCTCGCCCGCAGGGCCACGCCGGGCGCCGGGGAAAATGGAGGCGGTGGCGCCTCCGGGACGCCCGGGTCCCTCGTCTCCCCGACCTCCAGGGCCGGGCGGCGGAGCACTCACCGCGGCAGCCCCCCGGCCCTCCCGGGGCCCCGCGCCAGGCAGCAGCCGCTCGCGCCCCCCGGCCGCCGCCGCCTCCTCTCCGGGCGCGACGCTCCTCTCCCGAACGCCGAGAGCGCCCGCAGCTCCCGCGGCGCGCGCGCTCCGTGACTGCCCGGCCGAGCCACCGAGCGGGCGTCGGCGGCGGGGACTGGGCGGGGCGGCCGCAGCGCCCCGCGGCGCGGATCACACAGCCCGCGCGTCCGGCCCCGGCACGCGGGGCGGGGCTGAGGGCCGCGCGGCCCCCCTGGGCGGACCGACTCGCGCCCGGCCGCGCGCTCCCCGCCGCGGCCGCCGCTCACTTCCGGCGCGGGGCGCGCGCCGCGACCCCGCCAGCCGCCCCCCCCCCCCCAACCGCCGCCACCACACACACCGGCCGCCCCGCAGGCGCCGGGCCTCGCCCAGCCGCGGCCGTCCTCCGCGCCCCGCCTTTCCTGCGCGCGTCCCCGTGAGCCGCCTCCAGGAACCAGTGAATCAGAGAATGAATGAGCGGAGAGGAAGATCCCGCCCGTCGGGAAGCCGGCCCGGCCGCTCCTTGTCCGAGGGTCTTGGGAGACCGCGGGCCGGCGAGCAGACCCGGGGGGCTGTGCGTGCGCCTTTGCCCGCCGCCGGCGTCCTCGGTCTCCAGAAGCCGCCCCCGGGCTGCTCAGCCCCCGCGGACCGCGGTGGAGATCTGGGGGCGCTGCCTCAGGAGACCCCATTTTAGCCCTAAACTCTGCAGTTCCGGGCAGTGTCCGGGAAGCTCTCGGGAACCCGGCGTTCCGCCCGTCTTTACCTTTTCGCGTCAAAGCCTGTTGGTTTGCGTCCCTGGCTTCTCCTCCCTTACTGAATTTGTTCGCAGCAGTGTGGGCATCTTTCCTTAGCCCTGAGCTGTAATCCCCGAGAGCTACACCATAAATGCTGAGTTTTGATTCCAAGCTCCCCCTCACTCAGATACTGCTCATTTGAATGAGGGTTTGACTTAGCCAGACTCAGATTTCTTTCGATTTACGTCCTTACTGTGACCTTCATGTAAAGTTGATCAAAGGAAAGAATAAATAGTATTAAATTACCTTTGCTTGGCTATATGCTGTGTTAGCGTTAAAGAAATTGAGCTATGAGCTGGAATTGGCTGAGTTGAACGTTCAGCACTCGTGTCTTGTCTGCTTTATAACCGTTTTGTATCTTGAATTTTCTTCAAGAAAATAATAAGAAATCGTGTATTTCCAAAATTCTGGCGTTCTTTCTAAGAATGAGTCCTCTATTTTGGGGCCAAATACTAGTTTGACTAATTGCATTCTACTTCCTGATATTCTTGGAGATTTCCAAGTGGTTTCAGTCTTTCTGTGTAATCTTTTCCAAACTGGCGCACAATCTGCTTCAAACTGGTATTTAGAACTGTCCAATACAATTATTTGGCTGTTTCACATTTGAGATTCGTGTACTTCGGAAATACATGCATCTCTGTAAGTTCAGTAGGTACCTCAATAATCTGGTATAAAATAACGCCATCTCATAAACTAAAAATGGTGGACATGACCAGTTCCTGTGACATTCTTCCTTGTTGAATTTACTCATTTATTACCTGTAATTATTTCAGTTTGCTATATTCTCTTAATAGTTTATTCATTTCCCCTGCAGTATCTACTGTAGACCTTTGTATAAATGACAAATGCTTTGACATTTTTAGTCAATAATTCATACAAATGTGTCTGTAGCCTCTTCATTTCCCTTGTGACTAGGTGTGTTGAGATTAAACACAACCTGGGTGCCCAAACCTGATAAATTAACCTACTGTTATCAAATGTTCTTACTAATGTTGTGTGATGCTGAATGTTAGCACTACTAGGAAGAGTCTCAGGTTTACAGAAACCTCCTTACAAAATAGGCACCTGAGTGCTCTTCAGATAGCTCTCAGCCAGCTCTTCCTCAAGTGCTTAGGTTGGTTAAGGCTAATCTTAGAAAACAGTCACTTTCCACCGTTGTGAAAAATAAGCCGGTTCTCATCAGTTTCATTAAGCCATGAAATAATCCATTCACTTAATTAGGGTTTATTAAGCTCCGACTAAGGTGTAAGAATGAAAAGACAAGAAAGACTCAATGTCGCCTGCCCCCAGAAACCATGGACTGCTGGGTAAAGGACGTAGGGAAGCCACTGTTAGAAAATGAGTCTATTCCCAGATCAGGAAAGCCTTCCCAGTGGGGAGATCAACTGCGGGGTTTAATGACAGGGAAGGGCTAACCAGATAAGGAACATTTATTCCAGACAAAGGCAACAAAGTCTGTGCGGGTGTGTGAACGTTCATAGTGCCCAAGAGGCCTGACTCCCAAGCAATCCCATCTCTCCAGGACAGATGCAGAGAAGGTTCAGGTAGGTGGGGAATGGTAGAAAGGGCCTCACTGATCAAGAGCTCATGCACTACACCAAGGAGTTTGAACTTAATATAGTAAAGAACAAAACTCTTTGAAGTGTTGTAGTGTCTGTAACAACCGAGTATATGTTTGGAGATAAGAAAAATGGCTGATGAATGAAAGCAAAAGGGGGGGACAAGCTAAGTCTCCCCAGAGGCAGAGGGAGTGCAGTGGGGAGGGGGTTTGGGAGAGGGAAACCATCAAGAAAGCAGAATCCAGAGTTCAGGTAAAATTGGCTGGGGGACAGCAGGAGACAGAAACCTCTACAGCTCTACAGAAAGCAAGCAAGCTTCTGCCTGGGGGCTGGGCGGATGACGCTGACCCTCCCTGAAGTAAGGATGCAGAAGGAGGACCCTGGCTGCACACTTACACAAAAAAATACTACCACACGAGGCTGGGACCTCAGTCTGCACAGGGCTTCCTGAGCACAGATGATCTTAGCTCAAATTCCCAGAAGCATGTATCCCTAATCCCAGCCCTTGGAAGGTAGAGACAGGAATGTTCCTGAAACTTACTGAGGCTGTCCTGACCTCTATGAACATGCCTGTACTCAACACACACACACACGTATAATAAGTCTAGGCACTTTATAGTCTGCAAAGTGTGTTCTTAAGGGCTGTGGCTTCACAGGTCTTCAGTAGACATGATGGTTATTCTTGCTTGGAATTAACTAAAACCCAGTGACTAGGCACACCTGTGAGGGACTCTTCACTAAATCATTTGAAATGAGAAGGCCCATTTCTAATCCAGATATTTAGGTGGATTTTCATAATTTACTTTTATGTACATTTGGTGTTTGACTTACATGTTTGTCTGTGTGAGGGAGTCCAATCTACTGGAACTTGAGTTACAGACAGTTGTAAGCATGTGGGTGCTGGGAATTGAAACTGGGTCCTCTGGAAGGGCAGCCAGTGCTCTTAAGTGTGAGTTATCTCTCCCGACCTGGAAGCTACAACTTTAATCCAAATCTTTTGAGGTGGGAAGATGCATCTTTAGTCTGGGCAACACCTTCTTCTGGCAGCCTATATAAAAACACAGAAGAAGGAAGTTATCTCTCTTTGCCTATATACCCTCTCCTTTGCTAGCAAGTCTACTCCTTGACTGCCATTAGAGCCAACTTTTTCATGATCCTGTCTTATACTGAAGAAGAGGTGAGTCATTTGGCCTCTTGGACTGAACAACTACTGGATTCTTGGAAGCTTTCAGGAACCAGACATTCCACAAATCTTTACCTTCTCACATCAAAGCCAGTTCATTTGCGTCCCTAGTTTCTGTTCTCCCTTACTCTAGAGAATCCTCCTACAGCAGGCATGGTTTCCAAAGTAGCTTCTGGTTCCTTTAACCAGAAGAGTAAAAGATGATAAATGCACACACACACACACACAAACACAGAGAGAGAGAGATTAATTCTATAAGTTCTGTTACTCTACAGAACTCTAATACAGCAGGCATGATTTCCAAAGTAGCTTTCAGTTCCTTTAACCAAATGGAAAAAACAAAAAGATGATAAGCAAATTCCAACGGTATTAGATGCAGCATTTCTCAAGGGTGTTCGACTATGAAAGAACCCTTTCTCTACATAGAGCAAGTCATTAGAGATGTGTCACACAGAATACATTTTGGGAAATGCTGACCACACCAGATTTTTATTTTACAGTGAGAAAATTGTTGCTCTAATAGATGAAATGACTTAACTAAAGTTGAGCCTATTACTGGCAGATGCTGGACTAGAACCCCTATCTTGACCTGTATAAAAACTTTCTCAAACACGATTCTAGTTCTCAGACCTAACAGCTAAGGAGTGGGAGGGTTTTCTTATCCTAAATTCACGATCATTATCCACAGGGATATTTAGTATTTCCTATTCTTAGAAAAACAAGGCAACTTCTTCATCCAAGAGACTTCTCAGGACTTTGGGAGCAACTTTTGTTTTGGAAGTAACTTCTTTTATGTGTTATATTTGATATTAGTCAGCATCTTGATGTACCTTCAATAAATGCTTCTGCGTAATTTTTACATCTAGATCAAGGCTGTCAAATATGAGACTAATAGATCAATGAACGAGTATTTCATTCATTTGTTAATCCACTTATCAAAGATATTTTAGTGTCTGCCATGTCCTCTATCGTAATCTCTATAGAAACGTAAGACATAGTGTCTGGCCTTCCGACATAACCTCATTCGTGGTTGGGAAGGATGCTGGGAAACCTGCAGGTGGAAACATGAGTCACTGCAGCCTTTATTGCATATTTAACAACAAACAAATATAGAGTAAGAGCAAGATATGTAGAATATTTTGGGGTGATGACAAATAACTGGAGAGTTCTTAAATGTCTAGTCACAGGAAGTTGTTTAAGAAAGGGATGTTTTGTAAAAGAGCGTTTATTAATACCGAAATGTTGTTTACAGTATGTGCTTGATAGAAAATTGCAAACATTAGATGAAATGTGAATTCATGAAAAAATTACAGGAAAATGTAGAAGGAAAAGAAGTCTTTGTTGCACAGTGATATAGTTATGATACTTTAATTTTTCTTTAGTATTTCTCAGTGAATCCGTTTTTTGTTGGTTTGGTTGGTTTGGTTTTTCAAGACAGAATCTTTCTGTGTTGCACTGGCAGTTGTGGAATTTACTGCATAGACTAGGCTGGCCTTGGCCTCCTGAGTGTGGGGATTTAGGGCATATACTGCCACCGCCTCGCTGCCCAACAAATCTGTGTTCTTTATTTGGCCATTAAACCAGCCAGCTGAGATGGCACTTGCCTGTAATCCCAGCACATGGGAAGTTGAGACAGAAGGATCCTGAGTTGAAAGCTAGCCTGGGCTGCATAGTATCACACTGCCCTCTAAATTCCTATCTACCCACAGATTAGTGCAGCCCTCAGTCCTCACCAGAAAAAACATCTGTGTGCAGTGGATGGCAGTTAACGCAGAAACTCACAACTGGTTAAAGTGCAGAGAATAATTGTCAACGGAGTGCCCATCCCGAACCCAATACCCTGAAACTTGGAAAGGGGAATGCAAAGGCTGTAAAAGCTCAGGCTGGGGAGGGCCAAACTGAAACAGTGTCTTTTGGACGCTTGTACTACATGTCCTTTGTAATATTAAAATTATTTACAAGTAGCCTTGGGAGGCACGTTATCAACAAAATCCACAGAACTGGACATTTTCAGGTATTTGTTTGGAACAAATACAAACTATTACAAAATAGCAGTTATTGTAACAACCTAAACCCTTATGAGTGTCCTGAGGTCTATGTCAGTCAGGTCATGATGCAGGCAGCCAATCAGAACCCACAGATTACGCACAGACGCTGAGCGCTATTTTAAGGCTAGCTTTTCACCGTGATAACTCCTTTTGTGAAATTCGCCATTCACATCGGTTGAAAGAGCGAGCGACCTGTGTGTAGCGCCTAACACTGAACTTAAAAGGTTATGCCCAGCTTTAGAAAGTCTATAAAGGGGAAAAGCAGACAGAATGTGGACTTCCATTTTAGAGCCGGGTATCGTCAGTCCCGGAACCAACTCTTCTGAAAGAAAAACATTTTGCGTGGGAGGATGAAGAGGTCCATTTAGGAATTAAGGGTCATAGATTATGGAGGCGCTAAGACCAAGCAGAAGGTTTGGGAAGCAATGAAGTAGAGTAGGTGACCAAGCCCACACTTGAACCTGAGAGCTATTTCCCCAGGTCTGAGCCTTGCAATGTAATTCCCTCTGTCTGGAATGTTCCCCCTCCCTTCTCTACCCTGCCCTTGTTTGCGACAGGCCAGTTACACCTCATCCTTGATCTCCGCTTCCTCCGGACAAAGCTATTGCTGTGTACCATGTTTTCAAAAATCCTTGCGCCGTGGCGGTGCAGTTCTTTGTACATCTGTCCGATTCTTTTAGAAGAACATGCGTTTCTCAAAAGGCAGAGACCGGGAATTCTTCACGCTGATTTTTTTTTTTCCCAAAATCTTCCATGGGAAATTATACGTAGAAAAGTCCAGTGGTATTTATAAAATAAAAGGAAGACAAGAGGTTGGATAAGAGAAGTTTGGCAGACCTTAGAGAACAGGTGAGAGTGACAGGGAGAGCTGGAAGTCACTCATGTTCATCCAGACACTAAATGGTGGAAACTGGAAAAGGCAGAAAACTGAATTTCATTTGGAGAGACTGACAGGCACAGGTGACAGACTAGATAAGCGTAAGAGTCCAAGATGACTCAGGGTTCCCAGGGCCACAAGCGAAGGATCAGTGTCACTGCCAAGTCAACAGACAAATGCTGACTGCCTGTCAAGTTCAGGGCGCTGTACTGGGTGACAGAGAGGCCACAGGGAAGAGTTACAGCCCTCTCCTCTTCTATTACAGCCTGCTCACCAGCAGGGAGGCTGAGGGCACAAGTTCAGTTTTGGACAAGCTGTATTTGAAATTATGCTGGGACACTCAAGTGAATCAGTGCTCTTAGTTGCCGGAAGTCAGGAACTAGATTACCCTTGAGGCTGGGAAATATGAATTTATGTGGTTGAAGATCCACCATCGCTGTGCTTGAGATGATAGATTGCTGTATTAGTTTTCTAGGTCATCATAACAAAGCACCATTTTCCGTGTGAGTTAAACAACAGGAATTTACTATCTTGTTGTTGTGGAAGGTGAAAGTCCACTATCAAATGTGTGCAGCCATGGTTTCTCTCTAAGCCCCTCTCCTTGCCTTGGGATGGCTACATTCGCCTTGTGTACTCAAAGGCCACCTTCTATGTGTCTGTGGCCTAGATCCTTCTATAAAGGCCATCTCTATACTGGACTGGAACATGTCATACTAACCTATTCAGCTGAATTTCCTCTGATCTGCAAATATACTCACAATCCGAGTTACTAGGGGCTGAGGTTTCAGCATGTGAATTTTGAAAGGGACAAAGTTCAGCTCATTGTAGGTGCCTAGTACACATTTCTTGAATTGAAGGGACTAAAGTCACAGTGGTAAATTGGGGCTGAAGAGGTACAGCCACACAGTTGATGTTCATAAAAATTGGAAACATACAGCTATGTGGTGGTGCACCCCTTTAATCCCAGCACTCAAAAGACAGAGGCAGGAGATCTCTGATATTGGGGCCAGCCTGGTCTACAGAGTGAGTTCCAGGGCAGCCAGGGATACTCAGAAAAACCCTGTCTTAAACAACAACAAAGCTGGGCAGTGGTGGTGCACACCTTTAATCCCAGCACTCAGGAGACAGAGGCAGGTGGGTCTCTGTGAGTTCAAAGCCAGCCTGGTCTCCCTGGTGAGTTCTAGGACAGCCAGGACCACATAGAGAAACCCTATCTCAAAAAAAGAAATCAAAAATTTATTGGAAATGTACATTATATGTAACAAAATTTTTGTTGACATTATAATACATAATGTGCTCAATTATGTGTTTAACACATTATTCTTTAACAGTATAAAATCCAATGTATTACAGCAAACATGATAAATTAATACCATCTTTCCACAAACCCTGCTCTTCCATCTGTGTCTCAGATTTTCATTGACTAAACATGCATCTGTAGTATGCCACAGAAGACGTAAACAAGGAACTCAATCTGCAGAAATTAAATGATCTAAGTTTCTCATACTTCATGACATTTGTATGCATATGTATGTGCAATTTATAGGCAAGCTACATTTTAGGAGAAAGTTTTTATTTATTATTTTACAAAAAGCAACTTTTGGCACCCCCTTTTCCAGTAGGATTCACCAAGGGAACTAAAGATTGAATTAAAAATTATTCTCTGCCTTTGCTGCCTCATGGTCTTAATTATATAATTCCTCAAACAGCTTGAGAAAAGTCACTTGAAAAATGTGTCATGGAGAAACAAACAATAAACAGATGAACAGCTGATATTTAGAACTTTTGTTCAGTCAATGTGAGGTACTTTGAGGCAAGGCTTTGCCATACAATATGGTTCCATGTAGGCATAAGGTTACTGCATAATTCAAATGCTGATTTCTGACACCCCCCCCCCCCATCTCTGGTTGCAATCCTTGTTCTGAGAATCTCCTGTCTCAGTGTTGTATAAACACTGCTCCCTAACTGTCATCTGATATATTAATAAAGCAGGTTAAAGCCAATTGCTGAGCAGGGTAGAGGACTTACTGCCAGCCAGGGGAGGAGGAGTTATAGGAGGAAGTAAGATATTCGGCCAGCAGAGAGGTCTATGTGACATGAGGAAAGAAGCTGGATCAGTGAAAGCAACAAAGTGCAAGCATCTCTGGGATGTAGGCTGGGAGGAAACCAAATTAGCTTAGAGGGTTAAGAATGGAGTAATAACTGCTCAGTTCTTGTGCTGTGAAGCTTGTTAAAATAATATGATAGAGTCTCAATTATTTGTGCGATAGCCGGATTAAGAGAGAAACTGAGCAACAAACAAACACAATTTTCTAAAAGTAACTGTAACAGTTCCACCTAAGTGCTGCCACAGAGTCCCATCACTCAGGCTCTTCACACGTCTCACACTGTTGCTTCTCCACTGTGCCCTCTACTACCACCCCTCTGCAAACTTTCAGTACCTTATTACACTGGCTGCACAGGAGCCTGTGTGCTTGTTCCCTCACAGGCCCCTCTCCTTTTACTTTGAAACACTTTGTGTAATATCCTAACCAACCTTTGCTACTACCAGAACTACTTTCAAAGTAATTTTTTCTTCAAACAAGCCAACCCCCAAAATATGATGTTTTTACCTTGAAAAAAAAATGCAGCCTTACAAAACATCATAAACGGTGTGATTCTGATACTTTTAAAAATCAAGATCTCTAATCTACAATCATATATGTAAATCTATTGTATCAATTACTTATTGTTATAACAGATTATTGTAAACTCAGTTGGTATAAGCAATAAAAATCATTATCTTACAGTTCTTCAGAACAGAAGTTCACCATTCGCGTCAGTGGGCTAAAGTTAGATACTGAAAGAGCTTAATTTATTTTGGAGGCTGTCTGGGTAAATCCGCTGTCTTTTCAGCCTGTAGAAGTTGCTTACCTTTCTTGGCTGATGGTCCTATCCTCCCTCTTCAAAGCCAGGAACATGGTGTTCCTACCTACATCTTATAAGAACAACTAGGGTTACATCAGACCCAGGTGAATAACTCAGAATAATTGCTACAGTTGACCTCACCCCCAGAATTCATGTTTTGGAAGCTTAATCCCTAATACAGCAGAGTTGGGAGGGAGAGTCTGATGGGAAGTGTTAGGTCACGGGGGCTCTTCGTGCATAGTTTAATGACACAATAAAAAGGACTAGTGCTGGCAAAGGTGAGCTCACTCTCTTGTTTTCTTTGCCTTTAAACTGCCACACAGTAAGAAAGCCCCTACCAAAGCTTGATAATGGGGCTTCCCAGCCTCCAGTGCTGTGAGCCAATACATTTCTCTTCACTATAAGTCACACAGCCCATGTCATTTTGTAATAGTAGCATAGCACATAGAAAGGATAATCATGCCTTTATTTCATCCCAGCCTTCCAAGGCAGAGGCAGGAGGATCTCTATAAGCTTGAGGCCAGCCTGATTCACATATCAAGTTGCGGGACAGCCATGACCACATGGAGAGACCCCCATCTCAAACATGTAAATAAATAAATAAATACATACATACACACAATCAAAATGATCTTGCTTTTTTCCCCCCATCCATCAAAACCACCGACAGCAAAAGAAACAAATCTTTCCTAGAAAGGGTATCCATTATTGTTATTATTTTGTTTTTATGTTTTTCAATACAGGGTTTCTCTGTTAAACCCTGCCTGTCCTGGACTTGCTTTGTAGACTAGGCTGGCCTCAATCTCACAGAGGTCTGCCTGCCTCCAAGTGCTGGGATTACACGCAGGTGCCACCATGCCCAGGTGGGTATCCATTATTTTATTCATCCTTCCTTCCACCTGGAGCCCACTGATTTCTATTTAAACTGCTCATCTCACCCCAGATACCAACTCAGTTTGCTACCAAGAATAGCAACTTTTCATTCTTCTCACAGAAGACAGTGTGTTACACATACCAACGTACTACAAACAATACAATGGGCATTTTACCTGTCTCCTCTTGCCATCTCTGTGTCTCTGCCAAAATTAAGAGAAAGAATTCAGTCTTATTTGGTAGGACACTTAGGAAAATGGGAACATACAGACCACTAGTGATTACGGTTCTAGGTATTATAGAAAACGTGAGAGCAAAGCAGAGATGAGGCAAGGAGTGGGACACTTCTAACATTGTTTGCGTCCTTGACTCAGTGTGTCTGAGGAACAGTCACCTTTTTGTCTTGTCCAGACTGGATATATGAACCTTCTACCCCAAATGGCTGTTTCTGTTCTTTGCAGGAAAAGATCAAGGATGAAAAACAGTTAGGAATGTTTTTAAGGCTGCAGCAATTCCTGTCTGCAGCCATCTCAAGCTGAAGCTTTTCTGGTTAGCTTCAAAGCCTGGGGTCCTTCCTTCTCAGTCCCCCGGGTCACTCTGCTGACCCTCTCATCTTTTCTTAGTTCTTGGGTTCTTTCTGTGGCTCTGCTCTTGTTCCCCCTTACTCCTTCTTTGAACTGTCTTCTCCTCCCCTGCTAATCTATATCCTGTCAATCTTGCCAGCCACCTCCGTGAAACTTCCCCCAGGAAGGGCTTTCTTCTCTAAATGCTTATGCTATGTAAGGCTTTTGTCGGGCCTGTCATTCCTAGGGTCATGTTTTATAGTCTGAAGTCACTCCAGGTAGATTATCAGTGTATGATGATAAGAACATAGTAGGTCTTAAAAAAATTGCACTCAAACCTGGGTATGGTGGTGCACACCTGTCACCCCAGGCAGGAAAACTGAGAGTTCAAGGCCAGCCTGAAATGTATAGTAAGCTTAAAGACAGGCTAGGTACATGAGACCCTGTCTAAAAATATATAAACACAAATTACATTTACAGAGCTATGGTTTGATTACACAGATTACACATGTTAAATAATAGCTCAGAAATATCAAGTTATAGTGCTCAAGAGAAGCACAGTACACTGCTGTATTGGAGGACAGTTTGGCGACATGAAGTTGTCATCTTTATGTTGCATGCTTTCCCATCATCTCCACAGAAATAAATTAAAAATAGGAAGGAAAAAATGATGAGGAAGAAAGCCAGAATTATTAAGTTGCAAGAAGACAAAAAGCACAAGAGAGACAAAGAACCTACCGTGTGTGATGATCGTCTGGACCGGCGCTTGGCTTCTTCATAGGCGTTAGGACCCTTTTCTGTCCTTGAGATCCCGCTGGCCTCTTTTCCACTAAGTGGAAGTGTTCAGCCCACAACAGGTATAAAAAGCCAAACAACAAAGATGATATAAAAACAAAACAAGCAACCCCCAACACTTAAGGGCACCCTGTGCCTAGACGTTGATACCCTTTTCTCAGAAATCCAACGCAAGCATCCTAGCTTATGCGCGGCGAGCCAGCGCTGGTGAGAACACCAGACTGTGCTCCGGAAGTAGCTTGTACAGATTTCCCCTCTTTCTTTTCTGCCTCTCTTTCTACAGTAACTTCTCGGTATCCATTTGGGCTTTAATTTGGAGTATAGGTACCGTGTTGGCAGCAGTGAGGGATCATGCTAGATCAGGGTTGATATTTCCATCCGCTGTTTTATAGGATTTGAACACATACTGGGTTTGCTCACCAAGGCGCCTGGAAGAATAAACCCTTTCAAAGCATTTTCTCTCGTGGGCTTTACAACCTACGGCAGAGGTTGGAAAATGAATATTATTAAGGCCAGTAAAAGCATTGTACAGGAGTATGTAACAGGAAATGCACACAGGGAGCGAACGGTCTCTGTGAGCCTGGGGAACGAGTGAACGGGAGATGAAATGATGGACTGCATGAATCAGGAGTCCTGATTCATATTCAGTACAGGACTGCATGTTCACATGTACAGCGGGGTGCTGAGAGCTTCATATGTGTTTCAAAGTCACGGTTCTCAAATGTTCGTATGTGTGTTTTTCCACAGAGTAAAACAAACAAACAAACAAACAAACAAAAAACCCAAAAAACAAAACCACCAAAAAACCAAAAACCAAACAGATTTTTTAAAAGACTTTTCATTGTTGGTGAAAAGAACCTTTTTCTTATCCAGGATAAAAAGTCTTCTCTTTTTGTGATTTCAAACACCTGCACTCCGTTTGTTCTGGCAATGTATCTTAATCTTCAAACTCTCCCACATGGCGGGGGTCAGGGGAAGAGAAGCCCTCTTTGTTTGGGTTTTCGATGTTAACTGAATTTTGACTGAGTCCCCCTTTCCTTGGGAGCTGAGAAATCCAACCTTAGTCACCATTGGGGTTTTCCTCCCTTGTCCCCTTCTCCCCTGCTAAGCAAGCTCACAACCTTACACAGCTGCCTTCCGCTATCAGCCCACGAAGAGTTCTGGGAAGCGCTCACTGCCTCACTCCTAGAACCCTGGTTCTCAACCTGTGGGTCACAGCTGCTTGGGGTGGGGCCAGGGGAGGTGTTGAACTGCCCTTTACAGGGGTCACCTAAGACCATTGGAAAACACAGATATTTATGTTACAATTCATAACAGTAGCAAAATTGCAGTTATGAAGTTGCAAAGAAAGTAATTGTATGGTTGGGGGGCGGGTCACCACAACATGAGAAATTGTATTAAAGGGTTGAGCAGCGTTAGAACTTTGTTGCTTTTATAGCACCCTAGAGACAAGAGCCTTTAGAGAGCTAGAATTGCTTAGGTGCCTCCAGGTAGTATGAAAGAAAAGAGGGCATGTCAGGGCGGGGCTCTCTTCCTTCCTAGGCATCCTACCCAGTTCCCTTTACCCTCCACCAGGCCCAGCATAAGCTTTTCTGTGGGTTTAGAAGGTTGAAAATACAAACCCAGAAGAGAAGGATCTTCCAGGAAGCTTCTGCTTTCCTCCTTGTGACAGTCCCCGAGGCAAAGAAGCATAAAGGGGCTGCAGCCTCTCCTTACGGACAAGGAAGAGGAAGGCAAAAATACCAGCAGGCTTCACACACAGTTTAGCACAGTTAACAGGAAATATGTTTTGCCTGAAGACTTAATGCAAAAGAGTTGATCGGCAAATTATCTCTCCCCGCCCCCCAATCTCTAAAATGTTAGCTTCGAGCACTTGCGATCTGGGTCAGTTGATAGAGTTAAAAAAAAGACTATTAACCGTTGTGGCTCATTTCTATGATGTCAGCACTGGAGAGGCTGAGGCAGGAGGATTGCTGTTAGTTTGAGGCCTTTCTGAGCTGCAGAGTGACATCTAGGACAGCCTGGGCTACAGTGAGAGAGAGAGAGAGAGAGAGAGAGAGAGAGAGAGAGAGAGAGACAGAGAGAGAGACAGAGACAGAGACAGAGACAGAGACACAGAGAGAGACAAAGATAGAGAAAGAAACAAAGAAAGAGACACACACAGAAGAGAGAGAAAGAGAGAGAAACTCCAGTAGTAACTGTTGGTGGAAAAGCTAAACTCTTCCCTCCAAAATGTAATTCAGTACAACCAGTTTTATTGTAAGAAGGGTCTAAGACAATTTGTAGTAAGTCTACTCACATATATTTGTTTAATTCACACTTCCTGATTTTTTTTTTCTAAAATAATTCAGCAGGGAGCAAGGTAAAACACCAAGAGTTTCGCCAGTGACCACGCACAGCTGCTGCAGTAGCCTTTGCTCTGGGATGACTGTTTTCCTAGATGCCTGTGAGTCGACAAAAGGAAATGGAGGGGCTTGCATTTTCTCTGGGGACTTTCATGTTCTCTGTCCCTCTGCTCCAGTTTTGGCTGTGCATGTGACAGCAGTACTAAGTAGAGGTTATAATTAGAATAGCATGGTGGGATAGGTCATATGTATGTGCATGTGCTACAAAGCTTCTTGACAGTCACCATGACAAATGAGATGAGATGCTGCAAAGGCTCTTCAGGCATCTTCATTTGAGGAGCCTTCCCTGTGGAGTATTGTCTACCAAAGCTCTACTGTCTACTAAGTAAAAAAGTTTGTGTGTGTGTGTGTGTGTGTGACAATTTTTGGCACTTTAAACATCTTTTATGCTTTTATTCATGTAGCAAAATGGTTTTTCTTTAGATATTATTCAGAGACGACGGCTTTTAGCTAAGTAGCAGTGTGTGTTTAAACTATCATGGTTCTTTAGTTAGGTCATATTTCCTTAAAGTTGTTCTCAAGAAGAAGATAGGTCCATCTGCTGTCAACTCTCCTCGGCTGTAGATCATGGCTCACGGAACCGGGGACGCTGAAGCTGCATGCAAGGAAGGCTAACTGAAAGCATTAGTAATCTCCGTGTGACATGAGTGTGTCTGATTCTTTTCCAAAGCTCCAAGAAAGAAGAGAAAAACTTTATCCTCCAGTCTTCTAAGCAGCATAGCAACAGAAGAACAAACCGTTAATGAGAATTTTTATCGCATGGAAACCTGTGCTTCCAGTGTCGCACAGAACACAGAATTATAGATTGTTCCCACTAAATTTTTTGGCTTTGCATAATCTTCTCATTCAAAACCACATCTCACCAGGTAAACATTTCCATTCATTAATCCAGAAAGACATTTTATTGAAGTCTTACCATGCATTGGGTTTAGTTCAAGGCACATAGGAGAAAATTCAGTTAAGGGATGGAACATTGAATTGAATCCCAAAGCTGGGAGCTCAGCTTTCCAGCTCAGCTTGGAGGACTTGGGATCTCAGTACTTTTGTACCTGGCTGGCAGAGAGCAGGTGCTTTGAAGGTGAGTTCACTAAATCAGTGGGAAGCTGTTCATATGGGGAGTCTCCTGAGGAACTGCCACGCAGCCATGGAATAGTCTCGGCAGGTGGTGGGGAGAAGGGAGAACGAGGGAGCTACCACTGCCCTCCTTTACTAAGAAGACAAAAAACCAATATGGATCCTAGGTCTACAGTTACTGGGATTGAAATTCCAAAAGGATACTATCATTGACTGCCAGTCTCACTCCCTGGCTACCAGAGGTCACCATATAATTCAATTTTAACCCAAGAAACATTAAAGAATATTTGTTGAGAGTAAGAGGCAGGATTTGTGGAAATATTTTGCTTTTTTTTTTTTAATCAGCAGAGATAAACATAACAGGCAAAGATCCTTTGCCTTCTAGCCTCAGATACGTGCATTAGTGTGCAATAAAATTATCATACGGTGTGCATGTATGGACATTGTACAGTCAACAAGGTAAGGAGAGTGGAACAGGAGGAGCAGGCTGGCTCTTTGACACTGTACTCATGGCTCCAGTCCCGAAAACAGGGCCCTTCTCTAGATTTCCTGTTCAGATTAATGCTTTTATGGCTACACAACCATTGGGATTTCTGCTGTTTATAGTAAAGGAAAAGAGAAAGGAAGGAAGGAAGGAAGGAAGGAAGGAAGGAAGGAAGAAAGAAACGAAGGAAGGAAGAAAAGGAGAAAGAAAGGAAAAAGAGAAGGTAAAATCTCTAGGGGAAATAGGGGCTGGAAGCGAGTGATGCTGGTGCCTGGGGTGAAAGAACAAAGAATCCAGAAGGAAGAGGACCTGCAGAGGGCTGACTTTCAGATAGTTTAAATCCTGCAGCCAGAAACAGGATGTCGTCTAAGGTTAGGAGTTTTGAAGGCAGAGAAGCTGTCTTCCATTGTCAATTATCTCTTAAAATTGCATCCCACTGTTTGAAAGGTCCAAGGTGATGTCTTCCGTTCTATAAACCAAGAAAGGAAACACTGTCTTCATGAGGTTCCTCTTGGAAAACTGCAAAGTTTACATCCCCATTGGAAAGTTGATTAAAATGTCTATTAAAATGATGGATCTAAATTGCAAAAATCGGAGTGAAGAGACCATAGAGAGCTAGTAACTGTGAGCACTGAGATTCAGCCCGCAGTAGGGCAGCAACAGGAACATAGTATGTCAGCAGAGAAAATGATTTCCACTGAAAGACAGTAAAGACTTTAGTTACTGAAAAGTAGGAATGATTCAACCAGCATAAGATGCCTGAAAAAAAAAAAAAGACATCATTTGAACATACAATTTAAAGTACCACGTGCTGACTGGGTGTGCCGCTGGGAGCCCCTGAGAGCACAGGTTAAATTATAAGTGAAGTTAAAGAAAGCATTCCGGGCTCGGAGGGGAGGGGGTGGGGCGGAGGAGCCTTATAATAGTTACCTGTGAACCTTGGAGGAAAAAGAGGTAAAGTTAGGGCTGAGATGGGAGAACACAGCCTGTGCTTGGGGAACATGAAGACGCTGAGGAGTCAGGAGGGCCCGGAGGACCGTCTGGGTTTCGTCTGGGACCTTGAACATGCCTGATGTTAAAGTTCCATGCACACCCAAAGGAAGCTCTTAGAGAGCTCCATCAAGAAGAACTCACTGGAAGCTGGAGAGATGGCTGAGTGTTAAGAGCATTTGCTGTCCTTGCAGTAACTACATGGTGGCTCACAAATGTCTGTGGTCCTAGTTCTGAGGAGCTGACACCCTCTTCTGACTTCTTTGGGCATCAGTTACACACACATGCAGACAAAACACTCCTACACTTAAAGCAAAATAAATACATCTAAGGGGGAAAAAAAAGTTTTAAAAAGAGCTCATCTCTGGCTGGTTCAGCTCAGCTTCTCTGGCCCAAACTCTTCTCCCAGCTAAGTTACCGAATGTGGCTTTTCTCTCAGCCTCTGAATTGCTCTGTTTAGCTTCAAACTAACTCAAGTTCTCTTTTCTAATCTTCTAGTTCCTTCTCATTCTCTAGATCATTCTTTCTTTAACCTGTCTCTGTACATCTGCCCTGGTAAAACTTCCTCTTCTCTCTCTCTTTCTCTCCCTGTCTCTGTCTCTATCTCTCTCTGTCTCCCTCTCTCTGTCTCTCTCTCTCCATTTCCCCTTAAGTAGCTTCCCTTTTCTCTCTCTTCTCGTGAGAGTTGGTTATCCTATTCTGTCAATCTTTCTATGATTGGTTACTATTTCTGCCATTCAACTAGACATCACTTTTAAACATGGGTCCTTCCTTCTACAAACTAACTTTAGCTTCATTGTTTGGGATTAATGACATATAAAGCAGTACTTTTCTTCACATGAGATTCTCTCTACAGCAAGCTGTCCTTGAACTCAGATCTACTTGCCTCTGTCTTCTGGATTAAAGGCTTGTTTGTATTCCAGCCGGATCACACAGCCTTAGAAGGTCTTTGGATATTATCCCTTGCCAGAGCAGCCATATTCTGAATTAAAATTCCTTTAAAAGTTATTATGAAGTGTAAAATAAAAACAAGATAAAAAAAGAGCTCATCTACTGTGTAGAACCAGGGGTGTGAATTATCTCCAACAAAACTAAAGTCCTGAAGTTTTCTTCCTAAAAAGCCCAGTTGACTCGGTGCCCATGCAGAGCAGCGCTGTTTGTTTGAGACAAGGTCTTTGTAGACCAGACTAGCCTCCAACTCACAGAGATCCTCCTGCCTCTGTCTCCCCTGTGCTGGGATTAAAGGTGTGTGCTACCATCTACCTTCTAACCTTCCTATAAGTGTATTTATGGGGGATTGAATGCTTGTAGAGCCCGGAAGTCAGAAAGGGCCCGTGGAAAGGGAGAGAAAGTCTCGGAGGGACTGAGGTGGTAGAATACGTGTGGTCCAAAGGTAGAAGGGAGAATACTGAGAGCGTGAGAGCAGGTCATCTACAACTAAGGATGTCCGAAAAAGCCATGATCAGCTAAGAAAAATGTAAGATAAATATTTGAATGGAGGTAATTGGGTGGATAAATAATGCTGCCCCCAGAAGTAATAGGTTATTAAACAAAACAAAAACAAACAAACAAAAACACCCCAGTGCCAGGGGTAGACTAACAAAAAAGCTTATGAGTCTGGAATCATTTTAAATCACATTTGAACCATAGCTTTAAGGAAATTAAAGATCTGACAAAAGCAAAATTAAAAAAAAAAAAAAGACGAGAAAAGAAAATTGTGAAATATTTTTTTTTCTTTTTTTGCCATTAAAATACAGTTATGGAGTATGGTAGAAGTGGCCATTTATTTTGTGAACAGTTTGAAATTCAGGTTAAACATGTTATAGACATTATATGCAAGTACTGTAGCAGACAAGGAATTTAGCAAAATTCGTTCTTCCTCACATGGCTAGAACTGTCACCAGAGCACAGTGCCCAGTCAGGGTCTAGATCTCCCAACCTTTCTTGTATTCAGATGTGGCCATATGATAATTTGGCCAGCAGAATGTGAGCAGGAATGACCCTTGCCTTTCTGGGCCAGGAAGGTTTGTGTGTGTGTGTGTTTAGTTTTTGTTTGTTTTGTTTTGTTTGAGTACTTAAAACAAGTTTATGTGTCCTTCATTCTAATCATTGCATTATTGGTTTTATCTGAAGACATTTTGGAATTACATAAGAACCCACAAATTGTAGTAGGAAGCCTGAAAATAGCATTGAAAAGGTAGGCTAGGAGTGTATACTTATTTTTTTTCTACATTCATACACAATGTCTATATCCATTCCTCAACTGAGGGACATCTGGGTTGTTTCCAGGTTCTGGCTATTATGAATAAAGCTGCTCTGAACGTGGTTGAACAAATGTCCTTGTTGTGTACTTGAGGAAATTTTGGATAGATGCCCAGGAGTGGTATAGCTGGATCTTGAGGAAGCACTATTCCTAATTGTCTGAGAAAGCACCAGATTGATTTCCAAAGTGGTTGTACAAGTTTGCATTCCCACCAGCAATGGAGGAGGGTTCCTCTTTCTCCACAACCTCTCCAGCATGTGTTGTCGCTTGAGTTTTTGATCTTAGCTATTCTGATGTGTGTCAGGTGAAATCTCAGGGACGTTTTGATTTGCATCTCTCTGATGGCTAAGGATGGTGAGCATTTCTTTAAGTGTTTCTCTGCCATTCTGTATTCCTCTACTGAGAATTCTCTGTTTAGCTCTATACTTCATTTTTTAATTGGGTTGCTTAATTTATTGCTTTTTAACTTCTTTAGTTCTTTATATGTTCTGGATATCAGCCTTTTGTCAGATATAGGGTTGGTGAAGATCATTTCCCAGTCTGTAGGCTGTCGTTTTGTTCTGACAACAGAATCTTTTGCTTTATAGAAGCTTTTCAGTTTCATGAGGTCCCATTTATTGATTGTTGATATTAGAGCCTGTGCTATTGGTGTTCTGTTCAAGAAGTAGTCTCCTGTGCCAATGAGTTCTAGGGTCTTCCCCACTTTTTCTTTTAACTGATTTAGTGTGTCTGGTTTTACGTTGAGGTCTTTGATCCACTTGGGCTTTAGTTTTGTGCAGGCTTGTGAGTCTGTAACTATTTCAAAGCAGAAATCCAAAAATCAAAAAATAAAGACATACTTTTCTTTCTTAGTGTACAAGTTAAGAATTTTTTTGTGTTTTTTAAAATTAATTACAGTTTATTCACATTGTATCCCCCCTGTAGCACCCTCTCTCCTCCCCTCCCAATACCACCCTCCCTTCCCCTTCTTCATCCATGTCCCTCCCCAAGTCCACTGATAGGGGAGGTCCTCCTCTCCTTTCCTCTGATCCTAGTCTATCAGGTCTCATCAGGACTGGCTGCATTGTCTTCCTCTGTGGCCTGGCAAGGCTGCTTCTCCCTCAGGGGGAGGTGATCAAAGAGCAGGTTAATCAGTTCATATCAGAGACAGTCCCTGTTCCCATTACTATGGAACCCACTTGGACCCTGAACTGCCATGGGCTACATCTGTGCAGGGCTACTAGGTCATCTCCATGAACGGTCCTTGGTTGGAGCATCAGTCTCAGAAAAGACCCCTGTGCCCAGATTATTTGGTTCTGTTGCTGTCCTTGTAGAATTCCTGTCCCCTCCAGGTCTTATCATCTTCCCTTCTTTCATAAGATTCCCCGCACTCTGTCCAAAGTCCAGCCATAAGTCTCAGCATCTGCTCTGATACCCTGCAGGGCAGAGCCTTTCAGAGGCCCTCTGTGGTAGGCTCCCGTCCTGTTCCCTGTCCTCTCCCTCTTCTGATGTCCATCCTCTTTGCCTTTCTGAATGGGAATTGAGCATCTTAGCCAGAGTCCTCCTTCTTGATTAGTTTCTTTAGGAGTACAGGTTTTAGTATGTTTATCATATATTATATATCTAATCTCCACTTATGAGTGAGTATATACCCTGTGTGTCTTTCTGCTTCTGGGATCTTTTGGATAGATGCTCAGGAGTGGTATAGCTAGATCTTGAGGCAGCACTATTCCTAATTGTCTGAGAAAGCACCAGATTGATTTCCAAAGTGGTTATACAAGTTTACATTCCCACCAGCAGTGGAGTGGGGTTCCCCTTTCTCCACAGCCTCTCCAGCATGTGTTGTCACTTGAGTTTTTGATCTTAGCCATTCTGATGTGTGTAAGGTGAATTCTCAGAGTCCTTTTGCTTTGCATTTTCCCTGATGACTAAGGACACTGAGCATTTCTTTAATTTCTGCCATTCAATATTCCTCTATTGAGAATTCTCTGTTTAGCTCTATACCCCATTTTTAAATTGGATTAACTGATTTGTTGCTGTTTAACTTCTTGAGTTCTTTATAAATTCTGGATATTAGCCCTCTATCAGATATAAGGTTGGTGAAGATCCTTTCCCAATCTGTAGGCAGTCTTTTTGTTCTGACAATGGTGTCCTTTGCTTTACAGAAGTTTTCAGTTTCATGAGGTCCCATTTATTGATTGTTGATCTTAGAGCCTGTGCTGTTGGTGTTCTGTTCAGGAAGTTGTCTCCTGTGCCAATGAGTTCTAGGGTCTTCCCTACTTTTTCTTCTAACAGGTTTAGTGTGTCTGGTTTTATATTGAGGTCTTTGATCCACTTGAACTTTAGTTTTGTGCAGGGTGATAGATAGCTTTCCAAGTTCTGGGATTAAAGGAATAAGATATCAAGCCTGCTCATAAAACTATTTTGAGAGGCAGATTTCCTTATCTATATCAAGGCTTGCACAGTTTATTTTATATTCCACATTAATAAATCTGAAACGGATAGCAATATTTTAAAAACTAATAGTTTTACACAAAGAATGCTATTAAATAATATAATAGAATAGAATTATTTAATATAATAAGTTTTGTTTTGAGCCTGGGTCTCATGTCACTCAGGCTGGCCTCAGAGTTGCAATAAAATAAAGGATGACCTTGAACTTCTGATCAGTTGTGGGTGTTGCATGTATGCAGCACGTGTGCTTCAAGCAAACCCTTGGAGGTCAGAAGAGGGAGTCAGATTCCCTGGAACTAGAGTTACAAGCAGTTGCAAGCTGCCTGGTGTGGGTGCTGAGAACTGAACCCAGGTGCTCTGGAAGACCAGCAAGGGCTCTTGACTGCTGAGCCAACTCTCCAGCTCCCAAGATGAACTTCTCAGTGGGATGGTTTCTTTAATCTGTACTATCATAGAACACTGACTTGTCTGTCCTGAAGTCAGGGAGCTATTAAAATATTTGGTGAATAGGCTGATTATAACCTAAGACCACTCTCCATGCAGCCTATCAAAGGGTTGCTAATGTGTCTTCAAGTAGAACAGAAGTGTCATCTTCTGCTTTGTTGACTCCAATACTACCCTTTCTCTGTGGAGTGGCAAAGTTCTTGTAGGGGCTACAAGAACTGAATGGTCATAAGCTACTAGAGCCTACTTCGCATCAGATAAGTATGCTTACTGTGAATTCATTGTGCCTGCTCCCTGACTTGGCTGCGTTTCTAAAATTAGTAGTGTGGGGTGAAGAACCTCAAGCTCCAGAGTTTAAATTTAGATCAAACTCTCATATCAAATTCGTATCCTTTCTCCTTGACTTTAACCTTCCAGAATAATGCTCTCTTTAATCCTTGCTTGTCTACTTTTATGTCCTCTTACACCCTAAGCCCCTTTATGAGATCTGTCCCCATCTTTTTTCAAGGCTAACGCCTTAGTCCCCTCCTGACTTCCTGCATTCTCCTCTTTTTAGTTCCAACAGCTGGGATCCCAAGGGCTTCAGTCAGGCTCAGCAGGGCTTTTGTGTTTGGGAACTGGTCTCTGTCACGTCTGGAGAGTTAAAAGTGCTTTAGGGCAGTTCCTGGACAAGCCAGCCTTGAGTCAGCCTGTCTGTAGATGCTATTTTCACATTATCTTGTATTTATTCAGAGACTGCCATGCCCTGCCATGCCCTTTGCCATGTGCTGTGAGAGGCACTGGACACATACCGCACAAGACACACTTTACAAGTGTCCTTCAGTTTAGAAAGGTAGGTAGTTAAGCTATCCCAACTCACCGTAGGGTGAGAGCCCCTATATGAAATACCAATCTTGGGCTGGAGGTGAAGCTTGAGAATGATTCCCAAAAGAATATTTTTATGTATAAAGATGTAAATTACAAATGGGAATTACCTATGTGTGTGTGGAGGAGAGAGAGAGAGCGAATAGAGAAAAAGAGTGTTGTTTTACGTACAAAACCCCAATAGTTCTATTTTACCAATAAAGACTCAAGGTCTAGATGCTGGGGTGAAAACCTGCTAGCTCAAGGAGGCAGAGAAAACACCCAGTTGAGCTTCCTACTCAGCTCACATCCCAGTAGGAAAAGGTTCTTTCTACTTCTCTACACTGTTTTAAGTACCCTCAACCCAAAGTCCCTCCTTTCTCTTTACTTCCTGTCAGCTGGTTACTTGCTCTAACTCTTGACCTAGGGTGAACTTTATTTAATCCTGTTTACATAAAGCTCTTAGATAAAAGGTGTGTGCTGGGACTGAGCACACCATAAGTTCTGGTCTACAGTAAACAGAAAGCTATAGGATCAAAGACAGCCACACCACAATTAGAAGCAGGGTGGTTTTTTTTTTGTTTTGTTTTGTTTTTTTCTTACAATCTCAAGGTTTGTAATGGGATCAAATATCCTGCAACATTTCCCCCTTCTGTTTAAATAAAAGACTCTTTCTCTAACATCAATAAACTGTATACTCTCTGTTAAGAATTGCATTCACAATGTCCAGTCCATATGTATTTAACCACCTTAGAGGTAGTACTCTACTATTCTATCTTGGCAGTCCAAGGTTCTGTACCTAAATCACTTTCTATTATAAGTTGCATTTATCAACCTAAAAACATCTCTTTAGACTTTAAAATATTTTCTTAAATCCTGAGCTACTTAAGCTTACCTAAGAAACTATAACCATCTAGTCTTCAACCTCATCAGAGACCTGAGAAGGATAAATATAATCGGAATAAACAGGAAGTACAGAGCCAGCACCTTCCAAATACCATAGAAATGACAGAGATAGTTGATTGCCTGGAGAGTCCCCCAAACTTTCTCTATAACATTGGAGCATCATCTTTAGACTTCGGACAGACTTTTCTGTGAGGCAGGTACAATGAAGGAATTGCCTACCTTGTTCTTGTGAAGCTGAGCAGTCAACCTTCCTGCAGCCATTTTTTTTTCAGTAGTCTGCCTGCAGTTGAAGCAAGGGCATTTTCTTGCTCAATGGCTAGCTGGCCACATATGAAGTAAATCCCACATGGAGGTTCTTTGATGCTCTTTGAAGTGGAATGGGGGTGCTGCCAGGAACTGACATGTCTCATTGTCAAAAAAGTCTTAAATTAATAAAACGTTTTTAAGTGTCATATTCTATAGATCTTTGAGGTTTTCTGAAGACCTTTTATCTATCTTTAGTATATCTGAATTGTTTGTTTCTAGCTATATACTGTCTGATTAATTTAGAAAACACCTGTGATTAACTAAACTACTACCTAACAAAACCACAAGTTTGATTGACTATTAGTTTGCATTTCTTAATTATCCTAAACATTTTGTGATAGTAGCTTTCAAAAGGACATGAATGTCACATTGCATTTTTGAGAATTACATGGGTACAATACCTTAAGAAGAATTGATACATAGCATGTGGTAGCTGAAATGTAACCTTGTCTTTGTATCAATATACAAATATCTGTACCAATGTAACCAAATATAACTTTAACTTTGTAGTAATATACAAAGATCTATAAGAGTAGATTCAATAATCTACAGTTTTTCCTATTATTCCTATATTATTTCTATATCTCCCCATTTTGTTTTACAATGGAATCAAATATCCTGCAACAATGGAGAGCCTAGAACATTTCAGAATCTCCAAGCAGCTCTGTTTGGAGTATAACACAGCTGACAAAATCATGACCTCAGAGGCAGGTGGTGGTGGCGGCTCACACAAGTAATTCTAGGACTTGGAAGGCTGAAGCAGAATTTCTGAGTTTGAGGCCAGTCTGGGTTACATAGTTGTGAGTTTCAGACTAGCCTGGACTGTAGAGTGAGACCTTGTTTTTTTTTTTTTTTTTCAGGTGTGTGTGGGTGAGGAAGAGGACATCAATCATGATCTTAAAGTCAGAACTCCTGGGAAAGATCCCCAATGATGAAATGGAAAGAAAGACAAGAGTCCTTGAGAGATTCTGAAGTAACCAGAGAAAAAGGAGAAAATCTAGAGCCTTCTGGTCACCTGAGCCCTTTTCAAAGCTCAGTGACTGGGTGATGAATGCTCCCAAGACAGAATGACAAGATATGAACAGACTAAATACCATGTGATTTTTCACCTGCAGAGGTTTAACAGCATGTTGCGCAGACACCACTTTACAACAGCTTGAAGGCAAACTGGAGGCAAGGCATGGAGGAGAGTAAGCTGGCGAGAGAGGAGAACTTGTGGCAGGGAGTAGATTCAAGAGGACTTGTTGGAGTTGATCTGGAGCTACTATGCATTCAAATGTTAATTGCTTGCTCCTAAGATCCTTACTGTCCTGTGTATCCAAATGAAGTTGTGTGAACCTTGACTCCCATATTATCCACAATTGGCTAATAAAGTTGCCTGCAGCCTGTGCTGGGCAGAAGAGAGGTAGGCAGATCAGAAGTTCTCTGCTTGTAGGGTTGCTGAAAGACCACAATAAGGAGAGAGGAAGGATGAAGAAAGGTTCAGGTTGCTATGGGCTAGTGTGAACTAGAAGCACATGGCTGAGGGCTGCTTGCTCTGAGGACTGGCCCGATGAAGCAGAAGCAGCTCAAATGGAACATGTCCAAGTATTTATGGGGATTTGGGCTGGGAAGCAGACAAAATAGCTTAGAGGGTTGATATCTGCAAGGCCTTGTGTTTTAAGGGTTATTATAAATCTAACAAGTTTCTGTGTCTTTTATGTAGAAAACAGTGGGTTAAGGAATAACTGCCTTGTATTAATAACCAGCATTAATTAATATTAATAGAATAATTAATTCCATTTACAAGGACTATCTGAGGGACTAGAGAATTCCAAAAATGTATTGTATTAGGGAATGGAGTATAGTAGTTAGGTGTATCTGTAGAGTTAAAAGGAGAAATTTTAGACTCTGGTGAGAAAAGTTGCTAGAGAAATCCATGAGAAGGGTAATACCAGGAAAGACTAGAGTGTGAAGTCTGTAAGGTGGGATAAAGATGGGGTGGGGGTGGAGCTAGGCTTGGGTAGGAGAGAGGATGTTTTTCACTGGGAAAAGGGAAGCAGAGTTGGATAGGAATGCAGGGCAAATGAGCATCCCAAAGCTAGGGGAATTTCTCTCATGGTTTTCTTAGGAGTCAGAGGTTAAGTCTTTGTCTTAGAAGAGGTGAAGGATAGGATAAGAGGTTGGGTAAGTGGGGGGAGAGAGGTAAGGGAAAATGTAGAAGAATTTAAGGGTTCAATGAAGAAACCTATGGACATCACTGATATCCCCAATAGTATTTTCTTGACGTCCATACACATTTCTTCTGTCACAGTAGCTGATAACACTGAAGGTTTATTTCATCCATATTTAACATGTCTGTAGGAGTAAGGCAGTGGAGACGCATACATGCGCTATGAACAGCTATGCCTTTTTTTTTTTTTTTTCTTTAGCACTTTCTGGTAGCTTGAAAACAAGAAACATCAGGTTGCAATTTTGTTAGATAAAACAAATAGCAACTGAGCAAGTGAAGGGAGGAAACTGACATGGTGAACTGTGGATAAAAGCATAGAAGCATATTTCATGATATCCTTGTTTTCAACAGCTGAGTAATACTCCATGTGTAAATGTACCACCTTTTTTCTTTTTAATCCATTCTTCATATGAAGGATATCTAGGTTGTTTCCACTCTCTGGTCATTATGAATAAAGCTGCTGTGAACATAGTTGAAGGGGGAGAAGAACTGTAGGAGCCGAAGGGGTTGAGAAACCAACTAAGCAGGGTTCATAGGGGGGGGGGGTCACAGAGATTGACATGACAACCACAGGCCCTGTATAGGTCTGTACTAGGTCCTCTGCATGTATGTTATGCTTGGCGTTCTTGTGGAACTCCTAACAGTGGGAGTGAGGGGTGTCTCGGACTCTTTTGCCTGTTCTTGGGACCCTTTTCCTCTTCCTGTGTTGCCTCGTCCAGTCTTGATACACGTGTTTGTGCCTAGACTTACTGTGATTTGTTATGCAGTGTTTGGTTGATAGCTCTGGGAAGCCTGCCCTTTCCTGGTGGGAAAGGAAGAGGAGTGAATCTGGGGGAGAGGGGAGATGGGAGGACTAAGAAAAGTAGAGGGAGGAGAAACTGTGGTGAGGATGTAATGTTTGAAAGAAGAAAAAAAAACATAGAAGCAGAGTGCATGTAAAAGTACTTCTTACACGAGGCAGGAAGGGAACACGTGACCCAATAACGACGCCATCTTTTAATAGTGTCCTCTGTGGTAGTGCACAACTTAGCGTTTTGTGTCAGCCCTAGAATATAAACATCCTTCCTTTTCACAGAAGAGACAGGCGGAGGCAGGGACTCCGGCACAAACAATATAGATAAATAGCTCCCAGGACCAACCTTGTGTAGAAACTGTAGCACTTCTGAGTGCTGTAGTAGATGGCTATGGGTGGGAGTTCAGCATTAGGCTCAGCCCCTTGATAATTGGACTGTGTGCAGAATGCAACACAATTTCTATTAGAAGTATATTACCATGTTGTGTAGGGACATGAGTTTTATAGGCATTTCTCCAACTTGTTTCCTTTTTGCCCATAGTCCTCAGCTCTCTCTGAGGCAAGAGATTCTACTTTACTCACTTAGGTTCTTAGGACTGAACCCGTAGAACCCGTATCCCTCAGTTCTGGCCCTCAGTAGAGATTACTTCCTAATCTTTCCCTCTGCCTGCTATCACTTTTCTCTGGCGCTTGACATCTTCTGTGACGTGGAATCGTTTGGACCTTTATGCCTTTCTTGCCTGGGTTTCTTCTCCAGTGTCTACCTGGAACCATCTCGAAGCTCCCTTATCACAGAAGCACATCTGACGGCCATTACAGACTAGATTCTCTGGCCCTTTGGGCTTAATCCATCAAATAGCCTACAAATGGCTCCTGGGTCTTTTTCTCTACTTTTATCTGTTAACTTTTTCAAAATATTGCTCCTTTTCTAGGATATTGTTTTCCTTTCTTGAGATTTTATTTATTCTGCCACTCTTCATTTTTGTTTGTTTGAGACAGGGTTTCTTTGTGTAGTCTTGGCTGTCCTGGAAATTGCTTTATAGACCAGGCTGGCCTCAAACTCACCTGCTTCTGCCTCCTGAGTGCTGGGGTTACAGGTGTGCGCTACCACGGCCTGGCTATATTCTGCCATTCTTATCTTTTTGATATTTAGTTTGAAGGTCTTATGAGACAATGTCTCACTATGTAGCTCAGGCTAGCTTTGAATTTGGGATTGTCATGACTCCTTGCCTCCCAAGTGCTGGGTTTTTGTTTGTGTACTGTCAAGTCCAGTTTAAAAGAATTTCTTTTGAAGTTGAAGTTCATACATCATAGATGTATGGAGAAATGTTAAAATAAGTCTGCAAAATGAAGGAAGGTTGGTTTCTTTGGGCAAATGGTTAAATGAAATTAAACAAGATTCCCCATCATAGGAGATCTTAGAACCTTTATAAAGCTAATATTAGTATAATTAGACTTCTAATCTAAAGTTTGAGGTGATGGTAGCCGTTCCTCTGACTAGAATTTGCATCTAACTATGTGGAAAGCATGTTAAACAAGCTAAAATTCATCAATGCTTATTTTGAGAAAAGCCTGTTTGAATGAGATGTGTTGGGCATTTGAATGCTTGGTCCCCAACCGGGATACTGTTTGAGTAGATCTATGAGGTACAGCCTTGGTTATAGAAGTATATTACAGGGTGGGTTCTGAGGTTTCAAAAGCCATTGGACATTTCCAGTGCAGTGTTGGGGAATGGTCTTGTACACTGGGTATTCAGATGCTGATTTCTATGGCCCAAGGTCTGGTTGCAATCCTGGTATGAGCCTTGGCATTTCTATAAAGAATTGCCAGTCTTAATGTTGTGTAAAAATCACTCCCTAGTTATCTCTGATTGCTTAATAAAGAAGCTGATTAGCCAATAGCTGGGCAGAGGAGACAGAAGGCTGGACTTCCATTCCCAGTCTTGGGGTGGCGATAGGGGTCTCAGTGAGAGAAAAGGGGGGAAAGAAAAGAATGAAGAGGAAGTCTCCATGAGGAGGAGTTCACCATGAAGACAGAGAGTTACAGCAGAAGGCCAAGGCAAGACTGAGACACCAAGTAAAAGGGCATGTGGCTGGGAGGTAGCCTGGCATAATTAGGCTAGAATAGGTGAATATTTGCCCAGTTATAGAACTTAAAGCTTGTTGAATAAATCTAACAGGTCTCTGTGTCATTTTGGGGGAGCTAGGGAGGATAGAAGAAAAGGCCCCTACTAAGTCCTCAATTCACAACACACTCTCTGTTTCCTGCTTGCAGCCTGAGTCGTGAGTTCTCAGCGTCAAGCCCTAGCCACTATGTTCTGCACCTGCTGTCCCTGACTGTATGGATCCTAACCCTCTAGAACCATAAACTCTTTCTTCTGTCAGTTGCCTTAGTCATAGTGATTTTCACAGCAATAGAAAAATAATGACTATGAAAGTCAAGTGTGGTGCGAAGCAAAAGGAGAAAACAATGTGAGAAATGGAAACCTCTGAGTTAATAATTCTGTTTTTCCCCTTGGAAAAGGAATTCACACAAAGCTCTGGTAAGGGTTACCAAAAACAATATTGTTTATTTCTTAAACACCGTGGAGGCCTATTAGGGACTCTATCCTGTAGGGTTCTACCATCATTAGTCAATAAATTTCAATACAACAGAGTCTGTAAAAAAACAATGTGAAAAGATCTGAAAGGTTCTATGCTGTCTTGCCTTCTGTGATAAATTGTTTGCCATAAGGGAAAAAAAAAAATCCCTCTCCTATTCCTGACATTACAAATGAAACCATCTGGGTTTTGGTTTAACTCTAGGAACTTCATTAACATGGTGAGACATAAAAGAATTGCCAAAGGTAAAACTCCATTACCACTGATTCATTGCAATTAACTAATGTGATGGACTGCCTCTTCCCCGCCCCTGATGGAAGATTGGAAGCCTGAAAATGAAGAGGGCCTTGGGGGAATCATCCTTTTACAGCAGAAAAATCTTGGATCCTTTTTGCTAGTTCAGCACGATGGAGACTGACTATTCTTTATAATGCCATCATTTCTTATTCTGATGGAAGGGAAGTGTCTTAGGTTTGCTTTTGCCTGGCTTATCTAGTGTCAACTGCTTCTTGTGTATGTAATCCTAACTATAGCAAAGAACAAAGTCAATATTTAGTCACCTTCCACCATTAAGAACTCTTAATCCTCTATTGGAAAAAAAATTTTTTTTTCCTGTTCTGCTTGAAAACGCTAATAGTCAAAGACTTTTTTTTTTTCCTCTGCTGGTGTTCTTTGAGCCATTTCTCCAAGTATTTGCATTTGAAATGATATTTTTGGGGACTGAAAATATTTCTTTTATTTACTTTCCAAATAATGGAACTGACTCAGGAAATAGTGCTGGCATTAGTTGGAAACTCCACTAAGTTACAAAATCAGAAACGATTTGAATAACCTTGAAGTTCAGAGTTGCTTCTGGAAACGCATACCATCCACCTTCCAAATCAGTTAAACAGGCTTGTTTTTTGTTTGTTTATGTGTTTTGTTTTTTTTTTTTGTTTTAGCCCTGGCTATCCTAGAATTCACTCAGTAGACCAGGCCTTGAACTCAGAGACCTGCCTCTGCCTCCTGAGTGCTGGGACCACAGGCATGCACCACCATGCCTGAAGAACAGAGGCTTGTTCCTGAGCTGGTAGAGTAACTCAGTTTATGAAGGCAGAGAAAAGAAAGGAAACACCGTCCATGGTCAGTTGGGTCACTGTCTAATCCCCATCATTTGGGATTTGCTCCTTTGTATTAAGATATTTTCTTCCAGGATTGGTAGATGAATACAAGAGCCTTGGATAAAATACAACACTGGGCCATTGTCTGCTAGTAGCACTTCGGAAATAAGCAATCCTTGTATTTTTGGAACTATTTGGAAACTTTAGAACAGGAGGTCGGCGAGTCTGTGGAAAAGAGCTGGCCAGAGTGCTAAGAGCATGGAGAGAGACACCAATGTCCACGCACTCTACTGGCATCCGACTGTGTGACTTGAACAAGTGAAGCCCCACAGCCCAGGCTGCTTTGATCTGTTGGTAGAATGTAGGATCATTTCACTCCAAAGGATGAGCAGGCCGAGTGAAACGAATTGAGCAGTATGGGCCCTGACATTGCTGATTTTTGCAAAGGGAGACAGCTTCAAAGGCAAATTCAAAACAGCTTTCTCAGCCTTTAAAAAAAAAAACTTTATGTTTGTTTGTTTGTTTGTTTGTTTATTTGAGGAGGATTAGAGACAGGGGTTCTCTGTGTAGTCTTAGCTATCCTGGACTTGCTTTGTAGACCAGGCTGGCTGCGAACTCACTGACATGTGCCTGCCTCTGCCTCCCTGAGTGGGTGGGATTGCAGGCGTGTGCCACCACGCCCATTCAGTTTTCTCATTCTTATTCTGTGACTGAACCTTGAGTCATCTCAGGTGAATGGTAGTTCCTGACCAGGGAGCAAAGTTCAAGCTGCCACTCTGGGGCCCCACCTATCCTGGCTAGTACTTAGCTTTTTAATTCTTGAAAGTATAATCTTTGAACTCATCCACAACGCTTTCTTTTCTGTGTTTTCAAGTATAAAATAGCCCCAGAAGCCCCAATTCTTCTGCTCTAGTGTGTCTTAAGTTCTGAGTCTTAAGCCCATCTTTCTTTTCAGAGTGGGTCAAATTGTCCTTTAAAATGTAGCCTGGATCCATTCTGATTCACTCAGGGCTCCTTTGAATGAGAGCATCCTTATCTCCTTCCCCTAATTCTTAACAACCACCAAGCCCTTTATAAAATCCAGGTGCTGGGTTATTTCTGATCTGGGAAAATGCTAGACAAAATATGAGCTGGACAGCTTTTTCACATTTCAAGCCTCTTGTGAGTGTCTTTAGTAACACGTTCCTTGGCAGAGAACAACCACATCGGGATTCCCATTGAAACGGAGCCACTCTCCTGGCCAGTGCAGAAATACGATTAGTTGCAGAGCTTGGAGGAACTGGAGACTCAAATTGCACATGATTTCCTCAGGTTAGGGGAAAAAAAATTGTAAGTGGAAAAGATACATAATACAAGAATATGAAAGATTATATACAGAAACCCCTCTAGAAATTTTCAGTACACATGAACTCAGATTTTTATTTTTCCCCTTTCTTAAAAAAAAGGCTCACATTCTGTGCACTATTCTACTTCAGAGCATATAAATATATAAAACATTCCTATATGCAAAATGATTCTCTCTCTATAAACAACCTTATTCTATCCATCCACTATTGTTTTCTGTGTTGTGGTTAAATTTTGTTTTGTTTTGTTTTAATATGCTGGAAATCATTGAGTTGATCTCCAGCTGGTTTGCATTTGAACTTTACTTTTTGACACCTGAGGTAAATAATTTGGAAGGTGAAGGCATATGCAAAAAAAAAAAATCCAACTTTTTAGAAAGTCTGCTTTATAAGAGTGACTTTGGTAGGATGTGCTTTTCACCCATTATCATTTTATCATTACTTCAAGAGTGGCTATCATTGTTAACATTTTAGAAGCCTGTTTCAAGGCGGCAAGAATAAATGCAGACCAGAGAGTTGAGAAACCGTAAGATGCAAATATAAACCTCATGGAAGTGATAGACTGACAAGGTGACCCAGTGGTTAAATCCCTGGAGACCACACGGTAGACAGAACCGACTCCCATGAACTGTCCTCTGATGTCCACATGCACGTTCCATTGCACATCTGTGCACATTCGTGCATGAGTATGCAAACACTCAAATAGCAAATGAAGGTGGTTCATTTCAAAAGAATAAAAAAAAAAACGGAACTATTATGATTAGTGTTCCGAAGCCCCAGCTGAACTGAACTGATAAGAAATTACATTGTCATTAACTTATAACCTAGAAATGGTTGAGAAGAAGGCCTCAGAGCAGGTTCCCCCAAGACAAGCAGAACTCCAATTGTACCTTGGCCTGACTCTCTACACTTAAGTGCCTCTCCTGTAATTCTAGGAAGATGTGATTTGCCATGCAGCGAGCGATAGCAATTACCACGTTTCTCCTGTGGGCTGGAGCTAATGTTCACTCTCACCTTGCTCCTCCTGAAGGCAGACATCGGTTGTCATCACCGTGCAGCCTGTCTGCAGCCTTAATTAGGAAATAACAGATAGCAGAGCTCAAAGGCAGAGTGTGTGATGTCATGCCTTTCTTGATTGTTTGTGGTGAGAAGCAGACCCCCAGTAAATTGTGCGACAGCTTGTATGGCATGAACCCAAAGTACCCCGAGATCTTAAAGAGTCAAAAATATTCCTCTGGTGGAATTTTCCGAGTCTTTTTGAACATACCTTGTTTGTCTGAGCAATTTGTACTTAGGTTTTTTGGATGCACACAGGGTTCTTCCCAATTATCCCTCAGTTTTCCGGGAGCTTTCCAGCTTGGCTTACCTTGCCACGCTTATTTCATGCTGTTCCCTTGGTTGTTTACTTGGCTTTTGATGCAACTTTCTGTTGACGGTTGCAGTACAGTGAGAGATCACCACTATTTATGCCTTATCATTGGTTTACGGCTTTGCTCTTTTACTGCATATCATTACTTACCTTGTACTTTATTGTGTACTAGAAAGTGGTAGAGTTAGTACTGTGTCAGGAGGACTTACTGAATACCCACTGTATTCTAGGCAGAGTCCCCAAAACATTTTCTTGTTTTAGCCTCAAAACACACCTACAAAGCATTCTCTACTTTAAAATGAAGAAAACTGTCCTAGGGTTATAGGTGTGCACCACTGTGACCAGATTTTACATGATTGCTAGGGATCTGATTCCGGTGCTCAGGCATGTTAGAGTTGTCCCCATCCCAAGTCCATTCCTTAAACAACAATAGAGTTCTATGTTTCACAAAGTACTTGGCCCTGTGTTAGTGTTTTTCATATTTCTAGCAGCTTTATGAAGTGCGCGCTGTTTTAAGGAAGCTGTGAAATACTTACAGTCATGGGCTAGGACGTGAAGATTTATGAGACTTAGTTTATCAGGTTCTCCATGACACCGCTGAAGCCTGAGAGCAAACCAATCCTCTTTAAAAAAATACAGATTATTTACCTATTTATTTTTTTGCTCCATGTTTCTTATTTATCTACAGCTCTCTTATGTCTGTGTCTTGTGTATCTGGATAAACAATACACAAGAATCATAGCTATAGACAGATAAAGCCAAAGTTAGAGACCAACAAGTAATGAATGACTACATATTAGAAAAGTTATGTGAGAGTCACTCTTGTGACTATGAGCAGAAGTAGCCAGAGTTAGGCATTAGGTCACATATAAGCAGAGGCATCTTCATGGTATAGCCTTGGTGGTGTTATTAGATGCTTTTGAGTCATATTTAATAAAGAATTGTTGGCCCAAGAAGAGACCCATTAAAAAGTTGAGAGTGAGGTGGGGAAGGAGTTCTGGGTGAAAGGGCAACTGGCTATCATTATGAATGAAATCTAGTTGTGCTTCCCAGTCCTCTCTTTTCTACTCCTCCTGGTCACAGACACCTAATAAAAGCATGGACACCAAGGTGTGAACAGCTGCCATGCTTCCTTCAGGGACACATTACCACAAGTGGTTCTTGGGTGGCAGAACGTCACTGTCACCGGGAGGTTCATTTGAGCAGGGGGGTTGCTCTTCCCTCACGTCAGGCAGCCATATCCTTAAAGTCACCCCCATTGCCCTTGAGACACTCTGTTCAATATATCCTCCAGCAGCGTCTATTGGTTGAGCAGGGTTTGTGATGGGCGCTGTATGAAGTGCTGGGGACCTGAAACACAGAAAACATTGTCTTCTGGGATCTCACCAGGAAGATGGTACCATAATATGTGGAGTTTGGGTTGTTAGTACCAACTGCCATTGCTTTGAGAAAAGGCCCTGTCCCCTGGTGGGGGGGGGGCTTGAGAACTGATGTGGTACGTAGGGGTTGGGGGTTTGCAGGTAGAATAATTGAAACTGGAAACTTGGTTTCTGCAGTGGATACTGTGTTACAATCTCCCATCTTCCCTTCCCCCTTTCCCTCTTACTCACCTTCCTTCCTTCCTTCCTTCCTTCCTTCCTTCCTTCCTTCCTTCCTTCCTTCCTTCCTTCCTTCCTTTCTTTCTTTTCTTTTCTTTTCTTTTTGTTTTCTCATTGTCACCTAAACTAGCCATGAGAACTGAGATGGATTCACGGAGAAATTAGACTTGGAAGAAAGTGTTTATTTGGCTTCTAATCGCATAGTGTAAATGTCCGTTTGCCAGCTGTGTGCCTCTGAGGTTCATTTTCTCTGTCAGTCAGTTGAGAACAGTACTTTTAAGAATGTATGTATTAGGTGCTCAGTGAATAGAAGCATTACGGTCATTACTGTTTAGAATTAGGTTTTTCATACACAATTCATTTATGATAGTGAAGGTGTTTTCTTAAGGAATTTTTTGGGGCGTGCGCAGATATGTATACCAATTCCGTACATTTCCTACAGCAGTATTTTATTCGAAGGACTTTCCTTTGGCATCTTCGTAGCTTAAGTTGTTTTGACTGCTGTAGGGAGGTTCCTTACATACCGTCTGATTAGTAGAGTCGGGAAGTCAACAGGTAACACCTGGAACACCAGCCAAGTGCACATGACACCAGGGGTCTGCTTTTTTGTCACTGGCTTTGCTCATCCCCCTCCAGTTTGGCAACACGCTGTGGGAAAGTGGTGAGCCTCAGCTGGGCCGCCTCAGTATCCATCACGCCTGCTCTCTTACTGTCCTGAATCCCCATGGAGCTCAGGCAGCTCTCGGTGCCTGTGTACCAGGCACATGAGCGTTGGGAAACGCAAGCATTCTGGTTGGAAGCTTGAGTTCACCAAACCTTTAATTGTGGTTTAGAAAAATGGGCAGCAACCCATCAGTACTAAAATAAAATTAAGCTGTCCCACGAAACAGCAGAAAATTGTGGGCCATTCTCCACCAGGAACATAGCGGAATGGGATGTGCAAGGATTTTGCTCTGTCTAGCTTAACCTCAGTCTCCTGTTTTGGCTCTCCCAGAAGTTAATCTTCAGTAGAAGAATGAGTTCTTATTAACAACGTTTTCCAGTGCTGGAGTCCTAATGCAGAGCCTTGAGCACGTTAGGTGGCTATGTACCACCAGTCGAGGATCGATTATTATATGCCACATCATCCCATTAACTGAGGAATTAATAAAGCAAAAGGTATTTGCATTCAACAGAACATCTGAAGCCTTGAATATTTTCTTTAAACCCCGGTGTATACAGTTTGTCAAAACTTTCAATTACAAGATGAAAAAAAAATCCATGGAGACATAAAGACATTATTACTCTAGTAATAACCATGTATTTGAAACTTGCTAAGACAGTAGAGCTTAAATATTCAGGCCTGAGCAGCTTTAGCTGTCAGCTTGACTCAGCCTAGAGTTGTCTGAAAGGAGAACCTCAACTAAGGGACTGCCTAGATGAGATTGGCTTGGTGGTATGTCTGTGGTGGGTTGTCTTGACTCCTTGATTGATGGAGGAGGCCCAGCCCACCACAGGTGGTCCTGAACTACGTGAGAAAGCTAGCTGAGTGGAAGGCAGCCAGTGAGTGAGCTAGTGAAGCAACATCCTCCAGGGTTCCTGACACACTTCTTTGGCTGTGAAGTGAGTACCTTGGTTGGAGGGAATGCTGTTCGCAAGAGCAAGAAGACTTCCTTTCAAGCTGCCGCCGTCAGTTCCTGCCTTGACTGTGCTCAGGGTTATCTGTGTCTGTAAGCTGAGACAAACCCTTTCCTTCCCCGGCTTGCTTTCGGTCAGAGTACTTTATCATAGCAACAAAAATTAAACTAGAACATATTTTGACTATATGCATTTTTTTGAAAGGCTAAATATGTGAGTGATACATAGACTCAGTAGCTTGACTCTGGTAATTATTTCTTGGTGTATGCATGAGTAAAAATACATTACTTACTTTATATACAATTTTTATTTGTCAACTCTATCTAGAAAAAAATATAATACTACATATTTGAAAAGAAATCTCTAAATGATTTTTCTGTTTGATTTTGTGGTTTTCTGGAAACATATTAAGTACTATAAAGTAGGTATATCTAAACATAACATTCTAAGTATTCTTTCTTTGCTAATAAGATTTTATTTATATATATATACACACACACACACACACACACACACACACACACACACACACACTCAAATAGTACCGTATTGTTCAAGGTGTTTAGAGAAGGCTACTGGAACTTCTTTGGAATATCCTCAGTTAGAGGTTTTCAGCTTTTGAAGATGGAAGTGAATTTTACAAGTCATCAGTGGACATTTGGAGACAAGCCTGGGTAATCAGACTGAATAATTTCGCCCAAGTCTAAAGCAAAACAAAATCTGATTAGAATCAAACTTGATTAAAAGATTATTATACATATGACATATAAGCTGACTTAAAAAACCAAAGGAGAAACTTGAAAATAACATCAGACACTGACAACATCATTAGAACTGCATTCTATTTCAAGGCGTCTGCTTTAAAAGTTTAACTCATGATTCATCTGTGAAAATTCGGCCTTGTGATTTATTAATGATACTTCACATTAGGGTGGCTTGACTCAGAAGGAAATTCCAAGATCTTAGGGGCTGGACTCTGCACCACTAAGGTAGAGTTTTGTTCCAGGGTTTAGTATGATGCCAGGAATTTTTTTTGGCTACTGAGTAAGTCATAGACAACGATGATGCCTTTGATGTCAGGGGAAATGATAATAGAAGGAGACTTGAAAAGGCATTGCATTGACTCTGGGCTGGCTGCTTCAGAGTCGCTGGCATTGATTTAGGAGGAATGACATCTCTACTTACTGCTTTTTTGTTCCTTTTATGGCAATTTAGAAACACATGCCTCATGCTTGATTCTGACATAGCTTATGGAAAGAAAGCATTCTAAAGCCACTATACATGGAAGAGCTATGACTGATGACAGAGAAGATCAGTGCAGAGCAGACACCGAGTGGAAAGAACATCATGAGAGGCCGCGCTAATCCTAGCAATGACCGTTAGTCCAAAGGGAAGGCTTAGAGAGAGAGGGCCCGAAAGCACAGCCAAGCCACCAAAGATTTTCCGTTCCCAGTCACAATGTTAGAAGCTTCTGTACTTTGATGCCAAGCTATATTATTAGACTTCTAAATGCAAAAAAAAAAAATTGTCATATGCTGTAAGTATACAAAAAAAAATTTGACCCAAAGGAATTTACCTGTTAGTAGAAGGAATCAAGGCTGGCAGAAATAACAAAAATGAGATGCGAAGTAGGAAGTAATGATAATTGTTTGCCGAGTACAGATAAATCCAGTATCTGGTCTGAAGGAGAGTCGTGGGAATTGAGGTTTGAACCGAAACATGAGGGTGAGATCAGTGAACTGGAACAGCACACTAATAAGGAGAAGCAAAGATCCAAGAGGGGGCAGAGTGGGGGGCTGTTTAGTTGTCCGGCACTCGGGAGGAATAAGGTAGGGGGAGATGAGACTTGGGTTATGGGACATGAGAAGAAACGAACAGAAGAGTGACGGCCTGAGCTTTGCTTCAGGGAACACAGCCTGGAAGGGCTGTTTCTGAGACAGCTCTATGTTAGGCTAGTGTTCTCCCTCCCACCAGCTTGAGTGGTCCATTAGACAGCACTCAGACTTGCTTTGTAACCATCTTGTCAGTTCTCTCAGAATTAACTATTAGCTGTCGCATTCTGGCAGACTCACTGAGTTAGACTTTTCAGAGAGGACTGATGTTGGGATACTCGTGCTAGCTTTCTATTGCCCACTGGCCAGACATTAGTAAAAATTGTTGAGTTGCATGAACTGCTCTTATAAAGGCCTCGTTTGCCTGTTTAAAGTCCCTACGGTAAGGGGAGAGCAATGGAGCGATGTGTTCAAGTTTTCTGAAGGCTGTGTGTGGCATTGAGCAGGCTGGCGCAAGCTTTGAGCCAGCTCTCCAGGCTATGAGGAACCCCACACCTGCCTTATTCCTATTGGTGGATTCAATCCGTGCATCCGTCCAGGGATTCAGAAAGCCTGGCCACATCACCTTTCATTTGGTGCTGATTTTGTTATTAAAAAAAAAAAGTAAACAGGCAAACCCTAAGCCGAAGAATTATCCTCTGTGCTTAATTAACTCCAGGCAGCACGGGATAAGAGCAGAGGCAGTCAGCAAGGACAGGAACCCGGCACTGTCGCAATGCTGAGTCACCCTCGGAGGTGAGTGTTTCCACTGAGTTAGAGCTGCAGTGTTTTGAATGGAGCTTTTAGCAACACAGAACTCCATAACCAAGTGTGGGAGTAATAACAGGACAAACAAATTACAGGGAACGGGCTCCGCCACCGAGGGGATAAACTGATGGAACCGCTCTAACGGGAGACACGCATTTCGTTCCCCACACATTTCACTGTCTCTTCCAAATATAGATTTTGTTTTCATGTGGTTACTGATGACTGAAAATGTCAGCCACACGCATAATAAATCCCATACAGCAGGGACTCTGCATGTTATGGTATCACTTAGAATGGTTCTTTGGTAGTTTTCCTCTGAGTAGTAAGATTAAACACAGTCATAGCTCAGTGTCATTGATGACGGATGACGGAGGACAGTGGGAAATACAAATAAAATATATCTGAGAATGCTCATTTTTTTTTCTTTTTAATTTACTCTTGTTTGTTCATCGTGTTTTGAGATAGGGTCTGAGGACAGTGGGAAATACAAATAAAATGTATCTGAGAATGCTCATTTTTTTTTTCTTTTTAATTTACTCTTGTTTGTTCATCGTGTTTCGAGATAGGGTCTTACTATGTAGATGGTTTTAAACTCAACACCCACCCATCTCAGCACTCTGAGTGCTGGCATTACAGGTGGGCATTGACCATGCATGGCTAATATTCGCTGCTTTGCATCAGCTGCTACACTGGGTCTCCCTGGTGGCCTCCATTGAGCAAAGCAGGGTTTTGTTTTTTTTTTCTCAAGGGACTTAGCTCTAGCAAGGAGCATAAACCGATGTACCACACACTAGCTTATAGGCGGGTGCCGTTTGTGAATGCACACACACTGTGGGCAAGATGGTGGCTTGAGACAGAAAATTGTCCATGCAGAGTAGATTGAGGGAATTAGGGTTGGCTCTTCAGGATTTGGGGTGCTGGGAAAGTGATAATCCCATCAGTGGAAATTTCAAAGTCAGGAGGAATAGGGTGTCTGTGAATGTGTTGTCTGGGAAGCGAGTTAGACACGGTGGGTCTGATGTCCCAGAGGGAGGCAGAGGCCTGCCTGTAGAATAACTGACACCAGCCACATGGCAGGCAGGTGCAAGAGCAGAAGTTTCAGGCTGAGGAGATGGCCGAGTAGCACTTCCTGAATGAATGGTGACCTGAATGACCAGAGTTAGGGACCCCAGGACCCACGTAAAAGCTAGATGCAATGGTACAACTGTATGTTACCCCTGTGTACCCCTAAGGGAGATGGGAGGCTGAGACAGGAGAGCTGCTGGAAGCTCATGAGCCGAGCAGCCTGAGGATGCAACAAGATAGACCCTGTTTCAACCCAAGTGGAGGGGGCGGGCTGACACCTGAGGTTTCCTGGCCTGTGCAACCATGCCAGCATTCAACACACGTGAGCGCATTTGCACACACACATACACACACACAGATATACACACACACAGGCACACACACCAAACAAAACTCACCTAATGACACCGAGAAAAAAAGAAGAGCATTGAGACCTTCTAAATTTTAGAGGCCAGAACAGAGGAGAGGAAGGAATATTAAGAGCCTGAAAGAATGGTCTGCATACAATGGAAAAGCCTGGGGTTCACAGTGTGAAGTGGTTTAGATATGGCTTCCAAGAGAAGCTGAGCTGCTGGGATTATGACCGAATGTGCCGAGAGGATGAAGACAGAAGAATGAAGCACAGCTCAGCGATTAGAAGTCGACGGGTGAAGGGGTTCTTCAGGAGATGTAAAAGCCAGATTGATTATTTAAAATTCGCTGACATTCATAAGCCAAACGACACGGAGATCAGACATTTTCACGTTAGGTCAGCAACTGGGCCCCTTGACGTCAGGGAACCTCCTCACTGACACCACTTGGCAAGGCTATCTGAGGCGGTCTCGAACATAATTATGTAACCCTATCCTTGAGATAATGGACGGCTTGGTCCTCATACTTGTTAGTGCTGGGAATAGAAACTGCGTATCACTGGGTGCAGAAACGGATGGTGTCTACACTCAGTCTCAAATGACAGCAGAGAAGTTTCCAGCTCCTAGGGCTGAGCATGTGGAAGCACTGGTTTTCAATCTTTCTGCTCTGCCTCACTGTGTACTTCTTTTTGGACCCTAGACTTTCCTGTCAGTGGTGTCTTGAGTGGTTAAAGATGCATCAAGCGGACGAAGGCTACAAGACTCTACGGCAAGCATCTTCGTTTGCTTTCTTAGTCAGATTAACAGCTGATAATTATGGAAATAAAGAGACTGCAGTGACCACATCTTCTATTTCTTTATTGTTTTTTACCTCTCTGAAACCCATTTGCAAACATGCTCCCATTTGGTTTCAGATGGCATGGTAAACAGAGGTCTTTTGTATAGGAATAAAGAGGCAGGAGGAATATGTGATTTAGTTATGAATTTTCCTAGCACCCACTGTAAAATCCATCTTCTTTTTCAGGCAATATTTTTCTTGTTGATAAACTAAAGATACTAAGTAACTATATCTTTATGTCATCTTTTTTATAATGAGACAAGGTCCCTCAGTCATCTTTTTTATAATGAGACAAGGTCCCTCAGTGTAGCCCCACCTGGATTTGGACCCCCAATCCTCTTGTTTTGTCTTCCTTAGAAGAGGGCTACTGGCATGTACCACCACAAAGACCTGGCCTTCAGTGTAGCCTAGGCTGTCTTTAGACTTTCAAGCCTCTGTCTTCATCCTGGTACTGAGCCGTGTACCACCATTCTCTATATTGCCATTACACACACACACACACACACACACACACACACACACCATAAAAATACAAAATCAGAAGCCATACTAGGCAAGAAAAGACCAGTAAGACCAAAGGAAAAAAAATTGTCCAAACATAGCAATAGGAAACAAGAAGTCTACAAAAATACCATTGGGTTGGTTTTGCATTGGCCATCTACTGCTGCACGTGGGGCCTGCCTGTAAGTGAGACTGCCATTCCTTTTAAACATTATTTTCTTTTGCTTTCTATTCCCCCCCCCCCCCGTTTTCTTAAATCCCGCGTGCTCATAAAGACCGAACAATGAGAAATCCCTGATACCGGCGACAGTCGTGATGCTGAAAGAAGGATGAACAGTGGAAACCCCCAGACATGCCAGAAGCAATCCTGAGCGTGGCGTTAACCTCTGCGGCAGTTCTGTGTCTTGTTGGAACGAAATACCCGGCAAAAGCCACTCCGGGAAGGCAGGGTTTATCCTGCCTCATGTTTTCAGGCTATGGGGCGGGACAGCATGGCGGCAGGAGCCGGAGGAGGGGGTCGTGTAGGAGATTGGAGGACAGCAGGAACGTGGGGTGGCTGGCCATACTGCACAGCAATCAGGAATCAGGAGGAGATGAATGCTAGTGCTTGCTTGCTTGCTTTCATTTATTCGGACCAGGACCCCAGCTCATGGGCTTGGTACTTTCAACAGTTAAGGCGGGTCTTCCTAAATTAATTTAAACTAGACAATTCCTTACAGGCATGCCGGGAGGCCTTATCCTAGGTGAGTCTAGACCCTGAAAAGTCGTCAGTCAATGTCAGGGTTCTGAGGATTAGGATAGGACGTTCTGATTTGTAGGCAGAAGGTCTTCTTCCTTTCAGCTTGACAAGCTTTCTGGGAAACTCGCCACTCACTGAGAGGATTATCAATTTAGAGTGAATGAGAGAGTACCCAGGAGATTGGAGTTAAAAGCCAAGAAGGCAAGAGAATAACAATCATTCATTCATAAGTTTTCTCATCCATTTAGAAGCTAGTGCTATTGCTATATGTCAGATTATATGCTGGGTGTAGACTGTAGAGTAGCTTTGGTGAAGGACTTTCTGATACAGGAAGAGGAAAAATACTCTTTGAGAGGAAAAGTTTTTCCTGTAAATCTTGGAACCACTCTGCTAGTGAGGAAGAGCTTGCTGCCAGTCATCTCTGCAGAGGTGCAAAAGCAAAGGGATCCCAGAGTGAGATTCCTAAGCAGTAATGAGTGGTGGACTACCACTGCCTACTTCTCTCCTTATCAGGAATAGTGATGGATCTCAGGAAGAAAGGCTGGTTGAAGAAAGGGCTCTTCAAGTTGAGCCATTTCTGGGCAAACTTTCTTACTCTACGCCCATAAGACTTTTAGAAGCGGATCGGAGAAAGTTCAGGTGAGCCTCTAATTAGAAACCATAGCCAGGCACACCTTTAATCCCAGCACTTGGGAGGTGGAGGCAGGCAGATCTTTGAGTTCGAGGCCAGCCTGGTCTACAGAGTGAGTTCCAGGACAACCACAGTTGCACAGAGAAACTCTGTCTCGAATAAACAAAATGAAACAAAACAAAACAAAGAAGCCACAAAAATGTTTAGGAAAGAATTAAGATATCTTTCATATTCTTTTAGTAAACAATGATACATTAAAAAAAAAAAGCCAAGCCTGGAGGGCCATGCTTGAAATAGTATTAATTCAACTCAAACTTAAAAGAGAAACATTGTCCCTTGGATCACAAACCCCAGTTTCTGTAGAACCAGAAGGTTTTATCTCTGAAAGCTCTTGCATAAGAATTGTTTGGAGTTAGGCGAGAGGGAACGGGTTCAGAGCCCAAAGGAACATTGTGTCTCTGGGTTATCAAAACATTGATCACCTGTCCAGCCTTTCAGCAGGGATTTCCTGGAAAAACCCTGGCTCCTGATAAGTGGCAGAGATGTGTGAATGGGAGGCTTACGTTTAGAAAGTTGTCTTGATGAGAAGAAAGCGCAGCAATGACAGAACCCAGACATGTCTGTGATCTGCCAGAAGTAAGATAATGGTGGTTGTGCTGACAGTTGACAATCAGAGCCAAGGACATGGTGCCTTTGAGACACTTGCTCTCAAGTTGGGTCCCTTTATTATTTTTTTAACCTAGTACACCTAGGGGTAGTGGTAGTGATTGTCTGCCCTACATTGGTAAAAACAAAAAACAAAACAAAACAAAAAAAACAGTGTCTACAGGATTCAGAACTTCAGCTCACTCCTCTCTGGATGAAGATCACCACCGAATACCATTGAAGGTTACTGGAGCCAGTCTGCACAGGTCTCGGGTTGCTATGAATCAGTACTTGGAAGGTTCCACAAGCAGTAAGGAACCAGAAATACTGGTTTTTCACCAGCTCTTGGAGGTGTGACTTGTGTGACCAACTCTAACGGCAACTTCAAGTCCTCTCTGGCAGGAGGTGGGGTTTATAAATAGCCGGCAAACACAACTGACTGAAACTGAAGTTTGTGGCACTGATTTGATACGGTAGACATGCTTCATTTAAGAGCATTAAAAATGAGCTGAGGTGGGCACCATGTATTTCAATAAGAAAAATAAAAACCTGGCCAATAATAGCAATTAGTGTATTAGATACCCAGAACATATACTTTTAAAGTCTATTTTAGGATGACCTAGTAGTGGTTATGACATTCTTCTATCACGTCCTCTCCTTCAAAACTAGAATTCTTTCTCTAATTAACATTTTTTATCCTTTGATAGTTTCATACCACTGAAGAAAATTACTCCCTCTCCTCCAGCAGTACTGAGCTGTCAATGTCCCGTCAGGGAGATACCTGATGCCTCATGAGCTCCTTTCCCTCCCACCAGGCAAGGTTTATGGGCCTTATCTCATCTTGTGCAAGTAACCATAGCTGCTGGGGGTCCGTGAGTGTAATGGCCACATCATGTCCGTAAGACAGTGCTTCACTGCATTCATTCTCATCCTCTACCTCCTACGTCTTTCCGCTTCCTCCCTGAGCCTTGGAAAAGGGTGCCACAGATGATCTGTTTAACGCTAAGTACTCAGTCACTTACCAACAATGCCTTGAGCTGTAGTGAGTCTGTATTATCCATCACATACCGCAAAGGCCGAGAGAGCGCACTAATCAAGAAGTATAAACGTAAATATTTAGGAGGCAGTTTGAGAACATGCCCATTTATTAGACTAACAGTGGTTGCTTCCTCCCTCATATCTCCGGGGTCTGTGGCCTTCCCAGCCCTGGGCTTTTGACCAGATTTACAACTCTAAGTATGAGCTCTCTCCCGTGAAACTCAAGATCCAATCAGAAAGTGCTCGCTTCCTACCACAACAGTCACACCCCTACTGCTCCTGTGGGTACATCTTGCAGGACAATTTGGTTGTAGCTTGCAGGGTTCACAGGTGAGCAAGACTGCTGATGATTCTTCTCTCCTAGCAGCCTTCACAGCACCTTCCTGTACAACAAAAGCTAGCCAGCAGCTTTTCCTCTTTAAGAAAAACCTCTCAAGTGTCTTTAAATTTATCTTCCCCATTTAAAAAAAAAAGACGTAATGATTTAAATACATATTTTTTCAAATTTCAAAGTCATTCTTATTTATAAAGGAATCCACCAAGATGTCCGTGTTTGTTTCCTTTATGCTTTTGGAAATGATAAACAGAGAGCTCTGTGCCTGGTGCTCTGTGCATCCTGGGCTGGTAGGGCAGAGGCTGTAGTTTTGTGCGTAGCACACAGATTCCTGGGATTAGGAATATAAAAGCTGGTCTGTGGGAGCGGAGCTCTCTGGAGGCATGTGCAGGTCATGCCAGCACGTTGGCCGGTCTGACAGTAGAGCTGACCGACATCTACTCTCTGCCTTTCACTTCTGGGCAAAGAGAAGCAGGTGCTGTCAGGGGCCCTTCTCTGCTCCATTGTAAGCATGGCAGGCAGAGCCACAAGTGCCCATCGACCATCAGTATCTTGGACTGACACAATTGACCGCTGTAAGGCATTTGAATACTTAACTGTATTTTAAACAGAAATAAGCTCGTAAGCTTGTTTGCCCACCCTGTGGCCCACCTCTCCCTTTAGTAGGGTAGGACTGGGGATAATCGAAATGAGTACTTTTTCTCTTTTTGTACTTTTTCCATTTCTAGAACAGCTTCCATATAAATAAGTACTGCTATTCTCAGTACACTCAACATTGATATTTTAGTTGGCCTAGTCACTTCAGAGTTTAAAGCAGTGAATATTCTGTTAAGCTTCAGCCAAAGATGCCTGGCGCTTGAGAACTAGAAATGAAGGATGTAGAGGGCAGCTAAGCTCCATGCCGCTTCATCCAAATCATGCATGTCTTTTACACTTATCCTCTCCGGTTTCATACAACTGCCAACTGATGGGCTTGTCATGCAGAGGCCTAACCGTGACTCACTCAGTTTCAGACATGGGTCTGTGAAGTCTCAGTTCTCTCTCTACAGGAGTCTGGGATCTCTCTCTCTCTCATATGTCCATGTGAATGTAGTCCATGTGTGTGTGTGAATGCCCACAGAGACCAGAAGAAGGTATTGGATTCCCTGGAACTGGAGTTATAGATGATTATGAGCTACCATGTGGGTGCTGGATATTGAGCCCCAGATCCACGGCAAGAGCAGCTAGTGCTCTTAACCTCTGGACCATCTCTCTACCCCCAACCCCTTTTCGTTTTTGAAACTTAGCATGCATTACTGATTGTCTGCACACACTTCAGTAATAATGTGAAAATCATTATTTTTAATTAGGAGTCTATAATGATACGGCAGTGAAAGTTAATGACAGGGAGGCAACTACTAAGGCCTCTCTCTGGTCTTGCTAATGCCAGTCCAGAGGAGCACAGACAGATCATGCAATTCTTCTGGGAACTGTCAGAAAAGTGGGGAGAATTTTCAAGTTGGGCCAAGACGAGCTGATTGGGTGGAGGTGGGTTAAGTAGTTAAGACAATGCTGTGCTCTTAGAGAAACCATTACTGCTTCATAGGGACTGATAGGATGTTCCGTGTTCCCAAGCTCTGCCTTTCTCATTGGAGGAGCCCCGGATCTCTCGCCTGGGTGGGGCTCCTCTCCCAGTTTCAGAAGCTAAAATAACAAGCAATCTCTGGCAGAGTGATTTTCCACATTCGCCCTGTTTAAAGGAAGAAGCTTGTTCTGCCGTAAACAGTGATGGGAACTGTTTGCTTTGGATGGGCTTGGTCCTTATGAGCCAAAGAGTGCCTTCTTGGGCTGGGTTCTTGCCAAGATAGAAACTGGATGCCAAAGGTGCCCTGGTCCTGTTTAGCCATTCTTTAATTATAATAAATTTGGCTTAAAGAAAGTGTACAGGAGCAGCAGGCTCAGTAGTCATGGCTTTAAAAAATTTATCATTTGCACCAACCACTAGCATGGAGCAGAGTTCATGGTCACCTTGGTTAGACTGTGACTTGGATTCTATTTTCACTATTCTAACTCCCTATTGAGAAGGCCCTGTTAGGAGACGCTGCCACGCTTCTGTGGAATCCCTTTGAGAGTTTTAAATTCCTTCATGTCTATTCTAAGAAGAAGAGAAGCACGGTGGGTGATTTCTCCCGGTCTGGAGCAGGCAGAGAGTGGATCAGTTGTGAAGGAGTGTCTGGAATGAGCTGGTACGGCTTCCAAAGTCAGTTTTGTATTTTAGTCACTTTAGTATTTGCTGTACTTAAGAGCTGATGATCTCTTTGGTGTTGTGGTTCCAGGCACAGGTTTGGAGACAAACTGGTTTGACTTTGAACCCAGCCTCTACTAATTATTTGGCAAATGACCTTGGACAAATTGCCAAAGTCCATCTTGTTCTCTGCTTCTATGAAATAGAGGCCGTTGTGATATTCAATAAGGGAATACGCACAGGGCACTTGGAATAAGACCCACTGCCAAGTGCACGTTCAATATATATTAGCCATCTTTTCCTCCTTCTCTTGAAATTACATGTGACTACCAAACTTTTAGTTGGAGAAAGACTTATAAGACAACAAGAAACTTGTGATGTGTTGTCTGTCCATTTCAACTCCTAGGTTCATCCACAATTGTGTACAGTGCCACAAAGGGACCATAAAATGCTCAAACATTTATGAACACTTTTTGCAGGTGTGACTTTTCTCCCTAATAGCATGGCTGGATGCTATTAGGGAGATAGGTTCTATGCTTGCTATCACTCTATCCTTTGGGTGTTTTGAATACAAGCTGTGCTTACTAAACAGCTGACTCTTATCCCTAGATGGTTGTGTGCTAATCATACAGGATGGTTGGCAATGATCTGGGGAACAGTCGCTTACCATGTGCAAATTATGGCTGACTAAGTCTAAATATTCTCTCAGCTTAGAGGCAGGGCATACAATACCATGGGGCAAGTGGGAAGTGGGGGATGGGCATTTATAAGAAGCAGAGCATTGGTTGTGCAAACATTTCCTGTGTCTCGGACTCCTCTGACTTCAGCCACTTTTTGAAGTCACCCACCCACAGCTCTTGCTATGAGCCATACCCCAGCACCTCCCTTTGCAGTTCTACCAGGCTGTCTTAGTCAGTATTCTATTGCTGTGAAGTGATGCTGTGACCATGGCAACTCTTATAAAGGAAAACATTCAACTGGGGGCTGCTTACAGGTTCAGAAGTTTAGTCCACCCCCCTATGGCGGGAGCATGGTGGCACACAGGCAGACACGGTGCTGGAGGAGCTGAGAATTCTACATCTGGATCCACAGGCAGCAGGAAGAGCAAGGATCCCCAGGCCTGGCTTGGGCTTCTAAAGCCTCAAAGCCCACCTCTAGTGACACACGTCCTTCATTAAGGCTACACCTACTCCAACAAAGCCACACCTCTTAATCCTTTCAAATAGTGTCACTCCCTAAGCATTTAAATACGTGAGCCTATGAGGGCTAGTCTTATTCACATCACCAACAGGCTCTTTGCTTTGGGTATTGAACACCTTCTGTTGTACTGTCAAGCGGGTCACGCTACCCGAATCCAGTATTTCCTTGCTACTTCCCGTCATAGACCCTGCAGCCCTAGCTATTTGAGCATTCATTGTGGCAGGCACATATTCATTTATTTGTTAGGCATTTATTATCTCTATGTGCCAGGCATTGCTCTGGGCACTGGGCATTCAGAGATGACTCAAGTCCTTAATAACAGGAATGGTATCTTAGACTCTAGAGATGTTTAGAAATGCAGATGGAGCGTGGTAGCAGCAGCTATCAAAGGCAGCAGCGTGGTGCAGGGTAGTGTTTAGGGTCTTTGAGTCTGAATGTTTGGATTCGTGTTCTGGCTCATCACTTACCAGTTGTGTGACCTGGACAAGTTATTTAACTGCTCTGTACCTGGCACACTTATTGGTAAAGTGGTGATTATGCCAATCTCGTAGGATCATTGTAAGCTTTGATATTTAGGGATATGTACAATGCCTGAAACATAGTAAGTGTTATACATTATGGATTGGTTAAATTAATGAGTAAGTAAATTTAATAACAGAGACATCACAAGGTATTATTGAAACAGATATTCCTATCAGCAAGATTAAAGTTTTGCATCCAGTTAGCTTTGTTCCGGATTTGGGGACATCTTAGGAAGATATAAAGTAAGTGAGTCCAGCCAGAGCTTGGCTGTTCAGTGCCAGTGCAGTGTTAGCACAAGCTAGCCCAGTCTGATTCTGTACCGCATTCCCAGCAATAGGCCCCTTACCTCTTCCCTTGGCCCAGACTCATACTTGTGTCTCTCTAGCAGTACCCAGGCCTCTGCCTTTTTTTCAACCTTGGTCTTCTGCCTCCATTTCTGGCTAAGTCTTCAGTTCTCGTGGAGTAAGTCTTGCCTTGCTTGATGTTGCTAAGTTCTCCCTGTACCAGCCACCAGCCTCCCGTCGTCAGCTCTTCCTGCTGTCTGGATTTCTATACAGCACTGGTTCTAGGATTCTATGCTTCTCTCTTCTTCCACCTGTCTTGCCACCTGCTATTTTTGCTCTCCTGACACTCTGCCCTACCTACCTTGCCACCCCCCTCAGTGGAAGGTGTTTAGTTTCTGGTCTTAACTAGATTATGACTTCCCTACTGACAGAAGGAGGAAGCAAGCAAGAAGGGCTGAGTCAGACATTCCTGTTCTGCTAAATGGAGTGATCTAGTTTAGCCGAACAGTTTAGGAATTTCCGGGTGTGTGTATCAGGAGGTAGCGGTAATAAATAACTGTGCTTAGGAGGAAGCTACATTCTGTGAGAGGAGTGTCTTTAACTTGATGCTCAAGTTGAGGAAAACGTTATGTTAATTTATGTTAATTCTAGCTCCCCACAACTAGTTATATACCCAAAGGACTCTAAGTCAACATATCACAGAGATGCTTGCACATACCTGTATATTGCTGTGCTGTTCACAGTGACCAGAAAACTAGCCTCGATGTGTATCAACAGACAAACAGATAGAGAAAACATTGTGTACACACAATAGAATTTTATGCAGTCATACAGAAAAATGTTATTTTTAGGAACACGTGCCGAACTGGGAATCATTGTGCTAAGTGAGATAAATCAGTCCCAGATGATAAATACTGTGTGTTTTCCCTTCTATGCAGACCCTAAGCTTGGAATTGTATATATGTGTGTGCTCGACTAAAATTGGAGAGGATATCATGAGAAAGGAGGAAGAGCTCTTGAGGGAGGTGGAGGTGGGAGGTAGAGAGGGTAATGGATATACGAAATAAGGAAGCAGAAGGAAAGACTATATAGGAAGAAAGGGAATGAGGACAGACTAAACAAAGGGTAATGATACGGATGTATGAAAATGCCATGACTGAACCCAGCACTTCGTATGCCAACCTAAAAACTTAAAAAAGATAAAAAAATAAAAAAATGCCTTTACTTATTTATCTTTCCCTGTACCAGTCGTGCATGTTGCTAACTTGATCTAGTGAAGTCATCCTATTGTGCTTCTCATTTTTCACTTTTGTTTTCCTGCATGCTTTTTATTCTCAGTGTGTTCATGTTTACGAACCTCTGGGTTGTCCCTTTGCTTCTCCCATCCTACTTTTGCTTCTTAGAATTTTCTAAGACAGCTGCGCGTGGTGGCGCACACCTGTAATCCCAGCACTCGGGGAGGCAGAGGCAGGTGGAGCTCTGTGATTTTTTTTGAGACCAACCTGGTCTACAGAGCAAGTCTAGGACAGCCAAGGCAGCACAGAGAAACCCTGTCTCGAAAAATCAAAAGAACCAAGAGGTTTCTAACACTTGAATATAATTTAAATATCATTTCAAATAATGTCTCTCTCCTTGGACTCACTTCCATTGAACTGTCTACTCACTTTCTTCCTGAATAAGAAAACCCCATTATCTCCATTATGGTGATGACTTCAAAGCGTCGTCACTGGCGAGGGTGTCATGAAAGGAAGTCAATAGTGGAAGGAATAAAAGAACGCAGTAAAATGCCCTGCTTTCATTAGGCCCCTTTTAGCTGTGTCATTTCCATTAGGCACATGCTGATTCCTTTTGGCCCTGTGCAGGGAAGACAGTCTTATTTCCCCTTCAGTTCTGTTTGGTACTTAGATAGAATTGAAAACTTAATTGTAAGCGCCACAAGTCATTTTCAGAGTGTTTCTCACTTATGGATTGTTTTCTTGTCCGTGTTTTATGCTACACATTTATTCCTTGATTGAAATAATTTTCACCTTAAAGCATCTGCCATTTGCAAAGGTTTTAGTGCACATCTGCACATGGCATCTCAGTGCTCACAGAAGCTCCATGAGAGGAGCAGAACTGTTATGGTTAAGTTACAGACTAGGAAACAATGGCCCCAAGGAAGGAAGTATGACTGAGTGACAACAGCCACCAGAGGGGTACTGCAGGCGCAGCGCTGAGCTCAGACAATGTTGGCTGTTTACCAGCTGTGTGCATCTCTGTCAGTTCCTTAACCTCTCCAGGCATGTTGTTCTTCATCTGAAAAGGAAGGGGCTTCTGTTTAGATGTAGACTTCCTTCCTAAACACGGATGATGTTTCTTTAAACATCTTACCCATATTGAATTTCTCTACTTAGCCTCTGAAAGATGAGGAATTAGAACACACACAACACACACACACATACACACCTTCGCCGTGTGCTTTCACTTGTGCCCACTTCCGCACCCTCCTGACCCTCACCCCAAGTGCTCTTTTGAAACAAGAGTGGAGGCCAATGGAGACCAAACAATCCTAAAGTAAAGCTGAGGCCTGTGGCAGTCCTGGGCTGAGGAGGCTCAGGGAACTGGACATGTTCTTGAAAAGGTTCGATGGTTAGTCATTCTAGACACACTGAGGTGGCAAATTCCAGTTGAGTGAAGTTCTTGAGGGTTTGCAAGTTGGGAGGGAGTTGGGAAACATCTCCTTTAGGGGAGAGATAAATTGGACATCAATTGCAGATTTGTTTTTTGTTGGTTAATGGAAATGTGGCAAGCATTAGAATTCGGACCAAAAAAGAAAAAAAAATATCCTGTAACCACTTCCTCAAAATGAAGTTGTGAAATGCCCTTTGAAAAGACAATGAATTTATTAATATTTACATAAATCTTGCTGTAACATTTTAGGAAGGGGAAAAACCTTTCTTCTTCCTACTGAGTTAACTATGATATAACCAGTAACAAAAGTGGACAAAAAGTGAGATCAAAGGAATATATGTTTTGCAACACAAGGTCTGGAAGGATTTGGATTGTAAGGCTTACACGGTTCTCTCTCTGTATATGTGTATGTGTGTTTCTGTGTGTCTGTCTGTCCACCCATTGTGGGACAGTTGTTTATATGATTATCTAAAGCCAATTTCTGTCTCGCTTTGCCTCTCTCCTTTATTGTGGTGTTGGAATCAAACCCAGGACCTTGCCTGTACTTTTACCACTCACCGGACCTCTAGCCCTAAGTCTCTTTCCTTGATCACCAGTAATCACTGATAGAAGAATGGCAGCATCATGGATTCTTTGGGATTTGAACCCAGAGTCATATGCATGAACTCAGCTCCAGCCCAAAATACAACTGATAACGGAAACAAGCTTAATGTGAGTAAGGAGTCATATGTGTACACTGGCAGACCCTCTCTAAAGTTGTGAGTGAACAAAACACGTCCTCCGACAACTATAAGAATGATTGTAATTGTCAATGGTGGAAATAATTGCCACAAGATAAATAAAACAAGAAATGACCTTTCTGTGTGAGGTTAAGCTACCAGAGCTCTGTGTAATACATTCAATATTATGTTTAGATTTTTTCGTGTACTGTCATACTTTCATTATTCGAGAACTTTATACAATGCATTTTGATCATATTGACATCCACTCTTTTTCCCAACTCTTCCCAGACCAGCTCCGTCTCCCTCCCCAATTTTTTCCTCTTCTCTTTTTTTTTCTCTCTCTTAAAAAAATAATCCATAGAATCCAATTTGTGCTGCTCATATACTCCTGGGTACAGAGCCACCCACTAGAGTGTGGTTGCCCTACTTGATGTTATTTAGTGAATGTGTTTCCTGTGTTTCTGAGATCACAAAGCACTGTAGTGTCCTTGACTTTTGAATAGACAGTGGTAGTCTCTGTAGCCATGTGGAGAGGGCTTTCTACCTCTGCTAGAGGTTGTGAAAGGTGACTGTTCCGTATGGAGGGTGGTGAGGACATCATGAGCACCATGGTTACTTTTAGTAAGCGCCTGGAAATAGAACCAAGTGTAAAGTTGCCAAATGGGAATTTCCTGTGTATTCAGATGGCGGCTCTAAAACTGCCCTACATTTGATTGAGAAGAGCTAGACCAACACCAGGCCTTGCTAAGAGGGGCCCAGACCGTTTCTGTAACCTGTAGTCCTTCAATGATTTCCAACAGGAGGGTCCTCAGAATTGTTTTAGATAATAGATTTATTGAGACATAATTCACATTCCACCAGTTTCACTCTCTCTGTGCATATACATGCACAGCTATGAGTAGAAGCGAAAGGGCAACCTCAGATGTCATTCCCCAGTCTCTGATACTGTTTTTCTGGAGACAGGGTCTCTCACTGTTCTCTACAAAAAGGCTATATAGACTGTCTGGCAGATAAGTCTTAGCCCCTCTTAGCCTCTCCAGCACTGGCATTAAAAGTGTTTATTATCCCTAAAGAAATACTGTCGTTAGTAGTAATTCCTGACCTCTCCCCCTGGTCCTTAGCAAATTGTCAGTCTGATGTCTGTCTCCATGGATTTGCCTGTGCTGGATATTTTACTTGAATGGAATCATTCCATATGTGGCTTTTTGTGTCTGGTGTCTTGTAGTTAGAATGATGTTTTCAAAGTTCATTGCATTTATCAGTACTTCACTCCTTTTTATAGCTGAAATCATTCATTGTATGATTACACCACATTTTGTTAACCTATTGAACTGGTGTTGAGAATGTGGGTTGTTCTGACTTTTGGATTTGCTGTCATTTGGGGAGACATCTCCCAAATGTCTATGTATTTTTACATTTTTCTTTTATGTATTTATTATTATTATTATTATTATTATTATTGCTGCTGTTGTTTTTGGTGGTGTGTGTGATGTATATGTGTCTGTGTGGATTTCTGTATGCCATGCTGCACTGTGGAGCGTAGAAGACAACTTTCAGGAATCAGTTCTTTATACCTTTCTGAGATGTTGTCTTTCTTGTTGCTTCTGCTGTGCTGTGCACTCCAGAGTAGCTGGAACATAAACTTCCAAATGATTTTCCTATCTCTGCCTCTCATATTGCCCAAAGAGCGTGGGATTATAGATCTGGCTTTTTGTTTTACATGGCTTCTAGGGATTGAATTGAGATCATGAGGCTTTCTCAGCAAGTGTTTTTACCTGCTGGGCCAGCTTGCTGTCCCAAAAGGTTTTAAAGCTTGGTTCTGAGGGGCTCACTGCTGGGAGGTGTAGGAGTGTAGTCTAAGTTGAAGGCCTTTAGTTCATTGGGGAAGTGTTCTTTTGTTCGTTTGTTTTGAGACAGGGCTTCTCTGTGCAGCCTTGGCTGTCCTGGACCTGCTTTGTTTACTAGGCTAGCCTGGAACTCACAGAGATCCACCTGCCCCTGCCTCACTGATTGCTGGAATTTCAGGCATGCGCCACCACATCCAACTTTGGGAAGTGCCCTTGAAGGGGACTATGAGACCCCAGCCTCTTCCCTTTTCTCTCTGCTGCTTCCTGATAAAGGAGATTTTGCTCCATTATTCTCTCTCTTGGCACTGCCTTCAGAGTTCCTAAGAACTGGGACCATTTGATCATGAATTGGAGTCTCAAAACACTTGAGCTAAGCAAATTATATCTTCCTTAGGTGTACAGATTTTAGTAGGATTATCCTATATTATATGTCTAATATCTACTTCTAAGTGAGTATATGCCATGTGTGTCTTTCTGCTTCTGGGATACTCACTCAGGCTGATCTTTTCTAGATACCACCATTTGCCTGCAAATTTCATCATTTCTTTGTTTTTAATTGCTGAGTAGTAGTAGTCCATTGTATAATCAAGAAGGAGGATCCTGGGTAAGACGCTCAATCTTCACTCAGAAAGGCAAATGAGATAGACATCGGTAGAGGGAGAAAACAGGGAACAGGACAGAAGCCTATCACAGAGGGCCTCTGAAAGACTCTACCCAGCAGGGTATCAAACATATGCTGAGATTCATAGCCAAACTTTGGGCAGAGTGCAGGAAACCTTATGAAAGAAGGGGGAGATAGAAAGACCTGGAGGGAACAGGAGCTCCACAAGGAGAGCAACAAAACCAAAAAATCTGGGTATAGGGGTCTTTTCTGAGACTCCAAACAAGGACCATGTATGGAGATGACTTAGAACCCCTGCACAGAAGTAGCCCATGGTATCTCAGTGTCCAAGAGAGTTCCCCAATAATAGGAGCAGGGGTTGTCTCTGACATGAACTCATGGGCTGGCTCTTTGATCACCTCCACCTGAGGGGGGAGTAGTCTTACCAGTCCACAGAGGATGACAAAGAAGCCAGTCCTGATGAGACCTGATAGACTAGGGTCAGATGGAAGGGGAGGAAGACCTTCCCTATCATTGGACTGGGGGAGGGGCATAGGAGAAGAAGAGGGAAAGTGGGATAGGGAGGGGATGGGAAAGGGGCTATAGCTGGGATACAAAGTGAATAAACTGTAATTAATAAAAATAATATTAAAAAAGAAGAAAAAAAGGAATTCCTTCTTGTCTGAGTCATTTCTCTCAGGCATTTTTTGACAGTAGCAGGAGGCTGATTAACACAGGACTGTTGTGAAGACTGTGGCTATGGGCAGTGGTGCTGCACATCATTAATCCCAACACTTGGGAGGCAGAGGCAGGTGGATCTCTGTGAGTGCGAGGCCAGCCTGGTCTATAGAGTGAATTCCAGGAGAGTTAGGGCTATACAGAGAAACTCTGTCTTGAAAAACCAACCAACCAACCACTAAACAAACAAACAAAACCAAAAACTAAAAACAACAACAAAAAAAAAAAAAGAAAAAAAAAGATTGTGGCTGTGAATCTTCATGCACATATTTGTCTGTGATCTTGCGTAAATTCGACCTCTGGCCTTTGAACTTTGTGAGCAGAGAATATGGCATCTTCTCTTTGCCTAGGCATGAGACTGGCTGGAGCCACCCTTCAGAGTGGGTATTTTCAGGAAGGCTTAATTGAAGACGAAAGAACCAACTTAAATGTGGGCCATGTCATCCCATGGGCTTGGGTTCCAGACTGAATGAAAATGAGTGAGCTGAGCATCAGTATTAGTCTCTGCATTAGTTACTCTCTCTGTTGCTATAAAATGCCATGCCAAAAAGTGACTTATGGAAAAGTTTATTTTGACTTACAGCTCAAGAGGGATAACGGCCCATTTTGGCAGCAAACGGCAAGCAGGGCATCAAGAACCAGAGGCTGAGAGCTCACATCAGGAACAGATGACAAACTAGAAGTCTGGTGATGCCATAAACTCTCCAAGCCTGCTCCCAGTGGTATACTTCCTCCTGAAATTTGACCCCCTATAGCTCTCCAAACAGCACCATAGTGTGCCCGAAGGTGCTTCTTGACCGTGGAAACAATGTGACCAGCTGCCCTGTGCTTTTGCCACCATGCATGATGAACTGTGTCCTCTGACTGGGAGCCAACATAAACTCTCCCTTTCTTAGCTGGCTTTCATCATGTAGTTCATCACAGCAGTAAAATTAGTGCATGTGGACATGACGAACAGCAAAAGTAGCCTGTAAAGAACACTGCCCAAGAATGTTAATCTGTATAAGGAACTTATTATCTCATCAGAGCCAAGGGAGAGTCAGTGGTCCGAGGCAGACGAACATCTACCTGAAAGAAAAAGAAGTTGTGTTGTTTCTTTGAAGGATTGAGCTTATTTCCTAAAATAATTTTTTAAATGTGTCTGGCTGTTTCATCTGCGTGTATGTCTGTGCACCATGCTCATACCCAGTGCCCTTGGAGGCCAGAAGACAATGTTGGATCTCCTAGACTGAAGTTACAAATAGTTATCAGTTGCTTTGTGGGTGCTAGGAATTGAACCCAGGTCCTCTGGAAGAGCAGCCAGTGCCCTTAACTGATGAGTCATTTCTCCAGCTCTGGTTTTGAGTTTTTCTAGAGGAAATCCGCAAATTCTTTACAAAACAAGGCTAGCTGACAAATGAATACCTTTCCCAACAGAGGACACCAATGGCTAAATAAAATAGAACCAGCTAGATAACGAAGATCTTTTGCTTCCTCTCTTTTAACTTTTGAGATATAGTCTCACCGTATAGACCAGGCTAGCTTTGCAATCCTACCGCCTCAGTAGCCCAGCTGTTGGGATTCTGAGCATCCACCACCAGTCTCAGCCTCTTTGTGTTTTTTTCAGTCCTTTCTCTTTCGCTGCTCAACTAAGGAGGAACAATGACAGCAGACAGATTCAGGTGGAGATGGAACAAAACCTGTGTTTTAGACCCAGGAGTGCTGACCTCCAGTGTAGGTGGGAAAGGTGTGAAGAAGACATGAGGAGGCTGGAGACTAAAGAATATTAAGCCTAAGCAACACCTTCAAACAGCACTGTTATAAAATGAAAAGAATGGGGGGAAGTTTTTCAGTCTGATCAAAATATTGTTTGGGGCTGGAAAAAGCAAAGAGACTGGAAAGTTTGAAGCATAATGGAGGGGAGAGATAAAATATAAAATAAAATAAAGCTCTTTGTGATTACATTCTTCATGTCTGGGAATGGTACTGCTGAAGGAAACGTCTTTGTATTTAAGAATATTTATTTATCTATCTGTTTGTTCACTTTCTCTCCCACTCACTGTTTCTCTCTCTCCCTCCCTCCCCCATCCTTTGTGTGTGTGTGTTTGTACTAAAGCATATGCATAGAGGTTAGAAGGCAATCTGAGGAAGTCGAATGGGTCCCAGGGATTGAACTCAGGCTATCAGGCTTGGTGGCAGGGCCTTCCCCTTGTGTGATGGCTAACCTTGGTTGTCAACTTGACCACATCTGGAATCATAAACCTCAAGCTGCTGGGCATTCCTGTAAAGGATTTTCATAACTGATTGTTTGAAGCAGGAAGACCCACCTTAAATCTGGGCCATTAAAGGACAGGGAAGAAGGAAACATTGCTCTCTGTCTGCTTGCCCTCACTTTTGCTGGTGAGTTATCTACACTGTTGTTGTGGCTGATAGAAATCCAGCTTCTTATATTTTTGGTTGTGAGCCTAGCCTTTAACGGCTGAGCCATCTCTCCAGGTTGGGGAGGGTGGGAGGGAGTGAAGGGGGGGGGGGCTGCGCATGGGATGCAAAGTACCTAACCTGTGATTGATAACAAAAAAAAAAAAAAAGAGAACAAAAAAATAAAAAATAAAAAAAAAAAAGAAATCCAGCTTCTTCAGGATTCCAACACAGACTGAAGACCAGCAGCTCTCCAGGAATTCTTCAAGATTCTAGCATCGGACTGGAACAGCAGGAGACAGGCAGCCTCAAGGACTGAACAACTTCTTGGCCTTTCTATCATGAGACAGCCATTGTACTAGCTGGACCACATGATGTAAGTCAATATAATAAGTGCACACATATATGTAAGTATGTGTGTATGTATGTATGTATATATATTCTACCAGTTCTGTTTTTTCAGAGAATCCTGACTAATACACTTGCTGACCCACTTCACCAGTCTCTGAGTGGTCTGATTGCACACAAAACAGTAAAATCTGCTCCCTCTGTCTCTCACTTACTCACTAGCTCCTGTTTCAGCAACAGGTTTATAACTTGCATGCAAAAGATTGCTGATTCATCCTTGGCTCTTGTAATAACAGTACCATGTCCCATTGGCCTGCTATCTAGAAAGAGTCAGAAGAAACAAGCCTTTTTCGATTTTTTTTTCTTCATCAGTTCCTTTGATGGAGCTCATCACTCTGGTTTTATATGATGGAGAATATGAACTTGTAGATGGTGTTTTATTGGGCAATTATTTTAATTACAAAATATGTAAAATGCTCAGAATAAAGAAAACATTTTCAAACTCTGGGAGCACAGTTATGCTTGTAGCCCTCTAGCTCTCTAGAAACGGAAACATCTATTAATGCTAAAAATACTTTGATAGGTCAATCATCTTAATCTTATTAAAACAAGCTTTTCTCACCACAGGAATGACGGTTATGGACCTTGGTTAGGGAGGTTTCCTTCTGGAGAGCACAGATCTTCCTCCACGTAGTTTTGTTTACTGAACATTTTGAAATTTTACAGAAGTCCTACCACGGCCCAAAGGCTCACTCCATACACAAGGTCAAGGCAGCTGAAGGATAATGAGGCAGCCTCCTTTTCCTTGACAGTGAGCTGATAGCAATGAGATGAAATTCAACAGAGATGAATTCATTTGGCATGAACTTGGAACTGTTTGTGGAGGTACACCCTAACGTTAAATGAACTCAGGAAATGGTGGATCAGCTTTGACAGCAATTCAAGTTAGAAAAAAACCCCACGTCTTAGAAATGTGATAAGTTGCAGAAAGTACATGGGAAATCTCTGTTTCCACTACTCAAGTTTACCATGAACCAAAATTTGTTCTTAAAAACAAAGTCTATTGTTTTTTTTAAACAAACAATAAATAAAATGTTAATATATTTATTAATATAATATTATAGCATATTTTATATTATATTATTTTATATTTACTTTTAATGTATTTAATTTATTTTAAAATAAATCCAAGGCAGCAAAAATAGAAGTGATCAGCCTGGAGTCAGGGCAGGCAGGGATAACCACAAATCGTATCCTTTATCCTTTGCTAATTGTACCATCTCTGGGGTGTCACTTTAAGAACTAAAACTTAAAAGATAAATTGACAACTGGGAAGCTTCCTATTGAGGATAGTTGTCCCGGATTTAAAGAAAGAAAAAGAAAGGAAGAAAGAAAGAAAGAAAGAAAGAAAGAAAGAAAGAAAGATAGATAGATCCAGAGCTACCACACTTACAAAGACCAAAGGGTTGACCAGATGTTTTCATATATTTGGAAGATTTGCATGGGAATAAAGGAAAACTTTATAGAGAGCCTTAAGGTTCTCAAACTGTTTAATTTACTCTTCCTGTTTAATTTATTTTGACTGGAAGGAAAGCCAGGAAGACATCATCCTCATCTTTTAAATGAGGAAATCAAAGCTCAGAGAAGCTCACCACTTTGTTCAAAGTAGCAGGTGGTTAGAAGGGGATGCTGGGACTAGGACACAGGCCTCTTGCTTCAGTTATAGAGGATATGCTTCACTCTATGGAAGGTGAACCTGGGGCCAGCGAGCGTCCTTAAGGTAGAATACAGTAAATCCAGTGTAAGTACACACACGCACACACACACACACACACACACACACGCAACTGTGGTGGCACGTACTTATAATCTCAGCACTGGGGAATCTGAGGCAGGAGGATCAGAACTTCAGACCAAGCTGGGCTACAGAGTAAAACATAACACAGCAGTAAGTGCTCTCTAACAATGAAAGGAGAGGCCTGCCCCCAACCCCATCATGAATTCTGTCATGGTACTTCTCCAGGGGGAAATTGCATACTCTTTATAGCTTAGAAAAGATTCCTTTTTAAAGACTTCAGACAGCCTTCTTTGCCTCTATAACTAGTGCCTTATTTGTGTTAGGTGAGGAAGGAAACAAACCCAAATATGTTGGCAACATGCTCTTCTAACTTGTCAGTTCGCTACCTAGAGCTGGGTTCTAAAAATACACTTTCATTTGAAAAAAAAATATTATTTGGAGGGGCAACAGATAAATGACTCACTGATATATTGTGTCAGTCATGTCTCTGTGGACCTAGCATGCTGGCATTAACGTCTCTTATACATTTAGCACACCTTTTAAAGCCACACGGAGAGACAGTAATGAGAAATCAGCTGCCTGTGCTGAAGGCTAAGGCCGAATAACCTCAGAGATTCACGAAATCTGATGTTTGTGCAGCCTCAAGGGTCTCTGTTTTCACTGAGCCTCCGAAGCACACAGTGTGATTGAGGTTAGTCACGATGGAGACTGACGTAGTATACTTACTGCTGGGAAGGCTTAAGGCTGACAGGATCAGAACACGTGCACAAAGACCCGAGGGAAGAAAGATGAACGAACGAAAACGAACGAAACCGGCACATACCAACATTCCGAAGGCACATACCAACGGACGGGAGAAAGAAGCAGCTTGGAGGAAGGACGGGGCCGGCTGCTTCCTCTCACCTTTCCCTCCCTGCTCATCTAGTTTTCCCCTATGTAATGTTCTCCCCACTAGAAGGTGGCCTTCTGGTCACCTCCACCAGGGCAGAGAATCATCCCCTGTGCAGTGTTTTATTCGCTTTCTCTGACCTGGAGTGCGGAGGCCATGTCCATTTGCAGTGTATTTGGTTGATCTGAGGATTTCAGTCATCACCCCAGGATTATCCCACAGGGCATTTCATGCTCTGTTCAAGGGTCCTTGCCCAAGGATTGTGTGTGTGGCTGAGAGTTGGCCTGGCACCCATCTTTGTTACTTTGTGGAGTCTTCTCCTTCCCACCCTTTATCCCCCCTCCTATTTCATCCCCTATCACTAAACAAAGAACGAGAGAGAGAAAGAGAGAGCGAGAAAGAGAGAGAGAGAAAGAGAGAGAGAGAGACCCCTGAATCTCATCTCTCTCCCTTTGTTTCTTCTTTGAGCACAGCTACTAACAAACTGCAAACAACCCCCTTCACCCCACCTCACCCCAATGACCAACAACCACCCAATCCTGCCCCTTGGGGCCCTAGTGTTTATATACGGTCTGAAAACATCCCAGAATTCCAAATGTTACACAATAGCAGAAACCGTCTGGAGCTGGCCAAACCATGCTTGCTTCTGCTAGAGCCCAGGGCAAATTCTCCTCAGCTGCAGCAGTCAGTCTGAAGTAGCCACATATTCCCTACACCTGGGATTAGAATGAAAACATTCTTATAATGTTTCTGTGTGTGTGTGTGTGTATGTGTGTGTGTGAGTGTGTGTGTGTTTTAAAGAAACCAAAATTCTAGAGTTGTCACGACACTGACACTGGCCCATGTTCTTTCCATGCCAATTGCCCACTGAGTGGACTAACATGAATGCTGCCTTGGATTTGCCACCTCTCCCAGTGAGCTTGTATATGCCCACTGAGGTACAAAACAGAAGGAAGTGCTTCTTCAGGAGGCGAAGCACAGAGAGGGTGGGCTGCAAAGGAGAGAGAAGGGAGAAGGCCTGGGGGAAAAGCGCATGCAAAACGACTCAGAAAACAACACAGAGAGTTACAGACTCTGCCTTCCTTTTTGCACTTGCACCCATGGTCAAATCTCCCACTAATCTGTAGTCCTCTCCCCAGAATGTTAAACAAACGGGAGGAAGGGCCTCTTCATAGGTTGAGTAAAGGGACTCTGGCTCTTGACAGGCCTTGTTCCTTCCTAAAGCTAACCCCAAGGTCTGTTCCCTTATTTGGTTAATCCCTCCTCCTGAGGCTGACCACCAAGGTCCATCTATCAAAGTACTGAAGCCCAGGAATCAAAAGCCCCCTTTGGCTCACCTACTTAACATGCCCAATTAAAATTAAACATCTCATCCTAACACAGGGTTTCTGTTTACCTTTATAAACCGCTGTTTGCCGATGGGCCACATTTGTCTCTTCTCTATCCAGAGGCAGTCCTTGTCCCATCCTGTTCATCCCTACCCTGGCACAAATACCTCTTATCCCTCCCTCTTCCCCCTCCCCCTCTTCTTTGTTCCCTTTCCTTTCTCTATCTCCTAAGTCCCTTATCCCTACCCTCTGTCCCTCTGGGCAAATAATCTCCTTTGTGCTGAGAACTTGGTCTTGGGGGTCCTGAAGAGCTGGGGGTTTTGTCAGCTCTGTTCACAGTGTTTGGGTCCTGCTGGTTGCCAGAGCCCGGTGAGAGAGCTGGGGGATTAGGGCAAGAGCCTGAATAGTTTTGGAGTCACAAAAGAGAAGCAACCTGGCACAATTCACTGGATCCTGTTGTAGGCAAATACCAAGAATGCCTTTGGCCACCCTAAACATCGGTCCTGTTCACCTTTCAGAATGATGCTATCACTTGGGCGCCTCCGTGTCTTCTGTGGTGGCCTCACATGAGACTCCTGTGACAGCGACGCCCTTCGTGATCTCCCTACGTGCCATTTCTCTCACTTTGGAGTCAGTGTAAATTTGTGCACGTGGCCTAAGAAGAGATCCTAGGCTGCCTCATTGTTTCCTTCCCCAAACTTCCCCTACCTCAAACCCCAAGCCCTAAATACCATGAACTCATCACTTCTGAGGAAGCTTCTGAGGAACTGATTGTTTAGAGAACTGACTGCAGCCTAAACTTGCTGGCAGAAAGAGAAAGCAAGGGGGAAAAATACCCAAAGCAGGAGACTTTACGAATTGCCTGTTGTTTTTAGATGGTAGGAAAAGTGGATCCACTTGCCATAGATAGACCTATCATCCGGGATGGCCTTCAGATGGCTCTAGGAAGCACAGAGAGTGCTAAGGAACAGTCGAGCACATTCCCAGCTTGACACAAGCACAGACCTCATTAGCTAATGTCGTTCACATCTGGGCAGAAGCAACACCAAATGAATTCACAGTGTGAGGCAGTATAAACAGACAGGATTTTTTGCTGAACAGTTAGCAAAACAGAGCAGGAGACCCGTGACCTCAAATAGTCGGTTTTGTTTGTCTGTTTGATTATGCCCCCAATAGTCATAAACGATAAAGAGAAAGGCCATTTGAAGTAGGTGTTGCAAAAACCACCTCTTGTTTACTCATCAGCAACACCTCAGAGTGTTCGGTTTGTGGCATGAAATGACAAAGTGTTCTTCTACTCAAGTATAGTTAGTCATTATATCTGGTTAGCTTAAATCTGTGAAATAGGGGTTTCTATAAGGATTAAAGGAGAAGACCAATGTAAAACAGGTTTCTCTTTCTCTCTCTGTGCTGTTTGCTTGTTTTTTGAGATAGGAGTTCAGTGTGTTTTCCAGGCTGGGTTCCAATTCCAACTCAAAATCCTCCTGTCTCTGCCTTCCATGTGTTGAAATTACATGCCTGAAACCCTCACCCCCATTCCCTGGTCAGCAGTAACACAGGAATTTACGGTGGTGTCTCAATTGCAGGGGTCAATGAATGTTTGCTGTCATTGTGGTTTCTCTCAATGATTAATTGGTGGATTCCCCTGCTGGCTTGCCTGTCTTTGGATCCTGGCTTTTACACCTGCCATCTGTACAGCTCCTAGGAAGTTCCGTAACCTCCTGTCTCCTCAAGTGTTACCTGAGGTGGCGAATACTTACTGACCACACGGTTCCTGTGAGGATGAACTGAGGCAGGGTCTTTAAAACACTGCCAGGCACACAGCAAACACAAGTGAAGTGCTAGTTTGTTGGTTTGAAAGGGGAGAGTATTTAAATTTTTTTCCGTTATTTTGTAAATTAGAACCTTGCTGGTAAATGCTTCTCACGGCCTCTCCCACCCTTTAATGGCTAGCATTCTCGGGCTTCAGAGCTGACCCTTTCTTTGGAAGTATGAGTTGCTAGAGGAGGTTGGGGAAGAGATGACTCAGGGAGTACAAAGGCTGAAAACCACCCGTGTAGGAGGACTGGGAAGACGTGTGAAATACCAGCCTAGATCACCCGTTCAGTGGGACGTTCTTGGGGAAACAAAGGTGAAAATGGTCGAGAAAGACACCCGGCATCTTATTCAGGCCTCCGCACACTCCTGGGCTCATAAACATGTTTACACGTACCTTCCAAATGTACACCATATACGCTACACAGATGCACAGACAGACACACACACAGCACACACAACACACACACACAAGAGATATGACTTGCTCAAAAAGTCTCAATTCTCCATGCTTGTGGTATATTGTCCCCTCTCTCCGCGGGTGTGGTCAGTGGTTCTTAAATGACAGAACCAGAAAACTTAACCTGGGGAAGAGTCCTGAGAGCTCCTGTCTATTCACTACTCCTTTCTCAGTTTAGTCATGGGACCTCAGGAACGGCCTCAGGGCCTCAGGGCTCTGGGGAGCCTGGTGAATGGCAGTGCCTTAGTTTAACCCTGATTCCCAGAGGGTCAGGAGGGTCCTTGACTGCACAGAGCAAAATTCCAGTCCATTTCCCAACTAGTCTGGCTTTTGCCAAATCCCACAGCTCAGAGAGCCCAAATTCTCCCTCCTCCCCTTCTTTTTTTTGAGTCAGGGTTTCTCTGTGTAGCCATGCCTGTCCTGGAATTTACTCTGTGGACCAGGCTGGCCTTGAACTCACAGAGATCTGCCTGCCTCTGTCTCTCAAACCCTGGGAAGGTGTGCACCACCACCAACTGGCTAGAGAGGTCAAATTCTAAGGAGCCCGAAGCTATATTAGTAAAGGTACAGATTTCTAGCCTGAGATTTCCTCCAGTGTTAAAGATCTTTTTCCTAGCGGTGTAGCAGGCTAATAGTGCTAAGATCTTCTACACTAAATGCTTCAACACATGGATAGTTTTTTTTTCTTCATACAGAAATTAAATCTTAAAAATCTTCACATCTCTCTGCTTATTTTCTGTAGGAAAGCCATTGGTACCCACAAAGGAGAATACAAGGTTAAAAAAAACAGGATTAGAACAGGCAGCACTGGAAATGCACAGGAAGAGAAATTAATTCTTCATGCGCCCTTCTAAGCACCAGTCAGGAGCTTTTTTGAACCCTTATAAAAGTGTTTCCCTAAGTATCCTCATTTTGTGAATGGAGATATTGAGGTTCAGAGAGCTTAAAAAGGGTCACAATGACAGCTTAGTCAGGACTCAAGCTTCTCCTGAAAGTTTCCAGTTTTCCATCTCTGACTCCTTTTTCAGGTGTACTCTATGTCTTAGGGTTACTACTGCTGTGATGGAAACAGCATGGCCAAAGCAACTTGGGGAGCGGAGGGTATATTTGACTTACAACTTCCACAGCATCAAAGGAAGTCAGCACAGGAACTCTTCTGCCCTCAGATGAATGAATCAGAGCTCCTGTTCTTAGGCCTTTGGACCCAGAATGAATGACATCATTGACTTTCCTGGTTCTCCAATTTACAATAGCATACTGTGGGCTTCTGACAATAAATCTCTTATCTTCTATCATTTCTCTTTCTCCATCTTGCTAATGTTTTTATAAAACTGTGTTTGTTTCTCAGTTTCTCTCTTAACCTGGCTATCGCACAAATAATTGAGACTGTTTTATATTTGTTTAATAACAAGCTTCACAGCACAAGAACTGAGCAGTTATTACTCTATTCTCAACCTTCTAAGCCAATTTGATTTCCTCCCAGTGTACATTCCAGAGATACTTGTACTTTATAGTTATTGTTGATGAGCTGTTTCTCCTGGTGTCTCCTAGACCTCTGCCCATGGCTGAGCCCCTACTTCCTCCTCTAACTCCTCCTCCCCTGGCTAGCAAGAAGTCCAGCCCTAGTCTCTCCTCTGCCCATTGATTGGCTGAAAGCTGCTTAATTGGCATACCAGAGAACCATTGGGGAGCAGTGTTTACACAACATTTAAATAGGAGATTCTCAGAACAAGGATTACAACCAGATGCAGGGGGGAGGGGAGGAAGTACAGAAATCAGCATTTGCATTACACAATAACTTTATGCCTACACTATCGCTGATGTATTACTATATATCATCTGTTTACCTATCATCTATCTATTTATCTATCTATCATCTATCAATCATCTAATCTATCTTGCTTCTATTTGTTTAGGAAGTGCCAATACTCAACTATTTTCAAAACTTCCACCCACGCAAGGAGTAGACAGATATAAGTCTGTGCAAGAATTTAAGTTAATGTGTCACATTCTAGGTAGAGAGTCTTGTTTTAAGATCCTTTGCTAACTCTAAAATAAAAGGCCCTACTTTTGAATATTGAAAATATTTGGGGTATCATGGCTAATGAAGTGTAAAGAGACATTTGGGAAATTATACTGCTAAAATAGTATAATGATTTTTCTGATGTTGGTCTCGCTGATCATATCAACAGCAACAACAATGGTGATCAAAATAAGGATGGAATTGGTGGTTTAGCAGCAGCTTGAGCTAGTATATCATACGATGTCATTCATGAAAAGAACTTCTTTTAGCTGTGACCTTTCTAGATGGGTATATTAATACCAGTTTGTAAGTGAAGAGGCTTTGGTTCAGAGAGGCTAAGTGGCTTCTAAGGGTCACATAAACGGTAGGTGTTAGAGTTGGGGTGTCTGCAGACACTGTCCATGAACGTGTCCTATCTGTCATCATAGAGAAAGCAAGGCTTTGGGGAGGCTCTTGTAAGGTGGCCACAAAGTCCTTTCTTCCTGTAGATTTTCTTACTTTTCTCATGCATAGGGCCACCCGTGTGGGTAGATGGCAATTGATGCCTTGACTAGTCTCAAAACATAGTAGCGATGGGAAGACCCTGCTTTTGGTCAACCCCTTAAAGGACTTCTTGAATAACATGATCACCCAGAACCCTAGCTTAGCCAGATTCTGTTAGTATCAGTTCTGTACTTTTTTCTAGCAGGCCATACTTCCGGGTTAATTTTTTACCTGATAGCTGATTTACTCAAAGTGAATTTTTTTGTGGAAACACTAGACCACTGTTTAGTTTTTTGTTTTTTGTTTTATGCTCGACTGAATAACCCCAAATTGGAAAGGAAATAACTCATATCCTAGAGATTTTATAGGATAGTAGTTACTCCCCTGTTTCACGATCTCAAAACATTTAACTCAAAATACCCTTAAAATCACTATTTATATGCTCATGAAAAATAATCAAAGTTTGTAAACTCTAAGAGGGAGCCTGAATAACATCTGGGGTTCACAGCTTCTTGAAAGGATCTCTGTGGATTCTGCTGATAGGCACAAATAAAAATATGTAATATGCATTCCCTTATGCCGTGGAAGGAGGCAAAACTGGAGGACATTTTTAGCTCACAGAGTGAGTGAACCAGCAGCTTATGAGATGCATATAAAACTCCTATGGTGTTAAGTTTAGATAATGAGTGAGGAAATAGCTTGTGAGAAAAGTGGGATTCATAAGATGTGTTGAATGTGAATATAAATTGTAAGATGCTGATCTGTAAAACATGTAAAAAAAGAAAAAATGGAATAAAGAAAATAAGTGAAAGGCAAAAAAAAAAAAAGACATATTTACAGATAAAAAGGTTTGGAACATTCAAATCCCGATCATTCTGCCCCTGGGCAGCTATGCCATCTCTGAGTTGGTATTAGCAATGCCCATTCTGGTTGCACATGTTCACTGAGGAGACAGCACACAGAGCTGTCTGAGAAGCTGACTGAGAAGCTAGGGCTGGGTCTGGCTGTACTGGGCCGAGACTTTCTCCGATAGAGCCAATGTGTGTTGTTGGCCTCAGTGCCTTCTCTCTAGGTCTGCTTTCTGCAGTAGCACCACTTTATTTCTGGTCCTCATTACCACATCATCATTGGGGAAGGCTATTGTGGGAGAGAAAGCGGAAGTATGAAAGCTGCCCAGAAGACTCGAGAGTGTTGGCTTCCACCTGTTTGTGTCCTACCTTAAGCATGTTACACACTTAGCTTACCCTCTCCCCTTTGCTTTTCAAGGTGTATCTTAAATTGAGTTACTAAACAATGAAACTTGAGCATATTCATGTTCCAGGTTTTCTACCTTCACAGCAAGGTCAATTTCAGTATGATATCTAGATTAGCTCATTTGCATTTGAATCCTCTCACTAGCATGTTTTCACATATCCATCTGTTTTCTGGGATAAGACACCAACAATAAATGCTTTTACTCCATCCAAGGACCTAGGAGAGAGCAGTGCCAAGAGTTTGGAATGGAGGCAAACCAATTTTGGAGGGCTCCAGTATGTGTTGAAAAAGAAAGCAATCAAATAAATGTGCTGTATCGCATCTCAAATACGGTCTCAGGCTCTCTGCCAGGGAGTCCATGAACATTTTTTTTTAATGAATTTGAGTTTTTTCCATTAGGAAAATTACCAAGCCTCTGGCTTAACCAGAGTAGTACTGGAGGAACACAGGCTTCTTGTCATTCAAGAATGATGGCTTGTAAGATGGGTCCAGAAACAGCAAAGGATTTTAATAACTCCTAAAGACTTAGCAGCTCATAATGAGTGACTTCCTTGATATATTATGTCTTTTGTGAATTTTTTTTCTAACATAACATCTTTTTCTTTTCTGGCCACAGCATTTGATTGCGCATTTATTATGTTTTGACCACAAACTCCTTCAGTCACGCGGCCCTAAGTGAAATATAGATTATCAGAAAGAACGCTTCCCACACATTTATGAAATAGTTCCCAGCTGGTCTCTAAAGTGTGTCCAAATTCCCTCTAGACGTAAGCGTTTATCTACTAAGGCTTATTGCTGGGGACTTTCCTTGCTCGGTTTCAAAAGTGGAAATGTGGAGATTAAAGTCAATGTTTTAAGAGATTTGGATTTGAGAAACCTAAGATTGATGAAGTAAATAATCATATTTCTACAGGAAGAAAGTTTTTTTTTCCCATTTCTTGAGATAGGGGCTTGTCAGGTAGCTAGAACTACTAGTGAGTTCTAACTTAGAACTCTAGCTGGTGTCTAACTTATAGAGATCTGCTCGCCTCTGCCTCCTGAGTGCTGGGACTAACGGGAGGTGCCATCTTTTAAGCACTGTGCGGTGAAGTTATACCAATCAACAGACAAATGTTAACTGATTTTCCCTGGGGATGTAAGGTTCCGTGCTTTTGCAACCAGGAGGAATGGAGTCAGGCATTCCGAAAGGTAACATAAGTGTCTGTGTGGCGGTCATAAGAGTTAAATCCCATGTCTAGAACCCCTGCTCAGAAGTGGCCCATAGTAGCTCGGTATCCAACTGAAGACCCTAGTAAGGGGAACAGGGACTGTTTCAGACATGAACTCGATGGCTGGCTCTTTGACTCTCCCCCATACATGCCAGGGAGCAAAAGCCTGGCTAGATCCCAGGGGAGGACATTGTATCCAGCCCTGAGGAGACAAGATGAACTGGGGTCAGATGGAAGGGGAGGAGATCCTCCCCTGTAGGTGGACTTGGAGTGGGTGGGGAGGAGATGAGGGAGGGATGGGGAGAGTGGGAGGGAAAGAGGGAGGGGGCTACTCCGGGGATGCAAAGTACCTAACCTCTGATTGATATAAAAATAAAAATAAAAATAAAAAAAAAAGAGTTAAATCCCTGCAGAGTACTTCAGGGTGCTGGGTGTCCCTGAGAGAAATTGTCAAAGGAGAAAAACCCTGGTTTGTTACCAGAGAGACTATAGGACTGTACCACCCTCCCTCTACCTTAGAGGCTCTGGAGGTTTTACATGCTGCTACAAGTCCCAACCCTGGACAAGGATTCCCAGGGGCTTCCTAAGAGGAAAGCAACTAGGAATCCAGCATTTACAGACAAGGTTTAGAAGCAGGGAGATACAAAAACCTGTGTTTGAATTTTAGAGCCAGATAAATATTATCATTCTTTTAAAATTAAAAATTTAATTATTTTATTTTTTAATTAATTTAAAACATTTTTTTGAGAATTTCCTACATAGTCACATCATTTCCATTCTTCTTCTATCCCCTAATTCTTCCCATATCTTCTTTGCTCCCTCTCAAATTCATTGCCTCTTCTTTAATTTTTATTGGTGTGTGTGTGTGTATGTGTTTAAGTCTATTTAAGGCTGACCAATTGGAATTGGATAACCTAAGGGGGTGGAGATTATCCCTAGGGAAGACTGATTTTCATTTTCTGAGCAGTCATTAATTGTCAATCATTCTTCATATGGGGGTGGGGCCCAGAGAAAGAGGCCCGAATCTATCAATTAACATTGTTGTGCAGGTCTTGCTTGGGTGACCATATTTTTGAGATTCCATGGGTATAGCTTCCTTGTCTTGTCTAGAAGACACCATCTTGCAACAGGCATCCTGGTCCTATTATCTTTCTTCGTATTATGCACTGGCCTTCCTCCCTGAGATGCTAGAGTTCTTACAGGGTTCATTTAAGGCAACCCAATTTCTGATAAGACACATGGCAGTATTTAACTAGCTGTACAGTGGAGTCCTCATTCACTACATGATCGAGCATCCAGGTACAAAGTAATATAGCCCAGGAAAAGTCTCTAAGCTGTAGCTTCACTGCTAAGTCCTCTGAGTTTGATGCACTTAGCAGTCACAGGCCTGTTTTGCTTCGTGCTAGATTTCTTTGGCCGAAGGAGGTGGGGCGGTGCTCTTCAGAGAATGGTAGGCGGCGTCTCCTGCTTTCTATTAATGAGCAGAAATAAGATTTGTGGCAAGAATACTTACTGAAAAGAATGGAATGACGTTCCAAAGCTACTCGTTTCCTTAGCAATAACCTTCTACTGCCCTGGTGAATTACAGTTGAGGGTAGCGTTTCCCGGACAGGTTTTCCCAGACTGTAGTTGCTTGAAATTGCTCAAAGTTTTGTTTGGCTTTGTTTTGATTTAACCATTGTGTATGGTTTTAAAAAAAAAACATAAAAATTAAGTTCTGGATTAAAAAATAAATTTCAAGAAATTTCTTTTCTCTAAGGCCATTCAGTAGTTTGAACGCACTGATGCATACCCTGGAATTAATGGTTTACAAAACACAGCAGCAGTCCACTCTGTGTAGACTTTCTCTGATGGCGTTATCCTAAGCCGGTGGATCTGCTATGTTTCTGCATAGGGCTTATGGGATGCATGCTTGGTCCACTGCAGGACTTCCCTCTCTGCTGTTGTCAGGCACAAACAATTTCCCAAATTCGAGTTAGGACCCAGGGTCTGCCCTCCAGCTGCTTCAGCTGTCCTCTCAAGCTTATGAAATGCTCCTTCAAGTCCTCTTCCCAAAGCTTGAGGTGCAGGGAGAAACGTTCTTCACACATCACACAATTTCTTCCCGAGAAACCCTCTCCTAAGCCTTCTTCCTCCCCTCCCCGCTCTTAGCCCTTTTGTACCTTAGATGTAAATTAGGTATTTCGGAGATTTATAAAACCCATTTTCAGCCGAGTCTTTTTAAAACGCTGCTGCCTTTGGATTCACACCTCCTTTGGAACGCAGCAACAGTTTCATCTCTGTGCCTGTGTTAAAGCTTCGCTTTTAATCTCTGTTACAAAAATATTGTACATGGATCTTTGAATTTCTCTTAAAGGGATAATTTTCCCTGGGTGGCTTTCCAGAAGAAAGATTATTGGCTTAAGGATCTGGAAAGAGTATGTTCATTCTGAATGCATGGCTATTTTATTCAATCTAGAGAAAGAGAAAGGCCTACCTGGGTGTGTAATAGGTGGTTAAAACAAAGCTAGTAGACTCTATGTTGGGTGTGCCAGGGTGTGTAATAGAATTTTTCTGTACTTCATACTGCAGTCCTTGGCAGTATCACTCAGTGCAGGAAAAACTTCCAAGGAACAGGCCCCTGTTTGTAAGGACAACAGGGGACTCTTCAATACCAGTGATTAGTGGGTATCTTACTAATGATGACTATATTCCTAAAGCGCTGAGCAGGCCCTGTCACAGCTACACTCATACATATTAACTTAGATGTCCCATCAACTCTGTGAAATAAAGGCAGAGTTACAAATTCGCAATAGACCAGACGGTGCCGAAAGAAGCCAGAGAAGTGTATGCTTTGGTTCTCTCCATCTCGACAGGGACACGTAACCTAGTTTTATGTCAACTTGACACAAGCTAAAGTTATCTGAAAGGAAGAGACCTCAACTGAGAAAATGCTTTCATAAAATGCCCCAGGTGTAGGGCAGTTTCTTAATTAGCGATTGACAGGGGAGGGTTCAGCCCCATTGCGGGTGGTGATCCTGGTTCTACACAAAAGCAAACTGGGGAAGCCATGAGGAGCAACTCAGTGTGAAGCACTCCTCTATGGCCTCTGCATCAGCTCCTGCTTCTAGGTTCTGCCCTGCTTGAGTTCCTGTCCTGACTTCTTTAGATGATAAGCAATGATGATAAGCAATCATGTAAACCGAATGAACCCTTTCTTTCCCAGGTTGCTTTGCTCATGGTGTTTCATCACAGCACTAGTAAGCTTAACTAGGACAGACTCCCTAGCCTGGTTATACCGGCTGCCTAGCAGATGCTTGGTAAAATGTCACTGAGTAAATGAATGTTCAGGTTCTATATGGCCAATAACTCAAGTACCTGTTTTCTTTCCTTCTTTCTCTCTCTCTCTTTCTTTCTCTCTCTTCCTTCTTTCTTTCTTCCTTTTCTAGACAGGGTTTCTCTGTATAGCTCTGGCTGTACTGGAACTCACTTGGTAGATCAGGCTGGCCTTGAACCCATAGAGCTCCATCTGCCTCTGCCTCCCGGGGGCTGGTATTAAAGGTGTGTGCCACCACCCAGCAAGTACCTGTTTTCTATACTTATGTTTTCTATATCATCCTCATCTTTAATTATCATAGCCATAGGGAAAGGTAGATGTTACTGCCTCTGTATTGAAAGGAAGCTGGTGTTTAGAATAATCAAGAATTTATTTTGCAGTTGGTCGGCCATAGACACAAATTCCAGACTGCCATCCTTCATTTTCTTCTCACTTCAGGCCTGTCAGTCACATACTGTGATTAGTAAAGGACTAACATAAAGTACTAATTACTCATTCTGGCCTCAAAAGCTTATTTCTAAACGCTTGCTAGTGTATACTATTTTAAATCCCTCAAAATTTGCTATTGAAAGTTTGTGTGTGTATCTCCAAACTGATTGCTTGTGTCTTTTTCATTAAAATTAAGCTAAAAGAGCCCTGGCCATCTAACGGAGAAGGCACTGGCCTCCGAAAATTAAGCTAAAGCAATCTCCTCTTAATTCAAAACACTATTGGCTTTGTTAGAAAACCTGCAACTGCATTTTTCTCACATGACGTTTTTTTTTTGAATTAATTATTCCATTCTGCTGTAACGTTTTTCTGAGCATGAGCCCAGCTTGAGAAATGCCTGAGGAGCCTTTTCCCCATGCCTTCTCAGAACAAAGTCTCTTCCAGATTGCAAAAGCCAACACTCAGACCCAGTGTCATGGACCAGAGCCATATTCTAGTTTGTCCCTCACTAGAGAGGGACAGAACTTTAACTGCTCCTGACTGCAGTGTTCTCCCATCTGAAATGAAGAGTCTAGACTAGGTCAAGGAAGGCAGCATGTATGCCCAGGGCAGGCAGCATGAGTCTCTCTGGGATTCTTCCTGGCTGACTCTCAACGTAGATCTGCACGGAAGTTTCCCTGGAGCTAAGGAGCTGGCACTTAAGGTGAAAGCCAGCTTCTCTCTTTGGTAAATGGGAATGCTCATGTCTCAGGAAGCTCTGCTCTAGCATTGGTAGAGCCTGCAGCAGAAGACACATGCTGTGTGTCTGAATAATTAAAGTGTATAAACCACCAAGGGGCAAACAGACATTCACACTGCTAGGACAATTATTCATAATAGCCAAAAGGTAGCAGTAGCGTAAGGGTCCATTAACAGAGGAATAGGTAATTGTGGCATAGATCCAGAATGGAATCCCATTCAGCTTTCAAAAGGAAGGAAATTCTAGCATGTACTTTAGCATGAATGCGTTTGAAGGACTTCATGCTAAGTGAAGTCAGTTACAAAAGGATAAATACTATATTATTCCACTTAATGGGGTACCCTGTGTGCCTCAATTCATGGAGAGAGAATGTGGTTACCAGGATTGGGAGAGAACAGGAATAGGGAATTCTTTTTAATGGATACCATGTTTCAGTTCTGTGGGTTTGAAAAGACAGATGGTTAGATACTAATAATAGTGAAGGTGGAAACGTTTATGTTATATGTATTTTGTTTTAATTAAAACTATTATTATTATTATTATCACAGATAGGGCTCAGTCTTTGTCCATACTTTGAGGACTTCCTTTCAAGGGTGTGCTCACTTCACCTTACACAGCAAAGCTCTGTCCACATTATGTGAACAGCTGTCCTTGCCCATTTCAGGCCTAGGTCTGGGTGCCTGGCTGGGGCAGTGTAGCTACAGAATCTGCACAAAGAACTCTGCTGGTCTTGGGTGGCTTGGGGCTCACCAAGCAGATGGCATTGGAGTGCTGTTCTAACAGAAGTGATGTTAGGTACCTGTGCTCTGCAGATACCTCACCCTGTCAGAAGGGAACAGTGACAAAAGGCAAGAAAGTGGGATGACATAGCATCTATCTATCTGTCTGTCAGCCTATCGATCTATCGATCTATCGAGTCAGGGTCTTCCTATATAGCTTAGGCTGGCCTCAAACCTACAATCCTCCCACCCAAGTCTTCTAACTGTTGAGATAATAAATGTGCACCATTATGCTGAACACAATGACTCTTCAAGAAGCCAAAAAGTAGAAGCAAGAGAAGAGGCAGGAAGATACAGTGAGATTTAGAGCCAAACGTTTAAAGATGGAAGGCAGTAGAGAACGTTTCTAAGCTGAGAGAAGGAACTATTAGTAAAGGAAAGGAGGGAGGGGTAATTGTTGGTACAAGCAGTGTTGGGGTCAAGAGCATTAGGGGGAAGGCTTGGCCTTGAGCTAGAGGTGGGATGATTCAGTTTCTTAAGCTGGAGAGAGTGGCAAATAGGAGAAAAAGTAATTGGAATACAGAGGCAGATTAATTTCTGTGACGACAGCCACATGCTGAGCATGAGAGGCTGGAGATGTGCTTTCTGAGTGTTTGGAGTAGCTAGCTGCTTAGGAGACTGGGAAAGCTGCTGCTGAGGGCCGCTAAAATAATTGTCCACTGATGTGAACGAAAGCTAAGTTTGTTGAGCATGAACACTGAGTGGGGGGAGGAGGAGGGGCTGGCAAGAGGGCCCAGTGGTGAAAGCACTTACTGTCAAGCTTGACAAATGAGTTCGATTCCTGAATCCAACTCCCACATACTGGAAGGAAAGAACTCAGCAAGTAACTAAAATAAATCATCATCATCATCTACAAGGTTAAGTCTCCCCCACCCCCCACAGAAGGTAGCTGCCATGTAGAAGGCAGAGGACACAAGGTCCAGGGTGGAAGCTTCTGTACCACACGTAAAGCAGTTAGAAGAATAGGTATGCAAGGGAGTGAGGCATTCAGGTAACAATAGAGAGAAGGTGAGTCACCACGGTCTGTAGGCATGGGGTAGAAGAGAGGCCGGTCAAGGGACTGGTGTTTTCTCAAATAGCGACGTTAAGGAAAAGCCTACCTAGGAGGAACCTTGCTATGAGGGTGAGTCCCGGATACCGGTGCTCAGTATCTCAGAGGGGAACCGTTACAGTTGCTATGGTGAGATTTGGGGCACAGAGTCCTTGATGAGACGGCCGGAGGCGGCTAGGTGGAGCTAAGACCAGTTGGAGTTTACTTGTAGTAGTTACATTTCTCCTACTTATTTAGCTCCTGGTTATTTCCTCAGATAGATTGCAAGCAATGATGGGGAACTCGGGAATGCGGCTCTTCTTTCAAAGCTAGGCACGTGCATGCATGACCGGCCTCCCTCGAGAGAGCAGCAGGAGAGGAGGCAGGGCGTCTGGAAAGCCAGCTCACAGAGGCTGAAGGCGGCAGCGATGCGGGAGGATCCGGAATGAAGGCCATGCCTCTGAAGAGTTGACACACGGGAGGGCGGAAACACGTGCGGAGGGATGGCAAGGTCAAGAATGATCACAACAAGGAACAGAAGTGTGGGCTTAGAGTACAGGTCATGAACTTAAAATGCCAGGTGGATGCGATTGTGTACGCGGTAGGTAAAGGAGAAGGTGGGGCTTGGAGAAAGCAGAAAAAAATGTCGACAGTATACACAGCCCTTTCCTTCAAGACCCAAGCCTCTGGGCGCGCCCTTCAAGTTTCATTTATTGTCACTGACGAAGGAAGTAGAATCTCACCGGGAAGTAAAGACGAAAACATGCGCGGGGAGAGATGAACTGAGGGGAAATGAGCCCTGGCCCTGGCCTAGGCTGGCAGAGACAAGCTCATTCTGAAAGGGACAGTGTGCTCCACTGTGTTCTCCAGGAGTCGGTTGGCGCGGAAATCTGGGCTGCCGGCTCCCAACAGGCTCAGCAGCTTGTGGGACTCTGAATCTCATGCGAGGTGGTTTTCTCGAGGGAGAATACCAAGAAGGGGGAGGTGATTCTCCTTCGGTAAGTCTCTGTGCTAGGCATTTCATATGCCCCTGTTTAATGCGCATGATAATGGAAGCCCCATTATCTGCAGTTTATAAGTGGCCTGTCAACTTGCCTGCAACAAAATGCAAATTTCTATGTGGATGTAGCTTTTTTTTTCCTCCCCCAAACCTCAAACTAGACAGTGTATTCATAGGAAAACAAAATCGAAACAAAACAATACCAAACAACAACAACAACAACAACAACAAAAAACCCAACCAACAAAGTACAGGAAGTCAATTCACTCAGCATATGGCTTCCATAGCTGCCTTCAGATTCTCCACAATATTTATTATTTTCTTGTACCTTTTGTGTCTCCTTTGTTTGATCTCGGCTCAGGGCCTATCTGTTCTGTCATTTGACAGAATTCACAGAGCTATTTCCAACCTTCGCCAGTAAAAATATTCAAATTGTGTGCCTTAAAGAGTAATTGATTTCAGATTGCCTCTCCCTGGGGAAGCAGCTCTGATGAACTCAGTGAAGATTAGTCTTTGCAGCAGACTAATGTGGAAACCCAGCAAGACACACAGCCCTCTGATTTCCTAGCTGCAAGACCAGGATGTTGATTCCCAACCTGCTCACCTATTGGGTTGATGGATAGCTCAAAGAGCCATGAAACGCTGTGTAGACAAGCAAGGCCTGCTGCTCTGAGACAGGGAGAGTCAGACCTGCAGACCTTTCTGTGAAAGCCTTGGTGTGTGGGATGATGTGGGCTTGTATCATTGCTTGACTTTAGAGAGGATGAACGGCACAGCCACTGCACATCACTCAGCATTCCCATTAAGGTCCAGAAGAGTACGCTGTAATCCCAAATATTTCTTCAGTGAGACACTTCTATTCCCCTCACGAGGGCTAGATAAAGATCACAATAGCCTTGTTTTCACTGAGGTCGGTATAGTAGAATGAATAATAGCCTCGCGTACACATCAGGCCCTGATCCCTGTACTTGTAAAAGGGGAGTGTTTGAAGATGTGTAATTCAGTTAAGGATTTTTGATGTGTGAAGTTACCCCGGATTACCCTAGCGAGGCATATTAAACACCATCACATGCATCCTCATAAAATGAAGGCAGAGGCAGATTTAACACAGAGAGAAGACAGCGTGGCTTCAGAAGCAGGTGGATCGCATCAACAAACACCAGTAGCCACTAACAGTTGGATGAGGCAAGGGCTGGCTTGGCCCTTACAGCTTTAGTAGTAACTGTAGCCCTGTAGACACCTTGACCTTGGCTTGGGAAGACTGATCTGAACATCTGGCTTGCATAACTGTGAGAGAATATACTTGTATTGTGTTAGCCACCAAATTTGTGTGGACTCGACACAGAAGCCACAGGAAACTAGCACAGTCAGGTTTTGCTGGGAAAAGACCGTTTTTCGATTCTGTGGACGTCTGTCTGTATGGCATGCAAAAGCCTTTCAAAGTGGAGGCTTTGGCACTTATTCACTTGTGGCAGGCAGAGTGTGCATGGCACCTTGGGGTGGGGTGGTACACACTGAAATATGTCGGGGTAAGGGGTGGATGTCTCCCCAGGAGTGACTCGGGAAAGTGATTCGGAAGAACAATGTGTTTAACCTCAGAGGCACGAGGACATTTAGACTCAGTGACTCAAGAAGTACCTGGGTGGGTGTCTGTTCTGCACAGACATGTCTCAAACCCAGGTAAATTAGCCGAGAGAGTCTGGCTCAGGTGAAGTTTGGGCAAGGGCTAGGGCATTAGGAGATACTGCGAGTAGATGGGTTACTGCTATGGTCTGAATGTTTGTGTGCCTCCAAGATTTATATGTTGGATTTTGAACATATACATTGGAGCCGTATGATGAATGTATTAAGTGGTCAGGCCTTTGGGAAGTGATTAGGCCTTAGTGATCCTCTTATTAAAAATGATTCTGAGAGGTACCTGGACTTTCCATTCTATCTGTTTTGACTCTTTTGTTGTTGCTTTTCATCAGGTGAGAACACAGCAAGATGGCAACATCTTGAAATGACCAGGAGTCATTTCCTGGTGCCTTGATCTTGGGCTCTCGTGTTTCTGCAGAACAGTGAGCAATAAATATCTATTATTTATACATAACTCAGTGTAAAGGACTTTTTTTGCAGCAGCAGCAGTACAATGACTAAGACATTTACAACCGTAGAAAGTAAAAACGCAAAAATCCAGAGAAATTGATACAAAAGCAGAGCATGTATGTGTGTGTCCGTATGCACACGTGCACTTGCATGTTTGTTACCCCAATAACAGAATATTTTGGTGAGAAATTCTAAGAAAGCATACGGGGATGAGATGGGAATGATGGCTTAGGAAAGAATACTGATTCGATCAGGGTCAGCCAGACTAGTCGCCAGGCAAATGTGAGTGAATTCACAAGGGTGTGCCTTGGAGAGCAGAACAGGAGTCTGGGCTAGCGCTGGGGTGCTTGTCCTCAGCCAGAACAATAGGAGACTTGGCTAATACTTAATCTAAGACGGTGGACAGATGTTTCAGAATACTTACTGCTTCGTACCCAGCCTTACCAGGAAGCTGAGATACGTTGACCTAGCAAGAAAGAACTTCAGTAAAAAAGAAGAACACAGTCTTTGGGGGATGAGGAGGCAGGTGCTGATACTATTGTTTATTCTCTGTTGTAGGGTCCAAGTCTTTGTCGTTTATTTTGGTTTGAAGTTAACTTACTGATGACAGAATGTTCCGTGTGTCATAAGGCCTCTGTCTGCGGTGAAGTTCGTCAAAATGACCACTTAAAAACTCATCGTGTTTATCTGAAGGCTATTTAAAAAGTTATCATCTAACTTAAATGGCCAACTTTAAGCCTGGTTAGGTAAACCATGGGCGTGCATGCAGTCAAATGTTTCTGAGCCATCAAAATCATGCTTATAAAGAGTTTCTCAAGGCCCAGGAAAAACGTACATGCTGTAGCGGTGTGTGCAGGCTGGCGCATTGCTGGTGAGTACACAGAAACAAACACAATAAAGACTGTGTAAGCCGGAGAACAGTCTAGTGGGGAAATCTATCAAGGTGCTAATGTGGTGATCACTCTGGCTGCTGGGAAAAAAAATGTGTTGTTTTTTTAAAAAAATCATCTTTTAGTTATTTGGTTTTCCAGATTGCGAGTGTTTTCATTTTGATCAGCTTCCTGTTTTATTGGCATTCCTTTCTCACTGGAAGGACCCGATAATCCCTCTTGCATGAACTTGGACCTTACTCCCCAACTCCTCCAGAAATGGTGATTGAGCCCAGAGTATGTGAAGCAAGAGATCTGCCACTAAGCTACATTTGCACCCCTTCAAATCATTGTTTTGAGACAGGCTCTAGGTAAAGCTGCCTCAACTGGCCTTGAATTTGAGATCTTTCGGCCTTAGCTGGGATTGCAGGTGCACAGCATCACACCCGGATGGAGTTTGCCCTCTTTAGTCCAGATTCAAAGCCCTTCGTGTTTCAAAAACAACAGTATCTTCAAAGACAAGTAACATGACAATTACATAATACCTAGATACAAAAGACAAAACAACCCTTACCAAGCTGGGCATGGCAGCATATGCCTTTAGTCCCAGCAGTCGGGAGGCAGGGACGGGCAGATCTCCGTGAGTTCGAGGCCAGCCTCATCTACAAAGCAAGTCCAGGAGAGCCAGGGCTACACAGAGAAACCTTGTCTCGAAAAACCAAAACCAACCAAACAAAAAGATCTCTTACCCCCCAAACTAGATTTCCCATTCTTCCTCCTAACCAGTCCTAAGGGGACTGGACCTGTTTCATAAAGCCAGGCTGGCAAGAGACCTCAGGCCGTGGAGAATCAGTCAGAAGAATTACACACTTTCATTATCCACAGAAGCCCTGTGGCTGCAGGAAGAGGCTGCATGTAGAGCTGGGTGTGGGGAAGGATTGTTTATTTCTCCTGCCTCACATTTCCTGTACTTCTTGTATCCTTCAAAATTCTTCTGAGCCTTTATCTCTTTTAGCATGCCTTCCCTGAACCCCAGGCTTGAGAAAGGGTCCTCCCTGCTTCCTCAACACCCCATGAAGTGCTCTCTCCCTAGACTTACATGATTGTAAGAGAGACCATTTTTTAAAATTTATGGTGCTTTTCATAACACCCAGAAAAAAAAAACCCTTACAGATAGTAGGTGCTGAATAAATGTTTGTTAAATGAACTGAATAATTATCTAAAAGTGGGAGAGAAATTGTATTAATTTCCTAGGCTGCCATAACAAAGCAACACAAACTGACAGTTTCGGGGGGGGGGAAGTATTCTCTTATAATTCTTGTGTCTAGGAGTCCAAAATTAAGGTGTTGGTGAGGTTGGGCCTTTCTAGAGTGGCCGGAGGAAAGGGTTCTCCTATGCACCTCTCAGCTTCTGGCTGCTGGCAGTTAAGACATTCTTTGGCTTTCAGCTGTACATCTGTCCTCCACTTCTGTCTTCATATGGCTGTGTCCCTTGAGTGTGTGTCTTCTGCAAAGCTTTCCTGGGTGCTTATAAGGACACCAGTCATATTGGATTTAGGACCCACCTTAACCTCGTTTGGCATTATCTTATATCTGCCAAGACCCTGTTTACAAATTAGTTTCATTCACAGAATCAGGATTAGGAGCTGAGTGTATCTCTAAGGAGGTCACAATCCAAAGCATAACAGAAACTCTTACCGCAGTTGATAGCCTGTAGCGTTGTGCAGATACCATGTGGAGTGGGGACATCCAGCTGATGCACCGGCATAGCACCATCGCCTGAGCATGGGTGTCTCTGTGTGGCCAGATGCAGGAGTCTGGTTCAACATGGATCCATTAGGCACAAGCAGTGAGGGGTAAGGTGACTCAAGCAGGTGGATCCAAGAGAGGAATAAACTGAGTTTCAGAAATTGGGCAACACTAGCAAGAACAGGACACAAAAACTTGAGTTTGTTGGAGCGGAAGAGAAGTTCAGTGAAGTCTTCTCAACAACTTCCATTTTTTCCTCCAGGCTGTGGGACAGGAATACTCATGGCGGTCTGCTCTGCACCTGGACCCAGATCCATACTGTCAGGGAATCTGGCACTCATTGGAGCCAGCAAGAGAAAAGTCAACGTCTTGAACTAGAAAAGAAATCAACAGCAACAACGACAACAACAACAAAACCGAACTGTGTCGGCTTTGATGTGATCTCTGGGGAACACAAATATGCAATTGTTCTAATCATCCATTTTAATTTCTGATAAAAACCAATAAAAACAGATGAACTCTACCAGGTCAATTTCATATATAAGATATGAGTATGTGAATAGAAGAATAAGAAGGCATGTTGCTGTTTTTCTTTGGAATTAAAATTTTAAATGCTTAATTTATATATAAAAGTATCTCTGCACATGCATACCTATGTGCTTGTACACACGTGCATGCATGCATGTGTGTGTGTATATGTGTGTGTATGAATATGAATGTGAGGCTCAGAGTGCCCAGACCCAGAGTGTAGTGGTCTGAGGACAACTTTTGGGAGTAAGTTCTTTCCTTCCCCCATATGGGTTAAAGGGATTGGACTCAGGTCATCAGTATTCTCTCAAGACTGAAAGGCTTAATTTACTATTCATTGGTGTTATGTGGCAATTTCCTCCTAGATAAAATCTCCCATCTTGGAGGAAAGGTAGTTAAGACACAGAATATCCTAAGGGAGGTGAAGCATTCTATCTGAAGGGAATCTCTTAAACTTGGGAAGAGAACAACTCAAAAGCCCCAGGAAGTCCCTGAAACTGAGCAGATTGTCTAGGTCCCTCCTTCTCTAAAACATAGAAGCAGTGAGGACTGCTGAGAGAGATTTTCAGGCAGCTTACTAGAATAGCAGAGAGACTAGGCAAGAAGCGGAGACCAGTCAAACTACCTGAAAAAGGCAGACACTGACTGAGCTGCCTAGAAGTTATACAGAAGCTTACAATTCCCAGATTTTGTGAGCTGTCACTCATGTTGGGGTGGGCTTTTGCTGATTTCTGCTCCTGTAAGTAATTCCTAACCCATACTTCTGTAACTAAGCCCCATAAAACCTATTGGTTTAAGTTGAATTGGTAGCATCTGTACTTTGGCCCATTGGCAATTGCCTATTTGGGATGAGTTTGTTTACATCTCCCCAGAAATAATGTCACACAACCCTTGAGAAGGGTATTGATAATAAGAGAACTGAAAAATCTCGGTAAATGAATGCCCTCAAAGTAGAGCAGTTGTCACAAGCTATTCCTTCAAGAGAGTTACTTTTCCTGATGTCTCAACTGAACAGTTCATTGCTAACTGGAGAATGGTGTCAGATAGGAGCTTAATTAATGCTTCTACCATGAGACATTACATTCTGCTCTTGTGATCTCTTCCTATGGACTGCTTGATCAGGAATTCCAAGCATATGGAGGATTTTAGATTTGGGTATAAGAGTTAGAGAAACAAATAAATGAGCTGAAATGATCTTGCTTTGGGATCACGTCACTGAGTTCAGCTGAGTTGAAGTAAACATTGTAACCAAGGAGAAAGACCAGGAGGTGACATGCAGGAAGGCTGACCCTCAAGAAGGGAGCTGGAGAGTTGGGATGGGTATGCAGTAACATTCCAGGGATGGCTGTTTATTTCCCAGACTTCTCCACAAGAGATCGGGAATTTAAAAGTACAAAAAAAAAAAAAAAGAAAGAAAGAAAAAAAGAAAAGAAAAAGTACAAAAAGTACAAAAAAGATAAGAACTGGACCTCATTAACCCCATCATGCTTTCACTCCTTACATGGATCCTTTGGGTCTGTTTTGTTAACCAGACGTATCTTTTGCAGTGCAGGCCAAAAAATAAAATAAAATAAAATATATTTGTCCTACTAAAGGATCTGGATTTGACTGTGAGATATGCTCTGAACATTCCAGCCACAAGAATAATGAACACTCAAGAAGTTTTCTTCATGAGCAAGAGTTCAAGGAAAGTTTATACTGCCTTACTAACCATCTTCCCCATAAAGCTTCAGTGCCCCTGCTATTTGAAGTTAACTTGCTTGACCCCTGGTTTGTACACGAAGCTGGCTAAGGAAGAGGAAAGGCAACACAGAAAACAGATTTTAGAAATCTGGTTTTGAACTATGCCTGGCATGCTAAAGCATTTACTGCCTTAACACTTGGCAGTTAGGAACGAGGGTGGATTGAAATAGAGATGACCAGCTGGCCAGTTGCGTGTTGCCAACATTCCCCTCCAGCTACTTATTGGATTCGTCTTGTTTATGTCAAAGACTGACTCTGTCCTTTATCCTCTATCATGGCCGAGAACTGGAATGCTATGTGTTTTACTTAAATGTCTGGTGGAACTCAGTGCAACCAAGGCCAGTTCCCTATCCTGATGAGCTGGCCCTGGGCAGGTGGTGCTGGGGGAAAGGCTATGAAATTTCAGTCCAGTAAAGTAGGAAATCTGAGGCAGGGTCAAGTTTCCAGCTTACTAACCTCCAAAGCTGAAGGCCGGGGTGCAGGTCCAAGACTTAGGCTTTCAGCATGAAGATAGAGACCAATAACTCCAAACCCAGTCTTCCTTTAACCCTAGGGAGTCTTGTGGGTAAACTGAGAAATGAGGTAATAAGTGATGACTGTAGTGGAATGGCCTCTTCTCATTGGGCAATAAACAGACAAACACATGAAAGAAACTGATTGGTTACTTTAAAAAGGAGCACTTGGTAGAGCTTTGCAGAGAGAATGGGAGTTGTGTGGGATGGTATGTGTGGATCATTCAGGGTCCCATCAAAGAGGCTAATTTCACACGAACCTCTCAACGCGAATGTCTCCAGGCAGGGGCTACTCCATAGTGTAAATCAGAGAGATCCAGCGGAGATTGTATCAAACTGCAGGGCATGAATCCAAGTATAAAGGCATTTAAATAACTGGTTCTAAAAAGGTGAAAACGCTGGGCTGACCAAATGGATTTATGAGCTCAAATGGATTTACCCAAGGCCTACCAATTTGTGCTTGCTAATCTACTGAATGAGCGAGGTTGAAAGTCAGAAATTTAGGGTTTTAGTTCTCTGTTAAAAGTGGCGTATTAATCCTTTTTATACAACAGGAAGCTATTGTTCAATTTTTCTGCCATGAGAAAAGAATGTAAGGTTCTCCCTGTCCCTTCCCCTCGGGGTGTATACACGCACAAATGTGCATGCACTTGGGTTTGTGGAGGACCAGAGGCCAGAGGCCAGAGGCCAGAGGCCAGAGGCCAGAGGTGTCTATTTCACTAGTTGTCTGCTTTATTCCTATTTGGAGGGGAGGGTGGGGGTGGATTAGAACTCTTACTGGCCTGGAGCTTGCAAAGTAAGCAAGGCTGGGGGACCAGGGAACCCCACAGATCTGTCTATCTCCACTTGGGCTTACAAACGCATGGCTTCTGGGCATCAAACTCATGTTTGCAAGAGCTTTACCAGCTGAGCAATCTCCACAAGCCCTTCCCTACCCTCTTTCTGTTACTCTGAGACAAAGGGTACACTCACGGAAGGAAGATGTTCACCTTTGAAGGGTGTCAGGGGGCCTGCCCTTTACTTCCTTGAGGGTAAACACCCACAGTTCCCATTTCAACCTCAGGGGTTCTCAGCACACCAAATGGGGGCCTCTTGAACCCAAGAACTCTGAACTCTCGCGCTGCACCTTCCTCCTAGCCCAGTGGCATGAAGGGGGAAGAAGAAAGCTGGCCTAACACCGAGTTTTAAGTCAGTTTTGCCAATACGGCTGGAAGCTTTTGTTGACGAGAAAAAGATACTAGTCTGTTCTATTGTCTAAATACATTAAAATAAATTCCCCTCAGTGACGGCACCCCCACGGGGAAAGCAGGGTGTTAAGCCTTACAGTTTTTTTTAATGTAATTTATTTATTTTTATATTAATCACAGGTTAGTTACCTTGTATCCCAGTCGTAGCCCCCTCCCTCATTCCCTCCCAAGCCTTACAGTTTTTAGCCAAAGTAGCTACTGCCTTTTAAAATCTCTGGAGTCTTGTTTTTCAGACCTCTCACTTGAGGATTCCCCCTAGACCCCTCAACAGGATTGTTAATTTAGAGCAGCTTCGGTGCACGTGCTACTGAGCATGTCCTAGACTGTGGGAGATCTGTGCCCCCAGCCTCAGCGGAACCTTGCAACCACTGCTGAGCTGTGGTGAGGTTGGGTTTTTCTGGGCCAACCTTCCCTCTGGTAGACCTCAGTCTTCTGGATCCTCCGCCGCAGCGAGAACGTAAACAACCACGCTCCAGGATGCCAGTGCAAAAATAACATCAACGAACAGCTACAACCACTTACTGTGTGTCGAGCAGAGCCTGTGTAAGAGTGGGAGAGAAACAGGCCGGTGAGTTAACAGGAGCAGAAGGTTAGAAAAGCAGACAGGAGCTGGATTAGAGGGAAGTTCACAAGCTGAATTCAAGGAGGAGCTTTGGGAATCCTTTCCGAGCTGAGCTCGGGAGCCCTGGAAGCTTTTGAGCAAGGGTTGAGTCTGTAGGAAGACCTTTTAGAGAGCTTACTGTAAGGTCGGTCCTGACAGGAAGGGATGCCAGGTAGAAACTGGTGGAGAAGCTCAGGCTTAACTGTCCATAGAGATTCTGAATTACACTGGGGTAGGGTGTTCTGATGGGGAGCTGTTGATATTAACCACGTGTTCAATTTTTGTATTAACTTTATATCAATTAATATTTGCAACAGCACAGCAAGGTCGGTGTTACTTCTTTCAGATGAGGAGATGGTAAGGAAAATGCTCAGTGATACTGCTGCACCAAGAGACCTAGAAACAGAATGGGGGCTAGTTACTTTCCTTCGTTGCTTTGACAGAAGCAGCTCTGGACAGAAAGGACTTATTCATGGTCCTAGTTAGGGGGCACAGCCCATCATGGCGGGAAAGGTATGGAAGCAGGGTGTGTGGTGGCAGCTACACTTGACTCAGCCTGGATGCAGAGAAAACTCTGGTCGTGAACACCGCTGAGTCGTGATTTATAAGTCCCACCCCTCTAGCTAGCCCCCCCCCCCCATGTCCGAAAGGTTCTGCAACCTCCCTAGGGCTACTGAACTATTTAAAGACAGAAGCCCGGTGTCGGGGTGTTCTGCGGTCAGACCACAATACCTAGACAAGTCTGGCTCAGAGCATTGTTCACTATGAGTGAGCCTGTAGACTTTTTAAAAAAAAATTATACAGTATTCTTCCTGCATGTGTGCCTGTAGGGCAGAAGAGGGCACTGAATCTCATCATATGATTATATGATGGTTATGAGCCACCATGTGGGTGCTGGGGAATTGAACTCAGGACCTCTAGGAAGAACAGCCAGTGCTCTTAACCTCTGAGCCATCTCTCCATCCAGTCTATAGATTCTTGTTCAAATGTCATCCTTACCAGGTGTTAACTTCACAGACTCAGAACGCTTGCCAATTCCTACATCTTTTTCAAAGGAGTCTTGTGAACAAAGGAAAAGGTAACGATGAGGCAGACACACTGTGAAAATGTCTCCAGGATTGCCCACTGCACTCTAGCCGAGCAAGGAAGGGAACCATGTTTTCCTACCCTTCAGCTTTTCATTAGACACTGGTGATGTTTCTCACCTGGCTTTGTTGGCCTTGGTTCAATGATTTTTAGAGTCATTCACTTTTAAAACTGGAGAGCCGGAAGTCATTGGATATCAAATTGTTCAGTATTTTATCAGTGTCAAAGTCATGGTTAGATTTATTGTAGACTCAAGCTGACTACACGCTTTATTATTTTTTTTTCAAAGCTGTTATGAAAGGTCAACTAGCCTTTGGATCCTGTATACGATCTAGGCCAACAGAACTTTGTAAGAACAAAGCTGACATGTTTTCTGTTGAGTTTCTTTTTTTAATCCTTGTTCTTGTAAATTAAAACCCTGATGCCGTGTTACTCAGAAATTGACCTAATTAAAGCATGTTTAAATTAAGGCAATTCCATATAGGTTGGACGAACAATTTATATATATTTTTTCCTCATTGCACAACTTCCTTGTATAACAGTTCAAAGAAGATTCATTTTGGCTAGGACTGTAGAGTTACTTGTTTACTTTTTTAAATGACTAATATGCAAACACCACAGTATTCAAGGAGACATGCTGTAGAAAAACAGGGAGTACCCTAACTAGACACATGACATTTACAGGCTACCATGTCATACAACGAAGCAGCCTAACATACATATTTGATTCTGCATTAGTGTCAGTTGGCATTTACAGAGGCCTTGCCTAGATCCACGTCACTAGATCTGTGTGATAAGGCCCGAGTGCTTAGGTGCATTGTCTGTGCTGAATTCTGTTGAATAAGTTGTTGACTGTTTCAGTAGGCTGACCTCTGGCTGTGCATCAGCAGATCAACCTATTGATTAACTGTTGAGTCTATTTTTAAGTTTAAACTTTGGCCAGGCAGTGATTGAAATAGATTTATTTTTGCAAGCAAGCAAGTAGATTATAGAGGCACACAAGTTTAGAAGAACTATCAGGAAATCTTAAAACCATTTTTAAAAAAATTCAGAAAGTTAAGCAAAGGCCATTTTTCATATAAACATCTGTATCGGAGTAATTGCACAATAAAATTCTTTGGTTGTTGACATTTGAATATGCATTGGTAAATACCAGTTTTCTAAAAATATTGCTAAGATATGCAAGGTTAAAGTTATAAAACTCATGAAGCTGGCTTAAAATTTAAGTAATCTTTATTTGATTTAGTGTGAGTCTAGCTTTAATCAGAATTGGTATTAGAAAGTAGGACATTTTTTTATTAAACTGGAGAGAAAGTTCATCAAATCCTGGAGGAAAAGTTTAACATTTGGGTCACTTGTCCTAATAATATTGGGTTTGTAGATCTGATACTTATTAAGAATTTACAATTCTATTTCTGCTTAGGGTCTTTAAAAAATTGATTTCAGAGAATCAGTCTTTAATCTTCAAAAACTAACCTTCCCCAAATCCACGTTTCTTATTGAATTTTACATTACACTTTTTTTTTTCTTTTTTGGGTTTTTTTGAGACAGAGTTTCTCTGTGCAGCCCTGGCTATAGATCAAGCTGGCCTTGAACTCACGGAGATCTGCCTGCCTCTGCCTCCCAAGTGCTGGGGTTAATGTATGCCACGGTGCCTGGCACACTACACTATTGTTTCTATATAAAATTGAGTCCTGTGCAGTATTCAGATGACTTGTAAAGATTTAGATGGTGTGTGTGAAAGGCCCCTTCATCCTTCTGTTTCTCACAGTACCTCTAGCGGTAGTTACACTGCGTTCTTATTCTTTCTAGATGTTCACACACACAGCTGTATCCCTACAGGTGGACGCTTTCAAGCCAGAGCATGTCCACTCTATTTTCATAATAATGATAGTGTAGTAATAGTTTCATATGGTCACTGATGATCATCTCCTACGAACCATTTTGGAAGTAAATTAGCAGTGGAAGCAAATGGTCAAAGAGCTTCCAGCACAGAGTCTTTTCTGACCATATGACTCCTGTCCACATTGCCTGTGCTTCGGGGGCACGAAGGAGACCTGTGCTCCATGCTTCCAGGGCCACAAGACAGTTTGCTGCTGTAACACATTATATCCTGTGTGAATATAGAAGATGAAATAAAACCCGTGGAGGTCTCCTGAAAGGTGGAAAGGCTTTGGGAGACAAACTCCGTTCTCAGCCTGTGTCATCTGTCTCCATCCCAGGTGTCACTGCCCTTCCCCTTGATGATCTCATGTGTGCCAGGCAAACACTCTCCGAAGATGCCACGCCCAGCCTTCCTTACTCTTCCCCAGTCTGTCGGATGTACATAACTAACATTGTTAGTTAGGCTGAGGCTGGAGGATTATGAGTTGGAGGCCAGCCTGGGATACTTAGTGTAACCCTGACACACGCTAACACACGTACACACACGCACATATACACACTTACAAGGCAAAATTAAATAGTTGAGATGCAAGATGCAGAAAGATGGAGGTTTGATGCAATGTGGCAATTTTTATAGAATAAGCCAAATAAGTGCTATTTCTTCATTTTCTTCCTAAAAACCAGTGCACTACTGGATATATGAAGGGCAAAGGGCAGGAAGTGGCCTGTCAGCTTTTCCCAGTACTGAGTTGACCTCTGTGGCCACGTTGTGTCTCCCCTTTAAAGAGGATGTGGAGGAGTGGCAGAGCTCCAGAAAAAGAGGGGGAAAATGTAATCAAGGCGCAGAAAATAAGGGATTCGAGGAAAGGCCAAAGAGCTGTAAGGCTATTTATTTAGAAAGAGAAAAAAAAAAGTCCAAGTGATTTGAAGCGTTTCTATAAGACGGACATTGGTTCTTTCCTGTCTCCACAGACACCAGCAGCAGGGAGCTCCCGGTGCTGTGAGGACGTGCAGGGCTGTGAGAACTGGTAAGAAGGCAGTTCTCAAGGCTCACACTGGCAACTGAAGGAGAGAAAGCGTTCATGTAAAGCTACGGTGCTTTCCTGGGTGAAGCTCACTCGTGTTCATGCGCAGGAGAGAGCGGAAGTAGTGCTCAACCACCAGCCTTTGGCGTTACTTTGGCAGCCATCTTCTCACTGGTTAGTTGTTTGCTTGGTAAGCGTAGACATTAACAAATAAGCTAGTTAAAAGGGGTTAGCACAAATTGGGATCACTGAGAACTTTCTGACACTCGGTTTACCTTAGATCGGTTTTGGCTAATCCCTCGGCATAATCACCATACCTTGAGACTATGGTCTCAAGGGCAGCTACACTGGGCCGTGACTTCCAGAGCAGGCTGATGAACCCCAGCTCTGTCAGACGATTGCATAGTGAGGCTATGGGGATCTGCATCCGCAGGGCTCTTCGGCAACAGGAAAAGAAGTTGGGGCCACACAGAGGTTAGGAGGAGCCCCAGCCCGGGACGTGGTGGTGTCCAAGTCTGGGGAGAGAGGTGTTTTCTAATTTTGTAAATAGTGTTGTTTCTCAGGGTCTCTGCTTCTTGACATTTTACATTCTCCTAAGGATGTGCTGGGGGCTGATGTAATGTGGATGCTTCCTCTGTTGCTAAGTGAAGGCACACTCAGTGAGGACTTACACAAGACTCAGAGGACTTTATCTGTCACGTTCCTCTCCTTTTTTCCCCTCTCCTTTCTGTCATTATCACCACTGTTAATTTTCAGCTATGTTAAGAATGCAGAATATGTCTTGGGATTTTTCCATGTTGGTATATACAGCTCATTTTCTTAAAAAAAAAACTATTGCTTTTATAATTCCTTGGTACTTACATATTGTTATTTTTATACTATTTATCAACATTTAAGATTGACAACAATAGCAGAAGAAGAATGGTTGGCCCTGGGGCTGTGTGGAATCTTCTTGGGTGCCGAGACGCTGGCCTATATGTTACTCTAAGAAATAATAAATCATCTATATTAGACCCTGAGAAGTGACTGATTATGGTAGGATGCACATATTTAAAAGTCTTGTTTGTAGGCTGGACAGATGGCTCAGTGAGAAAAGGTGCTTGTCACCAAGCTCAATGACCTGGATCAGGATCCACATGATGGGAGGAGCTAGCAGACGCCTACAAGTTGCCCTCTGACCTCCATATGTATGCTCTGGCACACGCCTACATGTGCCTGCAAATGCACACACCTCAGTATTTAATAAAATATAATTAAAAACTCTTGTGTGTTCTACATTATTAGAGGTAAATTATTGCTCAATGCAAAAGTTTAAACAAACATGCTAAGATATTTATGGGTTAAATATGCTTTATTTCTTTATATTTCTAAGAAATGGGGCAAGGAACACAGCAGAGGGGAATAAGGGAAGTAGGTAATATTCTTTTTAAGCACCTCTTACCTGGTAAGCAGATGATAGAATGTCTCTGTGAAGTGGCTAAGCTTATTTCATTTTCGTTTGTGAGAAGATAGCACAGGGTAAGTAAATTCCTCACTTACACACACTCGCACGCACTCACTCAGCTACTCTGAAGTTCTGAGTTCAACTCAGAAAAGAGGCCAGCTCAGCAGGAATAAAGTCCAGAGTCTGAGTGAGTTGCCTGAGCTCACATTTCCTCTAGGTGGTGAGTCCACAGATCTCTCTCTGGGTGCTCTTCTGTGCACAACCTCCCTCTTTTCTACTCCATTATCTAAGTGTTTAACACGCTTTTTAAAAATACTGTAATGTGCTTTAAGATGAGACGCTACTGGAGAAACTGCTAGAAATTTCAAACATTTACCATTCACAGAAAGCTGAGCTAAACTACTTTAGAGTCTGGGAACTTCTTTTAAATTGGCCTCAGAACAACTAGAAAATTATATGGCTTTGTAGAAAATATGAGGTTTTAAATGTCAGACATATGTATGAGAGCTATGGACTGTCCTTGTTCTGAAACTCAGAGAGGGGATGCTGGGTCAATTTAGGAGTTATACAAGTCTATATATATATTCATATTATTTTGGTTAAAGAGATAAGACTTTTCTTTTTCCTTTCTTTCTTAGCCTCTTCCCTTAATCTATCTGTTCTGTAATTTTCTGTTTTTTAAAGATTTATCTTTGTTGTGAGTTATGTGTATATGTTTATGTGTTTGAGCATATGCTCTGTGTGTGCAGGTGTCTGAAGAAGCCAGAAGAGGATGTCAGAGCCCCTGCCTGGAATTATAGCCGGCGTGGGTGCTGGGACTAAACTCAGGTCCTCGAGAGCACTAATAAGTGCTGTTAACTGCTGAGCTATTTCTCCAGCAACACTTTAATAAAAACGGCAGCAGTAACAACAAAACCGCTCCTTTCTTTCATTTTTCTGCTATTAGCAATTTTTTCCTCCTTTTTATTACCGAGTCATGTATGTTTTCACTGTAACTCTGTGCCGGGTATATGACATTTGTTAGATTTGCTTACTCATGTTTTAGAAACTTGTAATTGTTCAGTAATGACAGGAATGTGGCGAGAGCGCACACTCCCAACGTAGTCAGCTTACCCCCGTCATGGAATAACTCTGCTCTGGAATGTGATGTGTTCAGAGCCATATAGCTTTTAACCTTCAAGAGCACCCTCGCACCCTAGAAATTCAAGCAGTCTTAGGATGTCAGCCATGGGGGAGAGCAAATTTTTATACAAGGAAACAGAGTTCCAGGGCACTTTATTTCTCTATGTTATTGACTGCGTACCAGTTACAGATTGAGTCTGAAGTAGTGTTGGAGGTCTGATTTTAATTTATGCAAAGTGGGAATGCATGCTGGACGCACTTGTCATTTAGTTTGTTAGCACAGTATCAGTGGTAACACGAAAGAGAGGAATGAAAACATAACCCATTTCTTCTAGAAATTCGGGTGCATGGTGGGCATGCCCAACCTCTTGGAAAGGCCTTCAGAATTAATAATAATGATTGCTTGTTATTTTTAGAGTGGACCCTAATAAAAGGCACAGACCTATATTATTCTTTGACAGAAATATATTCTTACCAACTGGAAGGTATGTCTTTACAAACCAAACCAAACCAAGCCAAACAAACAAGAAACCACCGCACTGAAGAACAAGCAAGCTAAGGTTAGCTTCGTATCCATAGCTGTTTAAATCTGTCTAATGACGATATATCTACCAAGTTCAAATTTAGTACCCGATGCAGAAATCACTTTGTCCAAGGGAAGGGAAGATATTGGTACCGCAATAGAAATACAGTTTGAAATCTTCTTTCTGGAAAATAGTTTGTAATACGTATGCCTGAAAGAGGCGTGCCGTTCTCTTCCCTAGACAAGACTGTTGTCTTGTTTCTCTTTTTCTGATTGCAAAAGCAATAGATTAGCACAGAAAATCTAAACAACATAGAAAAACACTAAGAACAGAAACAATCCTGATTTTTTCCAGCCAACATTTCAGCAAGCACCCTCCTGGACAGCCTTCTACCCATATATGTTATGCACACTCGGTGCACATTTTGTTTATGTGTGTATAGATAGCTGTGTGTGTAATTTTAATGCAGACAATATCACATACTTTTTTTTTTTGTAATTCTGCCTTGTTACTCAGCCAGCTGCCACGGAGACTTTCTCTAATAAATATTAAGTCCTGTTTAACAGCTACAGAGCAGCCTGCTGTGTCTATGCAAAATGGGAATTTAATTGTTCCTCAGCTAGCAGATATTAAATTGCTTCTAGTTTAGTATTAGAAGAGCAAGGCTTGACTTAGCATTCTTATAGGTCTCTCTTTCCCTCAGGAGCTCATCAATAAAATAGGCAAACTGTGGTAGTCTGGTTCGTGTCCCTGGTTTTCTTTCAAAAAAACAAAACAAAGCAAAAAGAAAAAAAAGCATCAATTCTCACTGCTATTGACATTTGATAGTAAAGAGCAGTTTTTGTTTTTGTTTTTGTTTTTTTCAGTATACTGGCTTGAAAGCCTTCACATATCCAAAATCAATATAACAGTGCCTTTGTTTTGGCAAACACATGCCAGATGGTCTTAATGAGCAGAATGAAGTGGATGTGAAGATAATGATAAAGTGGGCAAGACTGAGTTTTTTCAAATGTTTGCCAAGCAGTTGGGAGAAAAATAACCTTCTACCCCCATACTGCAGCACTCATTTGATCACTTCTGTGTTCATGTATCTTTTCAGTTAAACTATTAGCTCTCTGACGGCAGAGACTGTGCTGCAGTCTAGAAGGATCCCAGGACTGCCTGTCCTTTAACGGCCTGCAGGATTTTCCCATTTGGTTTGCCTGGAGTCAGCAGTTCCCATCTCCCTCCTTTTCCTTAGTAGTTGAAATATAAGGGTAATATTTGTCCAGGGCAAACAAACATGGCGCTTGGGAGGAGCATTGCGCCATGGACGCTAAATTACCCTGATTTAACTCTTGGCTCTCTGTGACCCAGGACAAATCCTTTAATTCTTCTGAATTCCAATTCCCTCTACTATAAAGAAGAGGTGATGGATTCTACTTTAGAAAGTGTTGTTTAGATGGAGGGCGCTTGTGTTTTAAGGCCATTAGCAAGGCACACACTGTAATGCTTGATAAATGGTAGTTACAAGCTAATCTTTTTCAAAGGTACAAGATATCCATATTTATATATGGATATGTCATTGGCCATTTTTTGCCTTCTGCTCTAGTGAGCCTAATAACTTCGAGATTGAAAGCAACAAGAAACTAAAAGGCAACGAATATTAAGGGCTAAGATTCTCAGTAAAATCGATTTGGAACATAGTTGATGGGTGAAAATTAGGTTTTTCTGTTCTCAAACCTGGAAGAGGTGTCTGGAGAACTGAAATGGGGAAATGGGATGGGATTAGGTAACTGGAATTATAAGAGCATTTTATTAGGGTAAAAAAAAATAATTTTAGGTAGCCTGTAGCTTAAAGTGTCTCTTCGTACAACTCCAAGGAATAAAAACAAAACTGAAAATATAAAAGGTGAGCCATAGTGACCTTTGCTCTTTCAGAATGCCAGCTTGCTTGAGGCCCCAGGCTTCTCCTTCTGCATGCCAGCTAGTGTGGCTGAGCCGATTTTCCACCCAAGTCAGTCTTAATGCAGGAATGCCTTGTGGTCCGGGTCACTGAGTTTGGACGAGGTTTCTGCATTAGTCGGCTGCTGGGGATGGCACAAAGACCCACAACACCACCCTCGGAGCTTTCTTCCAATGTTCCGAGCTCCTGCAGCAGCAAGCCACTTACCCCAGCAAGCGCCCTCTGAAAACACGCGGAACTGAAGGCATCCCCCAGAAGGGGCACTTGAAACTTTTAGTCGAAGACAGCTTCCTTTGAAAGGCAGATTTTTATTTTAATGTTTTTTAAGGATGAGAAAATGTATGCTCTGTGGGACCAAGGAAATCTCCTCATCCAAGAAAGCAAAAATTCATCTCTTCCCTCGCCTGCAAGGAAGCCAGATCCTGACTTATTTTTTGTTCACGACTCAGCAGAAACACAATGCTCCATTTCATAGAGGCTTATTACGACACAATAACAGGGCTATAATTTCCGTCTCAATGAAGGGCTTCCCTTGGCATGAGGCCTGCTGACCTCACTGTCCGTTAGCAAGACTGCTGCTTCAGACACAGGCAAATACCTTTATGTTTGTACCTTCTGTGTTCTTTTAACGAGTGTTTTTATAAATGGTTTAGCAGCTGTTGTTAGCTGCAGCGGTTGGAGTTTGCATGTAATTGGACTTCTTGTGCCTGGTGGGGATATGCAGATAGTCCATGAGCAACTGAGAGTGAAGACTGCTGCTCACTCTGAGGCCAAGGCAGTTGTAAAAACAGTTTAGAGCGCAGGGGACCTTTTGGTTCCTTTGTTTCGGGGAAACATATAATTGTAAAATTCCTTCTTGTTGTTATCATTCACAGAGACCTAAATAATGTTCTCTCTCTTTCTCTCTCTCTGGCTATGTAGAATCTAGCCATTCTCCATGTTGTTTGGAAGTTGTAGCCAGTTAAGTAAATGTTTTCTGGAAATGGCTCTACAGCTAGAAACACTGCTTATTTTTGTCTGTTTTTAAAAGTACTCCCCTCCCCCCCCCCAACCTCACACCAGAAGCCTTTGGACTCTATGTCCCATGGCTCTCTCTCATCACCATGGACCTTTGCTCTAGGACAGTGTAAAGGTTTTGTAATTCTTGCTTCCGGAAGGGCGATAACCTGAACTCTCACATGTAATACTCTCCTCCCATTTAGACAGGCGTGCCTGCGGTGTACTGGTGTCCTGCAATCCCAAAGGGGATGTGCCGGAAGGGGAGAAGGGGGGAAGCTCTTACTCTCAGTGCCAGTAAGAGCTGGGTTGCAGCCTTCTACCCAAGAGCAAAGCTAAGCTGAGCAGTTACTCCTTTCCTCCCTCCCTAGTCTGATCTGACATAGCCACTGCTTCCAAACACTTGCCTCTTTTTCCTTAGACACTGGAAGGGCCAAAGGAGAGACAGTGTTTTTATGCTGACTGTAGGTATAAACGTTCAGTGAGTGCTCTCTTTGGACCAGAGACTGTCCAAACCTCATAAATATTATCTTTCTTCATTCTTACGTTAACTATCAAGAAGATGAGCTTCCATAGCTGTACGAAATCACGTCCTTAGGGGAGGTTTGGAAACTTGTCTCAGTTTTACATATTAGCAGAGGCAAAGCTAGGGCCTGACTCTGCTGTCATGCCAAACCTGCACTTAATGTTTTTCCTTAATTCTCTGGAAATTTATCCAACATAATTTGGTCATATTCACTCACCTCCCTCATCTCCTCCCAGAGCCACCTCCAACTTCCTATGTACCTAACTTTGTGTTCTCTCTCTCTTATAAACCTATCAAGTCCAATTTGTGTTATTCAAAAAAAAATTGGGTGTGGGGCCTTCCTTGGACCTGGTTGATCAATCAATTGTCACATGCTTGAAGAAACCCCCCCTCACCCCTCGCCCCTAGCAGCTGTATCAAAGGCTAATAGCTCCACGGGACTCCTATGCTTTTAACCACTGTGCTATACTGCCTCCCTGTGTTAATGCATCTTTTATCATTATCCCCAGCGCTGTGGAAGACAGAAGAAACTGCAGATGCCTGCTGATAACGCGCTTTATAATAGTATCTATGCTTGTCATTTCATTTTCGTTATAGTGTATTGTAGTGTTGTATTAATCACTGTGTTAACAAGTGAAGTAACCAGGAAACTTAACTAGGCTGAAGAAAATTCAAGAGTTTTGGTCTCTAAAATGCTGCCATAGCTGTCTCTTTCCATTGGTCTTGTGTCTGCTCCTGGTTTTTCTGAAGCAGTCTTTTGTTTTGCACGAACAATTGTTATGGAGAAATGTCAGCTTCAGGGAACAGTTCACGCAGTACCTTCTACTGGCTCTCCTTCTTCCTTCCCCACAACCTCCGGTCCTGGCAGGAGCTGTTATTTCGAATGAATTTGATTAAAAGAGACAGGAAGCCCACACTTATTTCTTTTTTAAACTCTCTGAAGCAAAATGTCTTTAAGAAACCCTGATGTTATTCTTATGGTTCCGACAGAAACCTTCAGAAGAAAGAGAACAGGCTGCCACAGTTGAAAAAGAGGTGGAGCTCACTGATGCCATTGCTTCTGTGTGGGGGCATTCGAAGGGACACAAAACACCAACTGATGGGAATTTCCAAGATTGTGTAGTTCTCTAACAGAGACATCTCATTTAGGGCTGCTCGAAGTTTCTTTGACTACTCATTTTTCAAAATTGCCTCTGGGATGCAGGACCCATCCTTAGGCTGAGCTTTCTCTTGACTCCATCCTGTGTGTGATGACTCCTCTGTACCCTCAGACCACAATTTCTGCCTACTCACTAGGGCTTCCATTAGAGCATATAGCTTCCTGTTAGAGGCTGTCAATCTTCTGTGTTCACAGGGCTCTTGTTGGTTCTGTGATTGTTGGTGACACAAAGAAAAAAAAGCTTAAAGAAATCAAAAGGACACCATTGTCTCCACTATGATGAAACATCTTAGGGTATTCGTAGAAGTAATTCCAGCAAAGGTCTAGTGTATGCCTGTCTTTCAGAGCCAAGTCTAAATTTGAGGACAAAGTAAAGGTATTTATCCCCTTCGCCTTGTCTAATAGATTCATGGAATAAGATATTCACATGTTTCAGAAAATGTACAGTAATTCTTTGTTGTCTGTCTGCATTTTATTTTGCTGCAAGGTGAACCAATTGACTTCCCTGTAACAGCAAGTTGACTCATTTTATTGTGTTAACAAATGAGAATGCCATGCCATACTGTTTAGGGTGTAACAACACACTGTTTGAAAACCGTTGATTCATATGTGAACATAAATCACAGTGAAAAGAAGAGCAGAATGGAAGAGAGCTGAAATGTATCTGAAGTTGCTTGCCAACCAATGGCCCTCAGGACCACTTGAAAGATGACTCCTCTTTGTGGAGTGATAATGCTAGGTCGTTCTTCCAGTGAGTAACACCCAGACTTGTCCAAGAATTCCTGTCAATCCTCGCAGTTTGATGATTCAGAAGATATGTGGAAAACAGTGTTGGATACATGTACTTAAAAGCTGTCTCCTGCTTGGTATTGAGAGATCAGAGTGCTTCCTTAGTTGGAGAAGTATGTGATGTTACCAGTAGACACATACAGTGGCTCCAGGCTCTAGTGAGAACAGGCAGATTTATCTATTTCTTATGTACATTAATTCAGGAACTAGGCTGGAGATGGTCTTGTTTTTCTCTGTAACAGAAAATATCTAAAATGGATCTTTAAAAAATACTACAGAATTCATACTCCTAAGGATTCTTCATATCACAGGCAGATGTAAAACCCGAGTGGCTTTCAGGAGTGGTTTAGAGAGAAAAGGAAAGAATAAAGTGCACACATTTCATCAAGTGAGCCCATGCTAATGTTTTCAGGCAAGTAATTTGTATTGTTTGGCTAATAGCTGTAGGAGATAGAGTAAGGATAAAATACGGTTACTGTACTGTAGAGTTTATACTCAGACTGACAGCATGTGGCCAGGCGTAATGGTTGGTGTATGCTTAGAAGTCCAGAACTTGGGAGGTGGATGGAAAAGAGTGAGGAATTCAAGGCCTGTCTTGACAACATGACATGTCTGAGGACAGCCGGTGTTACACCAGATCTCTTTTTTATCTTTAGTCTTTCAAGGCGAACAACAGCAATAATGAAAAAAAGAATGTCAGTGTGTATTAGTATAAAAATTCAAACACCTTTTAGGACATTGCAAGAGGGACAGTGCTGGTGACCTTTCTTTGTTACTATGGCCTCCATGCTGCTCCTGCATAGCTCTTCTGACTCTGGGCTCATCTCTTCTACCTGCTTTAGCTCACAGAACATTACCAAGCGCAGTGCAGGCAGGGTCTTGGAAAACACATCCTCAGCCCACTTGCATGATGGATTGCATCCTTTTCTTCACTTCCTTCTTGTCGAGAAACATGCTGGGGCTAACTCTCTGCAGATGTGTGACATGCATATGAAGACGATCCAAGGCCATCCTAAATCCCTGACAGCCAGTTGACCCCCGAACATGTGAGAAGCACATAAACTTGGGATCAGCAGAGGTGACATCATAAAGAACAGAGCTTTCGGGGTTTTCTTTGGAAGCATCACACATGGTTTATTGGCATAAGGAGGGGACGAGCCTAACTATGCAGGACTTTTTGGAACAATGGTGATAAGAACATACAGGACACTGCACAGATTGCAGAAGTTGGGAAACGAGAGATAACTGCAGATGAGCTCTAGCTTGTTCGCCTGGTGTCCAGCAGAGAGGGACAGCTTCATAGGAAGCTTGAGTTTGTGATGTAGTAGTTAGAGATCAGTAGAAATGTGGACCGAGAGCTAACATATTTTACAGACTCTTTGCTTTCAAAGCATCATCTGAGGGAACAAGACCCAGAATGAAAAGCCCACTGGTAGGTCAAGGTACAGTCTCTTAGGTGCTAGGACAAGAAAGGAGAGGAACTGTCAAGAGGGACAGTAAGAAAAGGGACAAATGTTTTAGTCTGCATACGTTTATAGGTTTGAAGCCATATATCAAGGACTAAATTGAGATTAACAAAGTAGAGGGAGAGGTGGCAGATTCCAAAGAAAAGAAAGAGGTGAATAGCTGAAGGCTAAGAGAAAGCATTTGTATGATTTGAATCTGTGAAGATGTACGGGTGGTGGTTGGAATGAAGACGGCATAAGAACTGCTCGCAGTGTGTCTTTCTGCTTCTGGGATACCTCACTCAGGATGACCTTTTCTAGTTCCCAACATTTACCTGCAAATTTCATGATTTCCTTGTTTTTAATTCTGAGTAGTATTCCATTGCGTAAATGTACCACAGTTTCTGTATCCATTCCTCAACTGAGGGACATCTGGATTGTTTCCATGGTATATACTCATTTATAAGTGGATATTAGACATATAATACAGGATAATCATACTAAAATCTGTATACCTAAAGAAGCTAAGCAAGAAGGAGGACCCTGGGGAAAATGCTCAATCCTCATTCAGAAAGGCAAATGGGACAAACATCAGAAGATGATGAAAAGAAGGAATAAGACAAGAGCCTACGTCAGAGGGCCTCTGAAAGATTCTACCCAGCAGGGTATTAAAGTGGATGCTGAGACTCATAGTCAAACTTTGGGCAGTGTACAGGAAGTCTGATGAAAGAAGGGGGAGATAGAAAGACCTGCAAGTGTCTGGAGCTCCACAAGGAGACCATCAGAACCAAAATATCTGGGCCCAAGGGTCTTTTCTGAGACTGATACTCCAACCAAGGACCATACATGGAGATAACCTAGAACCCCTGTACAGAGGTAGCCCATGGCAGCTCAGTATCCAAGTGG
>CM053751.1:40959337-40995651 GCA_028658305.1 Pachyuromys duprasi
GGGGAACAGGGGCTGTCTCTGACATGAACTCAGTGGCTGGCTCTTTAATCACCTCCCCCAGAGGGGGGAGCAGCCTTACCAGGCCATAGAGGAAGACCTTGCAGCCAGTCCTGATGAGATCTGATAGGCTAGGGTCAGATGGAAGGGGAGGAGGACTTCCCCTATCAGTGGATTGGGGGAGGGGCATGCGAGGAGAAGAGGGAGGGAGGGAGGGTGGGGTTGGGAGGGGACAAGGGTAGGGACTACAGCTGGGATTCAAAGTGAATAAACTGTAATAAAATATACATTAAAAAAGAAAATAAACTCAATATTGCATTTTTTTTAAAAAGAACTGCTGGGTGGGGGGGGGGGGGAGAATTGAATTGAGAGTATGTAACACAGGCTCCACAGGAATGTTTGTGTTCTGGGTTTTCTGTGGAGGCATGTGTCTCTGCCTGTATTTCTCATGCTTTTTCTTTTTCTGTTTGTTTTCTCTCTTTTTCTTTGTTTATTTGCCTGTTTGTTTTCTAAAGAGAGGGAGAGCGGGAAAGCATGGAGTTGGATGAATCGGGAGGTGAGGAAGATCTGGAAGGAGACGAGGAAGGGAAAATCATAACCAGAATGCATTGTATAAAAATCAAATTATAGCCAGCTGTAGTGATGCACACCTGTAATCCCAGCACTCACAGAGGCAGAGGCAGGCGGAGCTCTGAGAGTTCGAGGCCAGCCTGGTCTACAAATGAGTCCAGGACAGTCAAGGCTACACAGAGAAACCCTGTCTTGAAAAACCAAAACCAAACCAAAACAAACCCAAACCAAAACCCAAACTAAACCAAACCAAAACAACCAAATTATTTTATAATTTATCTTTATTTTATGTACATTGGTGTTTTGCCTACATGTATGTCTGTGTGAGGGCATCAGATACCCCAGAACTGGAGTTATAGGTAAGTGTGCACCTCCATGTGGGTGCTGGGAATTGAACCCCAGTCCTCTGGAAGAGCATCCAGTGCTCTTAACTGCTGAGCCATCTCCCCCAAATCAGTTTTCAATAAAAAATTTAAAAACATATTAACTAAGAAATTATTTCCAATTTGTTTAATAAAGTATTTTAAATTTCTTTTGTTTTTTTTTTAAGAAATTAGGTTTCTAATTCCTCAATGATTTTTTAAGGTAGTTCCAACACTCCTGAGTTTGCTTTTGAAAATGCTTTACCAAAACATCTGAGCAATATATTATTATTTTGTGACTGGAGAAGCTAAATGTGGATGAAGAGTCGAAGGACAAACAGGGAACAAAAATTCTTGTGTTGCTTTCATGTCCTCTTGGCAGGGAGTGAGTGGTCACCCCAAACCCTGCCCACTTCTGGCCTCTTTCCCCTCTGCCCTGGCATAGAAAGCTGCTGTTTGAAAGGACAGGCTGGGGATCTGAGGCTTCTGAAGGAGAGCTGCTTTGATCTCGGTTGAACTGACCGATGACCCTGGACATTTGGATCATGTCCTGTGGAGGGTCCTCAGTTCAAGATGGCATCCGGTCAGAGAAAAAAAAAAAAACACAAAACCCTGACTCTATAGTTGCAGCCCGCGCAGGTTGCCTCATTTCACCAGACATTCTAGAGCATCCTATTGATAAAGAAGCCTTCCAAGTCTGAACTGGGGTTCAGGATGAAGTCAGTTTTCTTTGGAACCATTTGATCTTTTCAAAATACTTCAAGGCAAACCCGTAGGACACGGGAGACTTACTGAAAAACTTTTGAGGCTTTGGCACTTGTCACGAGTGTTTGTCAGGTAGGTAAGAGTCTCTGTGCTTGAGCACAGAACTCACGTAAAAAGCAAAATTCTGAGTGTGAGAATATGCAATCCCAGCACAGGGGAGGAGGAGACCAGCAGATCCTTGGGGCTTGCTGGCCGGGTAGCCTCACCTACTTGGCAAGTTTCAGGCCTGTAGGAGACCCTGCCTCAAAAATAAAAAGGTGGATGCATTTGAGGAACGATATTGGAAGGTGTCCTCTATTTGCATATTCATTCAGGTGTGAGCGCGTGCACACACACACACACCCCAAACACTTAAAAGTGTGGTTTCTTTGCTGATAAAATATCTTCATGACTTACACAGATAATAAAGTAACTCTGTCTTCCTAGATACTGTCACTTATTTTATTTATTAAATTCTGATTTTTTTTTTTAATTTTGAGAGGCAAAATTTAGGCCATGGAAGAAAAAGGGCGGGGTGGGGGGAGAAGGCAGCTCTCATACGTATATGTGCGTGTGTGGAAGGCATTGTGAGACATTTATAATTCTTCATAAAAATTCCAAGGAAATCTCCTGCCTCCAGTTGCATGCATGAAACCAAGCCACTTTGTGAGGACTTCTCGATAGCAGACATTTAAGGAGGGGGTCACCTAGGTGTCAGAAATTCAATCCGTATCATTCACATCAGCTCTTCTGTCCCTCTATGACTCTGGGAGTTGGTCGTGATGCTGAGGGAGGTTCCGTGATTCCTCTGGCTCTTTGGACTTCCCTCACCATTAGTGAAGCAGCTGCCGTTACCAAGCCAGACCCTATGTCTCCATTCCTGTGTGAAAAAGAAGGAAGGTGGCAGTTACAACCCACCTGGGTAAGTACTCAGCAGGAAGTACTCGAAAGGAATCTAGACATGGATGGGCTAGCTGTGAAGTCCTGGTACTTTAGGGATTAATCTCGATTGCTTAATTATTTGTGTATATCCACTACGCATGCTCATATCTATCTGTCTGAGTCTGCGGTCCTCCCAAACACATTCCAGTGAAAATTCTTCCTCACATAAAGGCCTCGCTCTTCAGGATGTCTACAGCCATCTTTCCATTCTTCGACTAGCCCCTTCCCTTTTCCTGGGCTAAGCTCGGGGTTTAGATGTACAGGAAACATCTGAGGTCTCAGTATGGAAACAGGCATTTCATTTCTCTTCCTGCAAAAATGAGCATATGATAATAAAACCATCCACTTATTCACCGGCTCAGAATGTACAGCACGCCTACATTCATTAGCCTTGTACATAGGCCTCAACAGGTCAAAGTTGGCATAAAAATACACCTCTATATATGTTTTTTTTTCAGATAAAACATAAGCATACATTACTTTTAGTTTTAGGGAAAGGCTCAGCTGGCTACTATGAATGAATTATTAGGGGGCAGTATTATGTGTGGGGGAAGTTGATGTAATTACAATCAGAATTACTTGTTGTAGGTGGTGGCCAGGAGCCCGCAGTTCAGATTTAAACTGCCCGAGTCCTATCCTGGATTCCCTGTTTGCTGGATTTGTGGCGTTTGGTCAACTCTCTACCCTCCTCGTGTCTCATATGCAAAGTGAAATTTACCACCATACTTGGTGTACAATCTCATTGAGAGGACTGAAGACGGAAGGTGTGGGAGACGGCTCGGTTGGTACAATGCCTGCCGTGCAAGCATGACGACGTGACCTCAGATCTCCAGTACTTGGTAAAAGCAGGCATGTTAGACTGTGTCTGTGACTCTATAGGAGCAGAAATAGGCAGACACCTAGAATTCACTGTCCACCTACTCTAGCTGGTCAGTAAGCTGTGAGCGCTGGGTTCAGCGTGAGACCCTGCTTTAAAACAAAACAGAAAACAGACAAAACCGTGTCTAACCAAAGAAGAGGACAGCAGATAGTTGAGGTGGGCCTCTGACCTCCACATGCACAGGTACACATAAAACTCACATACATAGGTGGGTACACACACACATACACACACTCACGTGCCCTCACACTAAGGGAGGTATAAGAGAGTGCCATACTAATTTAAATATTCAGATTTGCTTTCTTAATTCCATCCTTGAGTGTACCATTCAGAAGTTAACGTCTAGGCAGATCACCCAGGGACTGCCACAGCGGAATTTCTGGTTCCATAGGTCTGGACTAGGGCCTGAGATTCTGCCTTTCTTACATGATCCTGGAGGAGTTGAATGCTCTAAGTCACTGAGCACATCTAGCTATGACTGTCAAACTTGACACATATTAGGATTCCTGGGAGGGCTTGTTCCAACAGGATTTCTGGGCCCCTGCCCCTGGAGCGCCTGCTTCGGCAGGTGGAGGGCGTGGCAGATAACCTGCCTGGGTAATAATGGTGCTTCTGGGTTAGCAACCTTGTATTTTAAGAACCACTGATTTAGAAAACAGATCATTATTCTACTTGGAGAATAAATTACTTTGCGATGCTACAGAGAACAGAGGTTGGGAACTTGATAGGTTCCAACTTTGAGATTTTCCTCTGGCATCAAAACACATTTAGCATTGCATTTAATGACGAGCTTTGACATGTCCCTATAGGCTTTGTGCTGGCCAAGGCTTGCCATACCCGAAGTAACCATGTAACCTTCCCTGGAGCTCTTGGCCAGGATTTCTGGGGCCAGTGAGAACACGGCTCTTGAGTAGATGATCTTTTTCTCAAAATGAAGGTGGAAATAGGGAAAACATTTTAGAAGGTTCTCATTAGGCATGGTGAAAGCTGACTCATGACTTGGCAGACATTTTTATATGCATGTGTGGACAGTGTATTTTTGAGTGTGCACATACGTACACAAGCTCTGTTCTTCTGTGCCTGCCCATGTGAGGGTCAGAGGTCAACGCTGAATGCCTTTCCTCTATTGCTTTCCACCTTACTTTTATACAGGGCTTCTCACTGAACCTGGAGCTCCATGTTTCTGCCAGATTGGTGGGCCAGAAAGCCTCTGGGTCCACCTGGCTCTGCCCCCTCCAGCAGGCATGTTAAAGGCATGTTCCTGCACCTGGCTTCTCATGTGTGTTCTGGGGATCTGAAACCAAGTCCTCATGCTGATATAGCAAGCACTGGGCCATCTTCTCAGCCCTACTTGGATTTTTTTTTCATAGAGTTAATGGTAATAGGTTTCTGGGTTGGTACAGAAACACTGAAGGAGAGCATGGGTTACATGAATCCTTAACTCACAATGTGTGTGTGTGTGTGTGTGTATGTGGTGTTTAACTTATCCATAAGTAAAGAAAATATTAGAAGAGGCATGGCCATTGAGTTTATGTCAGAGCCTGTCCCCGTTCCCCTTACTAGGGAAACCCACTTGGATGCTGAGCTGCCATGGGCTACGGCTGATCAGGGGTTCTAGGTTATATCCATGCATGGTCCTTGGTTGGAGAATCAGTTTCAGAAAAGACCCCTGTGCCCTGATATATTTGGTCCTTGTGGAGCTCCTGTCTTCTCCAGGTCTTACTAACTCCTCCTTCTTTCATATGATTCCATGCATTCTGCCCAAGGTTGGGCTCTTTGGCACTCCCCCATTCCACCCCGTGGGAGGAGTAGCCTTGCTAGGCCACAGAGGAGGACACTGAAGCCAGTCCTGATGAGACCTGATAAACTAGGGTCAGATGGAAGGAGAGGAGGACCTCCCCTACTAGTGGACTTAGAGAGGGCAGGGAGGAGATGAGGGAATAATGGTGGAATTGGGAGGAAATGAGGGAGGAGGCTACAGCTGGGATACAAAATAAATAACCTGTAATTAATATAAAAAATAAAAATTATAAGAAAAAGAAGAGGCATGGTCAAAAGACGTGCAAGGGAATCTTTCTAGGATTCCGAGTGGCGAGCTGTCAGCAGTATGTTCTGGAAGATAAGTTGTTCTCTTACGTCAGCCCAGTCTTTTCAGTCTAGAGGAGAAACATAAACACCTGTGGAACAAAACCAGACTGGCTTTATCCCGGAAACGGACTAACTGCCTACATCTGCCATTTATTACTGTGATGCTTTGAATGAGAATGGCCTTCATAGGCTCAAATACTTGTAATTTTGGTCCCTAGTTAGAAGGATTAGGAGGCGTGGCCTTGTTGTGTATCATGGCCGGGGCAGGGGGTAAACTTGAAAGTTTCAAAGGACTTGAGACATTTCCACTGTGCTCTTGCTTCCTGTTTGTAGATCCAGATGTGAGCTCTCAGCTGGTCCCATCATCACTCCTTTGCTCTGCTATCATGGAGGCCAACCCCATGAAACTGTAAGTCCAAACAAACACTTTCTTTTCATGTTGCCTTAGTCATGGTGTCAACAGAAAAGTAACTAATCCATCTAGCCCCTCTTAAAAACAGGACAGCATGTAATATTCGGGAAGTGAGCTCAAGAATGGCCCTCATTCCAGCCATGTTTATAGCTTTAAGAAAGATAAGGATTTATGACGGAAGTAGCTTTTGTTCAGCTATGTGCTCTCCACTATGGTGGACTTTGCTATGGGTCTAGAAGTGATGGAATCAAATGACCACAGACTAAATCCCCTGCAATAAACCTTTCTTTCTTCAAATTTATTTTCTCAAATTTTTCCTTTTTTGGCCACAGCCACAGAAAACTCACACACACCTCAATCACAGTGTTTAGAACCACATACTTACTGTCCTGAATCTAGAATTAAGTTTCCACTTAATGTGCTTTCTGGGAATGTTAAATATTGTTTTTCCTCAAAACAATGGTGGATAATTCAGAAAAATAGAAGTGAAACTCATCAAAGAAATATGTGTTCTGTCTTGTGACACAGAAGGTCAATGGTTAGTGTATTGGATTCTTCTCCTACTGCTGTGATAGAGTACAAAACACGGAAGGAAGGAAAAAAGGAAGGAAGGAAGGAAGAAAAAAAGGAAGGAAGGAAGGGTTTACTGTGGCTCACACTCTGCGGGTGAGTAAAGCATGGTGGCAGGAGATCTAGGCGCCTACTACACTGTTATCTGTCTTGAAAGAGCAGAGGAAAACCAATGGGGATACCAGTCCCTAGACTGAGGCTACCCACATTTACAGTGAGTCTTTCCACCTCAGCAACCCAGTCTACAGCTCTTGCAGAGGTGCAGCCACGGCTCTGTTTCCTAGGAGATTCCAGGTAACAACCAATATCAACCACAAGGGACTAGGTTACATTTCAGATTTCTCTGCCCGGATTCATGCAAGAGCCAGAGCGAGTTTGGCTTTTGACCGGATGGCAAGCTTTACAGCTGGCTCCATCTACACATTTCTTAGTTGGAATCCAAAGCTGGCTTTGGTTTAAGATTTGAAACTTCCAAAGGCTTCAGCATTGTAGATGTCACTGTGAGTTATTTCTTTATGGCTTGTAGAAACCTATCTACTTACAGGAAGGAACTTGGTCCACATTGTCACTAACAAAGAAGATTCAGACTTAATCCTTTTCTTAATTTATCTCCTCATACTATATGTCTTCTGCGGTGACTTCATCCAAGTGTCTAGATTCAATGTACATTGTTTTCTTTATAAGGTACAAGATTATGTCTCTGGAATATTATCATATATTTGAAATATCAGCAGATGTATTTTTGGTATTTCCTCCTTTCTGTTTGGTTTACTGTTAAACCCCTGTGAAAACAAAAACAAACAGAATTAAATTGTTGAATTTTCTAGGCTTATGAGGTTTCAGAGACCCTTGGAAGACTGTGGAGAGGAAGCTGCTGGGCTGTGTACTTAGGCGGACACTCACCCAGGTGCCACCCAACTGGTTTTCCATTTGCAGTTGGTATATCAGTCACTTTTTAATTATTCAATAGAACATTATGACCATGGTCATGGGCATGTTCATGGTCATGGAAGAAAGGCTTTATTTTGGTTTACAGTTCTACAGGGTTAGAGTCCATGATGGCAGAACAGGGGCAGCTGGTGGCAGGCAACAGGAACAGGAAGTTGAGAGCTCTCATCTTGGACTGCAAGAATGAAGCAGAGAATGAACTGGAAACTGCACGAGTCTTTAAGTTCTAACAGCTCTCCACCGTGAAATACTCCAAAATGTCCATACCTCCTAGTCACCTCAAACAGTGTTATCACCGGAAGACCATAGATGTCCTATGGGGGATATTATCATTCAGATCACTACAGGTAGAATATTGGTAGGAAAAGGAATCTCAGGAACTAGGGGAGGTGGCTCAGTTGGTAAAGTGTTCAACACACAAGCATGAATCCCAGCACTGTGGGCAGGGTTGGGGAAGAGACAGGAGGATTGCTAAGGCTTGCTGCCCAGCCCTAAGCTAGCCAATCAGTGAGCTGCAGGGTCAGTCAGAGACTGTCTGAAAAGGTAAAGAAGCAAATAAGGAAAACACTGCTGTCAGTTTCTGACCTGCACAGCCATGTGCACCTACACACTTGCACACATACAGAAACACACACACACACACACACACGCCACAGGAATCTTAGAGAAATTAATTTGGTCTTTATGTAATCGGCAAATAAAATTATACATATTTGAAATGCAAAACTGATGTTTTGGTCAATCTCTTGTACCATGCAGACATGGATATATCAGGTTTTCCATTTTGTAATAAGAATTTTGATTTGTTTTCCAGGTGAACAGAAAATGCCAGAACTCATACTAAAATCTGGGTCATTTAGAAATTTCCTACCTGTTGATATCAAGTCAAGAGCTAATGAGGTAGCATTCCTCCCTTAAACTCCTTTTTTTTTTGCACCTCTAGGGAGTTAACCATATCATGATGAAGCTGAGCATCTCCCTCACAGTCACCAACTGTCAGGAGCTCATTGAAATGGACAATGAATGCAAGCTTTGTGCTTCCCATGAAGAGCACATGACAATGGAAGTAGCTGATGAGGCTCCTAGTGAAGAGCAGACGAGTTACATGGTCTGACTCAGTGGTGGGAACCACAGACAAGGTTTCCCCATGAAACAAGGCATCTTGACCCATGGTTAAGAGTGTGCCTGTTATTGAATAAGAGGCATAGAGGCATTCTTGTTACAGACTAGGGAAGAACCAGAGAGAGGAAGCACAAGTCTGTTCAAAGATGCATTATGAATGCCAATCTGAGTTTTCTTGACTCAGTTATTATTTAAAAAAAAAGATGAGAGGGTATTCCTTAATTGATGGGTATTACTGCACCTCAGCCATTAGGGCCCCAATGAGCTAGCAGGATCTGAAAGCTTCTCGATCTCTTTATAGAACATGATGTCTACTGATATGCTGTTGGAAAGTCCTAAAACAAAGAGGATGAGAAGCCCAGGACCAAAGCACCCAAGAGTCAGCGTCCTGTTGCTCCATGTGTCCTGCGACACAAGTGCTGACATGCTGCTCTGAAGAAATCATGCACTAAGGAAAATAAGGAGGAGGCTGCAGAATGTGCTAAGCTTTTGGCCAAGAGGATGAAGGAAGCCAGAGACAAATGCTGAGGACGGATTGCCAGGAGACGTGGGTTGTCCCTGCTGAAAGCTGCTGCTTCTGATGGGAGTCCAGTCAAAAATAAGTCTTTAAGAGGAACAAATAAATGGTTGAACCCTGAAGAAAGAAAGACAGAAAGAAAGGGGGAGGGAGAGAAACTAAGATTAATTTTTATTTTCAGTTGGAATAAGAACCAACAGGAAACCTTAGTACATTCCATTTCCATTAGTTGTTATAACTGATATAGCAGTTCATAACATTTTATGAATTGCAACTGCAACAGAAAATAGATATCTCATACTAAGGAAAATCCCTATATTTTCTTGTGGCTATCATTTTTTTAATTCATTTTCCCCCCAAATAGGATTTAGCCTTAAATACATTATACTTTCCAGGATGGTCTAAATTATAGCAATCCTCCTGCCTCAGCCTCCTGAGTGTCATGATTATAAACATTAACCACCACACCTAGCTCATCTTATATTTATGAAACCTTAAGCTAGTAAAAGAAACTTTTAACTCCTTTTTGTTAATGCTATGTCTACTTTTAGCTAATATTTGTAAGAACCAATATTATTCCTGCTCAGTAACTATGTATACTTCGTTTTCTTCAAGGGTCATGTGAAAGACTGCATATAATTCAGAAAAGTTATTACTACCGTGAAAGAATACTCTATATTTAAATCAATCTGAGTCTCCCCCTCACATTCAAGACGAATCTAGGACACATCTGGACAGTTGGAAACACCCACATTTGATTGACTCTTCCAGTTTTTAGAACATTTAGTAAATAAAAGATTAAGGCACTTGTCCTAATCACATGTGTTTTAAAGAAGTCAACAACATTTCTGTGGGGTTGGCAAGCCCATAGCACAGCCCTTTTTTCCTGCCCCATGTCTCTGTCAGACTTGCCCCACGCTGGCAGACAAGGTTAACTTTCAAAGGGTGTGGTTTTTGAGGTTGCCAGCATGCCTTGCCATGACTTAAAATATCTTTCTCTGGTTGCCAAAATGGCCTGAGGAGGTACCAAACTTAGGAGCCACTGGCTTCAGAGACTTCTGGTGCCTCAGGACTAGAACGCTTTCAGGGTCCTTCCTACATTTCTGTTTTTAAGCATCTGTACCACTTTAAGTCTTAAACCAGGACCTTACTCTTCTCCTTCCCCTACTCCTTGTAAGAGAAAGCAGAGCATAAGAATTAATTTTGGGCAGAGAAAGTGAATGTTGCCAGTCCCCTGAGAACATTAATTTTAAACTACTCTCCAAAAGAAACTCTTCCTTTTCAGCCTAAATTCTTTGGATTCTGCGTATACAGAAGGCAGGAGAAACCCCATGGGGAAACAATTCCGAGAGCCTACAAATAGACTTGCTTCTTGTTGTGGGAGCAGAGGAAGCAACCTTAGGCTTGCTCCTTGGGGTCAGTTCTCCCCTGGGTACAAATGCGTAAGACACACTTCATTCCCAGGTATGGACTGACAGTCCCCAAGGCAATTAGGGGAAAAAGTCTTGCAAAAGGCAAATAATAATATTTAAGGAGGGAAATAATTTTCTATTAATTGAATGGAAGAAGGAGATAAATTGGGTTTAAAAAGAAGAGAAAATACACTGGTAAAGGAGTTTTTCAATCAAATATTTCCTGAATGCTTACTGTGCATGAGAAATAGTTGCAGGTTCTGAATTTATAATAGTCAAGAGACTAGAGATAATTTTTGGTCTCATAGGCTTCCTAGTCTAATGGAAGGTCTCAGCTAACTGCCTAAACCAGTGTGTGTGTGTGTGTGTGTGTGTGTGTGTGTGTGTGTGTGAACAATGGGATCAGTAGAGACACTTCTGAGTGATGCTTAAATCAAGAACTTAAAGGAGTTTAATGGACAAAGCAGTCAAATTAGTTTGGTTTCATTTCAGTCAGGGTCACTGTTGCTGTGATGACAAAATACCATGACCAAAAGCAAGCTGGGAAGGAGACGGTTTATTTGGCTTGCCCTTCCGCATCATGTCCATCATTGGAGGAAGCCAGGACTGAAACCGGAGGAGGTAGCTGATGCAGAGGCCACAGAGGGGTGTGTTCCCTTCAGCTTGCTCAGCCTGCTTATAGTACCCAGGACCAGCTGCCCACGGATGACACCACCCACAATGGGCCCTGTCCTTCCCCTCCCCCAAGGGTTTCTCTGTATATCCTTGGCTGTCCTGGAACTCATTTCATAGACCAGGCTGGCTTTGAACTCACAGAGATCTTCCTGCCTCTGCCTCTGCCTCACAAGTGCTGGATTACAAGGATGCGCTGTCATGCCCAGCTTCCTCCCTGTCAATCACTAATTAGGAAAATGCCGTTCAGGCTTGCCTACAGCCCAATTTGATGGAGGCATTTTCTCAGTTGAGGTTCTCTCCTCTCAAATGACTTTAGTTTGTGCTAAGTTGACATAAAACTATACAGCACAGGCTTCGTTTTCAATGAACTGATTATAAAAACAAAAATTCAGTTCTGAAAGGTTTATTTGCTGTCATCCTTAGATGGTTGCCTGCCAAAGCACAATTCAGATCTCTGCAGGAGGCAGGTGGATCGCTCCCTCTTTCCCCTTACATAGATACTGTTCCTCACATGCTGCTCTATGGTGATTTTCTTTGTTTCAAGTCTGTTTCCCTAACAGATTGCACGTCACATAAGGTTGAGACTATGCCTTGGTAAACTCTGCTGAATATAGCATAGCTCTGGGATGAGATGAATAAGAATAATCACAATCATAAGCATGAGCAGAAGCAGAAGCAGCAGCAGCAGCAGAAGAAGAAGTTGAGACAGGTAAGAAAAAGTGATAGATATTTTCACAGTATCTTTGCATTGAGAAAAAGAGTCATGTCAAAACATCTTTAAGAAATAAACATTTGTTTATTTCTTCTAAGTATGAGCCTTGGATGTCTAATACGTACAGGTTCTGTGCTTGCCGTGGGCTGTGGTGGTGAGCCGACTCCACAAGGTTCTGGCTCTTACGGAACGCAGTGTGAGAGAGAAACAATTTTATATATTAACTTATAACTATACAAATTCCAATTCTACCAAAAGAAACAATATATGTACAAATATCAAAATAAAAGGCTTTACCATATCAAAAACAAAGGTTTTGCTGAATTTTGGGCTGTCTATAAGAATAGTATTTTGTATTTCTATCATTCTTCCCTTTTATTTCCCTACAGTGATTAATGTTTTATACCTAAGATGTGTACTTTCTTTTGGGACAGGGATGTAAAACATTGCTCTTTTTGATATTTTAGCTTTCTGTCCTGGCTCAATCCAAATATCAAGACCCGCTCTTTTGGTAAATAAATACCAGCTAATCATAACTGGCATTCAGATTTCCTCCCAGTTGTTCTGATAGTATTATCTACTGTGTTGAACCCATTTTTATTTTTTTATTTTTATTTTAAAATGTAATTTATTTATTTTTATATTAATCACAGGTTAGGTACTTTGTATCCCAGTCGTAGCCCCCTCCCGCATTCCCTCCCACTCTCCCCATCCCTCCCTCAGCTCCTCCCTGCCCCCCTCCAAGTCCACTGATGGGGGAAAACCTCCTCCCCTTCCATCTGACCCTAGCTTATCTTGTCTCTTCAGGGCTGCCTGCAATGTCCTCTTCTGGGGTCTAGCTAGGCTGTTCGAACCCATTTTTAAATAAACATTTTGGAGATTTGCTATTGATAACACCTGTACAGAGGAACATTATTCCTATACACTGAAAGCTTTGAAGGACAAGACAAAGTAGAAAAATAAAAGAGCATCGGAAATTTTTCTCTGTTCTCCAAATGTCAGGCTAGACACTTACAAATTATACACAGAATAACAGTTTTTTTTTCTGGCTACAGGTCCATGAAAATAAATTGAGGTAACTTCTCAGTATTAGATATTAACACTGGAGGAGCAAGCTGACCTTTCTAGTACAATAGAATGATTATTACGATTACATTGGTGTTTCGTGGTGGCCTTTGAGAATTTAAGATATAAGAAGCTTCCCTCTCCTCTCCTCCCCTCCCTCTCCCTCCTCTCCCTCTCCATCTCTTCTTTCTCCCTTTCTTTCTTTTTATATTTCTTCTGAATAATGTCATTCGGACATCTGAATCATGATACTAATGTTATCAACACATATGCTATTGACAGTAAAACAGGATGGAGGCAAAATGGGGCAAAAAAAAGGTACAATAATTCTAGACAAAACTATTAATAGATACTTTTATTTTTCAGGTTAAAGAAACTGTGAATATGCCCCCTGGCAAACAGGCAGAGAGACACCTTGTTGATGGTGTTGTTCTTATATCAGTCAGGGCAGACTGATGACAGTCTTGTGTGCATCCTAGCTTGATGCCTGGTTTGATGGCCAAAGCTCTTTTATGCCTAGGACTCATAAAAATCAAATCAAATCAAATCCAGGCAGTGCAGCTACAGGAGGAGGAAGACAGACAGAGACCTGAATTCTGCCATGCCACGCCGTGTGGGTAGGGAAAGACAACCACAGACCTGTCCTCTGCCCACTGGCACAGGGAGGGCCAGAGACACACAGAGCCCCTCCCACCACCATGCAGCACAGTGAGGGAAGCAGGAGACAGAGACCTGTGACCTGCCATGCCACCCACAGACCTGGCCTCCAGGACACAGCATAGGTGGGCCATAGACACCTGCTCGGCACAGATGGAGGATGTCACCCAGGGGCCTGCCAAGTATATGGCCAGCCTGCAGTGGGGCCATCACAGCGTGCAAGCACGTGGTGGACAGATGGGAGAGCAAGAGGAGAGGAGCATCTTGAGCATTCTGGAGAGAGACGGAACGGAGACTCCAGGGTGGAGAGGAGTAGCCTGCTGGGAGTGGCCAGCCCTGCTACCTGGGGTCATGGTGAAGTTCCAGCTTAAGCTGCTGCTGAGGGCCATGTCTAGTTCTGGGGCTACGCAGTGGCAGGGATCGGTGTCAGTGTCTGAGGCTCAGATTACCACTGGATAACATGGGGACATCCCTGGTAGGGGCAGCCACTTGGACCATGTGGATGTCCAGGTGCTGTGCACAAATGGCCAGGCTTCTCACTGGCTGTGGTGCTCTGGAGAGCTGGCCCCACCTTTCACTGGTGGCTAGCGTTAGGGAGACTCTAGGACAGTAGGGAAGGCTAGCCCAGCCACTCGTTTGCAGCGAAGTGGTGTGGGTACAGGGGTGATGTCCTTTCTCCTCACTGCCTCTGGGAGTCAGAAGAGCTGACCCTGCCTCTTGTTGATGGTGGCGTTGGGTAGCCTAGCTGAGCAGTGCTGGGGAGCTCACCCTGATAGTGAGGATAAGTGAGAGCGGGTGTGCCGACCAGTTCAACTACTACTCAGGCCCAGATCCAGGGCTCTGAGTTGGACCATCCCCAAATCTATGTCATCTGCGAATGACTGGGATGCGTGAAAGGACCAGTCCTGCTGATCCAAAGCTGCAGGATCTTCATGACATAGGCTAGCAACAGGGTAAACTGGGAGGAATCCCAATAAGGATCCAATATCGATAGTGTTACAGAAGGCAGAGACCTCAAGCCAGACCGATGACTCATTGCAATGAATATTTGCAAGCACAGGCAGGAGACTACACTGTGGGACACACCGTGAGATATTATAGCTTCCAGTATGCGATTTTTCTATGCTTTGTATGCGTGTATATGTTTGTGTGTATGTTTTTTATTTGGGGGAAAGGTTGCACGGGCAAAGGGCAAATATTAGGGGACAGGAAGATGAGGTGCATGATGTGAAACTCACAAAGAAGCAATAAAAGTAAGAAACTGCTAATAACTATAAAAATAAAAGATTGTTTGCCGTAACAGTTTAACAGCATACCTGAAAAATGAGACTATGATCTCTTTAGACCTAGTCTGGTACTTGGGGCACACAGCATTTTAATGAGAAACACGAACTCAGTTATGAATAAAGACAGAATATAAGAAATGAAATGAAATACCAAGAGAAGGACTTAGCCACTAAAACAGATGCTTCCCCAGTGGAATGCTCTTCTGTGCTTGCCTTGCCAGCCACAGCTAACAGCCACATGCAGGATGTACTTCCTGTGCTCTATTTAAGTGGTGCATTCTCAACAGAGGAGAAATCCCCCCCCCCCAACACACACACGGGTGAAAGTTGGTTGTGTGTGTGCAAAATTACGCCTTTTAATATATAAAGCATGGATCCACGTACAATTGCACAAGCAAGTATACAGTGGCATTGAAAATTCATAGAGTGGCAATTAGGGGAAAAAATGTCTGAAAGGATTCTTCACTGGGAGAGTAATAATAAAAACAAATGGCTAGAGGCATTGTGTTAGTGAGATGCCCCTGTGTAGAGGAGAAAACTTACTTCTGGAAAGGCTCCTTCATCTCGAGCCACTTGGTATTCATGCAGCAACATCAACCAGGAAATGACATGATGGGATGAAGCTGAAATGGGTAGCATGGCTAAAAAATAATAGTGGGCAATTCCTGGGGCAAATAAATAGATTCTTCAACTCGTCTGATGTTTTGTATTTGATTGTTAGTTATTTTGTTTCTCGAGTCTGCATGCTGTCTCTTAGGTGCAAACTCTCACGTATCTGAACTAATGTTCTATAACCTTGCCTCCCTGTTTGACCAATAAAAGACCTACACCTGAGCAGGGCAGAAATGAGGTAGGCATGGCTAAGGTTTGTGGGCTTTGCAGGCAGAACTATCTTGAGAAGGAGAGACAGGTACGGGAGGAAGGAAGAAGAGAGAGCTTCGATGGTCAATGTGGAGAGAAGCACATGGCTGCATGGGCAAGGATGGAGGAAAGCAGCCAAAATGAGAAAAAAAGGAGGTATTTTGAGATTATGGATGGGAAATAGCCCAGATAGAAATTATTAAAGCAGATGGCCTGGAATGGGGGCTGGGAAATGATAAGGATAGTATAGAGGGTTAATATCTGCCCAGCCCCAGGTATAATGAAACGATTCTAAAATACAACAGGTGTCTTTTATTGATCGCAATAGCAGGTTAGGTAATACCACCACAATAACTATCCCATATTTTAAAATTACCTACAACAATGCAACAACAGCAACCAGGAAATGACACGGTGGGATGAAGCTGAAATGGTAGCGTGGCTAAAAAAATAATAGTGGGAAATGATTGGGGCGAATAAATAGGTTCTTCAACAGACATATTACACACTCGAGAGATGTAGGCCAGACTCTCGGGGCTGGAAACAAAAGCAGTGGGGGGTGGAGCCTCGTGCATCTGTACAGAACCTGCAGCTTTCTGGCACCCATGGCCAGGAGATGTCCTCTCAGCTTCCCTTACCTAACTGTCGCTAAGTTAGTGGAGGTCACCTATACCTGTGACATGTTGAGGCTGAGGGCCCATGGCACTTTGAATCCTGTGTGCAGGTGGGCGACTCACCGTTGCATGCTACGTTTCTGATCTCTTCGGTTGACCTCCTTGCTTACCAGGAGTCTGTGTGCTTGTTCCCTGAGCTGTTCATACCCCTTGCATTTACCAGTATACTTATTGTTTAATGAGGCAGCAGCTAGATCAGTGAATAGAAAAAGAAATAGAATTGTAGTTTCTACAAAAACAAAACAACAACAAAAAAACCATGTTGAATGCAGAGTGAGTATGGGGCTGGAGAGATGGCTCAGAGGTTAAGAGCATTGGACCTCTTCCAGAGGTTCTGAGTTCAATTTCCAGCAACCACATGGTGGCTCACAACCGTCTATAATGGGATCTGGTGCCCTCTACTGGCATGCAGTTGTACATGCAGATAGAGCAAAAAAAAAAAAAAAAAAAAAGGTGAGTATGGAGAACAGCCAAAATGTTCCGTATGCTTATTCTCAGCCATATCAAAATACAAGCTTGGAACATGTAGAACTTTGAATTTAGATAAACTTGGGATTTTATCAGAGGGTTATAAAAGAAGCAGAGAAAATAGAGGGAATTAAGGATATCTATCTATCTATCAAAAGAAAACTGTTAAGGATGTGAGAAACTGAAAATACAGGCTTAGTTAACTGAAGGGCACTGAGGCAACAGAATAATCTGATATATTGGGGTTTGCAATTGAAGAATGGAATGCTTGAAATTATGATTATAAGGGGGGGGGGTAAAGAGTCCAGCTAATGAAAATGACAAAGGGCTCTGGTTGCTTGTTACTCTGAAGAGGCCAACTCAAGAAGGTTGTCAAAAAAAAAAATCAGGCTATTGAAAGGATATTAAAGTCACAAAGAACTACCCCAGCAAAAGTGTGCTGGCTAGTTTTATGTCAACTTCACACAAGCTAGTGTCATCTGAAAAGAAGGAACCTCAATTGAGAAAATGCCTTCATAAGACCAGGCTGTAGACAAGCCTGTAAGGTATTCCTTTTTTAAAAAATTAATTTATTTTTTATTGATTACAGTTTTTTCACTTTGTATCCCAGCTGTAGCCCCTCCTTCATTCCCTCTCAATCCTACCCTCTCTCATCTCCTCCTCTGCCCCTCCCTAAGTCCACTGATAGGGGAGGTCCTCCTCCCCTTCCATCTAATCCTAGCCTATCAGGTCTCATCAGGACTGGCTGCATTGTCTTCCTCTGTGGCCTGGCAAGGCTGCTCCCCCCTCAGAGGGAGGTGATCAAAGAGCCAGCCCCTGAGTTCATGACAGAGACAGCCCCTGTTCCCCTTACAAGGAAATCCACTTGGATACTGAACTGCCATGGGCTACCTCTGTACAGGGGTTCTAGGTAATCTCCATGCATAGTCCTAGGTTGGAGTATCAGTCTCAGAAAAGACCCTTTTGCCAGGATTTTTTGGTTCTGTTGCTCTCCTTGTAGAGTTTCTGTCCCCTCCAGGTCTTTCTATCTCCCCCTTCTTTAATAAGATGCCCTGTACTCTGCCCAAAGTTTGGCTATGAGTCTCAGCGTCTGCTTTGATACCCTGCTGGATAGAGTCTTTCAGAGGCCCTCTGTGGCAGGCTCCTGTCTCGTTCCTTGTTTTCACCCTGTTCCGATGTCCACTCCATTTGTCTTTCTGTGTGAGGATTGATCATCTTACCCAGGGTCTTCCTTCTTGCTTAGCTTCTTTAGGTGTACAGATTTTAGTGTGTTAAGGTATTTTCTTAATTAGTGATTGACAGGCGAGGGCCCAGCCCATGGTGGGTGGTGCTATCCCTGGGCTGGTGGGTCTAGGTTCTCTAAGAAAGCAGGCTGAGCAGGCCATAAGAAGCACACCAATGGGCAGCGCTCCTCCATGGCCTCCATGTTCCCGCCTTGTTTAAATTTCTGCCCTGTCTTCGAAGATGATGAATTGTGATCTGGAAGAGTAAGCAAAATAAACCCTTTCCTCCCCAAATTGCCTTTGGTCACGGTGCTTCATTGCAGCAGTAGACAATCTAACTAAGACAAAAGCGTTGGAGGGAGACAGCGGAATGGCTCAAAGTATGCAATACAGCTGGGTGACAAATCAGTGAGTGACTCAGTACTCAGAGGACAGAGAATGTTCATTGTGTAATACCGTGATTGAGAAGTGGTGTGGGGCTTACACCCGAGTATCGATGGCTGAAAAGTCAGATGCAATAAAAGGAAAGAGCTGGGGACTGTGTCTCAGACTGTGGGGTCAAAGGTGCAAAGGTGCAAAGGTCAGATGGTCAGAAGAAGTATGCTGTAACATGTCAGAGAGTTCATGAGGTAGGTTGTGAAGGTCTAGATGTTGAACTGAGGGTGTTTTTATTTTTCTGTCATTTGCCATTTATGTAGAAATAATTATCATTTGGCTGCTGGCTCTAGAGATTTCTCAGTGGAAAAATCTTTACTTCTAGCAAGAAGTCATTCTCATAAGAAGTTTTAGGCTGTGAGAAACTTGTGCCTACATTTGTAAATATGGACAAACAGTCAAACACATTAAAATCTGAAAGGGAAGATGGAACTTGATAGCAAGTCAGAAAATAAAAACTAAGTTCATATCTACGCTCGCTTAGAGGCCATATCCTCAGAAGCTCATGCCTTGCAAACTTCAGATCTTTTATCTTCGCGTGCTGTTCTCAGTGCTCTCTACGTTAGAGTGCCACTTCTTCAAACGTGTGATTCCTTCCCCCACTGAGCTAAAAATAAGCGACAGTTAATTCTGTCCCTTCTACTTCCTTTTGATACGAGATCTAGAACCATCACAAGTAACTGAGTGTAGGGTGCTTTGATGAGTGTCTCTCTCTTTAAGTGGAAAATCAAGCTGTCAGTGGGCTGCTAGAGAAGGTGTAATGAGGGTAAGGGTCGCTTTGCTTTGGATGAGACCATTTTCATTGGCACTATCCTATGAAGGTCCAGGGTCTCGTTCTCTAGCAGCCTTCCCTTTGTACCCCATCACTTACTTCAGTGGGGGGCTAGGAGCCAGATGATGAGTTTTCTATGAAAAGATTTTATTTTTAACTTTAAATTTTGTGGGTATTTTCCCCCTATGACTTGCTATATAACCCTGGATGGCTTGGAACTCATTAGACAGATGAGGCTGACTTTGAATTTACAGGGTTCCTCTTGCCTCCTGCCCATGTACCATTAGTATAGGCATGAGCCAGCCATGCCCATTGTCCTTAACCAGATCTTAACAAAGGGACATTTTTCAGGAGTGTGGGAAGGGTTGGCAGAACCAAGGAGCGTGTCAGAGGGCCAAGGAGACTAGCAAGGTCGGGAAGCTGTTACTGCTGGTAGACTTGAGGGCACAGAGAGAGCAAAAGGAGAGAACCCAGCAGGAGCCAGAGCTCTAGTGAGGGCCGCACAAGCAGAGCGAGGGCCATGCAGCGGGCGCTGTAATTGCCAGGCCTACTCAGTCAGGGGAAGGGTAGATATGACAGATACCCTTAGGTCTCTCTCTGTTCCTATCCGCAGAGTCTCGTATAACTGACGGAGTCCAAATGGAAGGCCAAAGGTTCAAGAGAGAACAGGTCATACTGTCCAAAGAGGTGAGAGGAAGCCAAACCAGCTCTCTTCAACTCTTCAGTACTTCAAAGGTCTACCTTTCAGTTCCTCCCAAATGGAACACTTCATTGAATTTTGAAATAAATAAATCTGAATATATTTAGTTAGTTAGTTAGTTTTGTTTTTTTCAAGGCAGGGTTTCTCTGTGTAACAAGAGCCCTGGCTGTCCTGGACTCACTTTGTACACCAGGCTGGCCTCGAATTCACAGAGATCTGCCAGCCTCTCCCTCCCCCCCAAGTGCTAGGAATAAAGGTGCATACCACCACTCACAGCTTTGAATTTTTTAAAATTTATTTCTTTTAAGTCCAGGATCTTGATACGTAGTTCAGGTTGGCTTTGAACTCATGATCCTCCCACTTCTGTCCCCTTACTGCTGGGATTACAGATGTGTGCTACCATCTGGATGCAAAATTCTTGTTGTTGTTGTTGTTGTTGTTTTTTTTTTAAATCCACACCTAGAATTTTAGAGAAGGTGCGATGAATAGAACACACTGAGAAATGACACACTGACAGGAGGAGGTCAAAGTATCCTGCTTTCGACTGGTTAGTTCAGGATGCAGGGGAGAGATTAGTCTGAGGACCTGTGGCTATACCAGCAGCACTGGCATTCATATCCTTCCCACTGAGACCCACCGACAGCACCAGGGCACACGGGAGAGGCAGCTCCTGGGAGAAAGCAGGAAAAACATTTTCCGTTGGGGAGGAAAAGTGTGGGTCTGCCCACTAGGACAAAGCTGGGATGTAGGGTTTGGACTATACCCTGACAGGCCACCTCTTGCCTAGGAGAAAGATGGACAGAGCTGGGCCGTACATGTCTAGTTATTTTTGAAAGCACCCAGCAGAGAAGTCCCAGGAGTACATTGCAGCAGGCCAGCTGAGAGCTCTGTCCTTCCCTCGCTTTCTCATGCCTTCTGGAGTTGGGAATACCAGGGACAGGGATACACAGATGAGTCCTTTTACTCAAGTGAGAACACAGACAGTGACTGAAGGTGTTCTTTAAGGAAGGGAGTGTTTTTTTTGTTCATGTGCACAGGTTTGCACAGCTGACGCTCTAATGACCTAGTGTTAACTCGGCGTTGCAGATGGTAAAACAGAAGCTTGGCAAGGTTAGGGGATTCGCTCAGAGTCACAAAAAACTAGTTAGTGGTAGAGCTAAGATACAAATCTAGACAGTTTGTCTCCAGAGCTAATGTTCTTAACTCCTCCCCATGTCCCGGAGACAGGCCTGTGAACAAATAATTACAGTGTAATGAATGAGGTAAGTGGTAATGGAGGGCTGTACAGAGCAGAAGGAGTGACTGAGCAGACCTGAGAGTCAGCCATTTGTACAAATTCCCTCACCCACTGCCAGGAGTGAGCAGAGTCTTTTCAGGGCAAGCGTTATTATTACTTAGGCATAGCCTCAGATATGGAGGTCAATGCATGCTGCCTTGCTGCCTGTCTCATACGTAACAACACTTAGAATAATTTCTTCCTGACCCTCCAAAAGTTTTGTTCCAGCTTTTGGACAAGGCAGAAACAGGAAAAGGATGTGCTAATGTTTCCTGACTAGAGAGGCCGAGGTTGGGGTTTGGGATAGTTTTTGTAATTAAAATGCTGTTAAGGTTCTACGGTATGCGTATTCATTATCTGTATTTATATGTCATAATAACTGTTCTATATAGAAACATAAACATCAGACATATGGCTGGTTAAATCTCCACATTTCTATGGTTTGCAGGTCTGTGTTGAATACGGGTTGTGTATTAATATCTCTTACCTCAAATATTTTTTTTAATCATGACAGTAATAATTTAGTAGCACTACGTCATGATTTCTAGTAGCACAGAAACAAGTTTACTTCTCTCTCTTACTCCTCTCGGAAGAACTTGTTTCAATGTGGTTCGCATCACTGGTTTGTCTCTCAGTCTGTCTTTGAACTATTGGGCAGCCACATATTTGGTTCTTATATTACTTGATATCAGAGTATCGTTAGTTTATTTGGCCAAAGTGGACACTCTAAGCAGGTGCTGTTCACTGCCGCCAAGTGATGACCTATTCATGCCAGGATGTTAAGCACATCCTGTACTTTGGTGTAAACACCAGGTGGGATTCTAATCCATTCAGCTCAGAGCAGAGCCTTCTTCCATTCCTCCTTAGTGAATGGAAGTCAGTGGGAAGTTCCTGTCAGGACTTCTCTCTACTTTTAGAAGTCAGCAAGTTTCACTCCAAAGTGACACAAGAAGAGAACTGGCCCAGTCACTCCCAAGCCTCCTCTGTATATAACCTCTTTCTTGGAACAATCCCAGAAGCTCTCAGAGAAGTGCCAAGTTGATACATACGTCTTTCCTTGCACTCACTTACCTTCTTTTGAGGTTTGGAGAAGTCCTCTTTTCTTTTCAAAACTGAAATAGCCTGGGAGCCAAGTCCCTGACACGTTCTTGGATGACTCTCCTATTATGTATGGATAGAGCAAGACGAAATGAAACAAGGTGGCCATCACAGCCATGGGGTCAAGAGTTGGGTATTGTGGTCATCAAGGTAGACTTTTTGGTCTACAGGACCAGAGGTGGGAAGAGACTTGCTTACACACCTGCCCAGGTGTTATTACACAGTTGTGCACAGGACTACAGCTCTATTTTTAGGACCTTTCATTCCTTAGCATGTCAGTGTAGCCAGCCAGCACAAGGGGTCTGATAAGTGGGTAATTTGAGAGGGATACTAAAATAGCTTTGTAAGACAAGAGGGTGTATCTTCGGATAACGTATTCATCTTTAAATAAAATAATCTGAAAGCTGACAAGTGTGGCAAACTTCTGGCTGTCTTCTAGCATTGACTTTTTTTTGCTTATAGTCATAGAATTCTGAGTATGCAAATGGGATCATCCAGGAAGCTCTGTTGGCCATGTGACTAAGCTTTGATGGATGGGAAATAAGGAGAAATGCTGCAGTTTCTGGGTTGTGACCTGAAAGAGAAAGGTGTAGCTACTTGACGGAAGGACCCTGAGTTTCTGACTCAGGAGTTGACATTTTTCAGTCCTGAGCTGCTCGGTTGCAGGCTGTTGAATAAGGTAGGAAAACACATCCGTTGTCTTTAGCCTTGCGGACGTCTGTTGGGTATTCCCAGCAGGCTTTTATCTCAAGGTAGTGTCTGGGGAGTTCAATAGATGGGTTTCAGCTTCAACTAGGAATATAGTCTTACGGCTCCAACGCTTCTGTTTTCCCCAGGTAGCCTGACTTCTCTCACAGACAGTTTGCTTGGACTCTTCATGGCATCCCTTTAGATTTGGGGGATTCTACAGTGAAAGAGAGGGATGTGATAGTAGGCCTCAGTTAGAATAGGAGTTGGGGAATCTTGATTTTCCGCCTAGATTCAAAAATTCTCCTCCAACCTGTCACTCTTTTAAATGTTGCTGCATTTCCCCGGCACACCCTCGAATGGCTGTGTGCAAGAGCAGAACTGATTTCTTAGCCATGACTACAGTGTTTGAATTTGTTGCTAGGACATCTGTTGAATTTCCAAATTCTATCTTAGGAAAGAAATATAATTTTTCTTTGATGCTACATTCTTCTTTAGGCAGAAATACAAGGACAGCACTGTCTGTGGTGACGTTTTGGCAGAACTCTCAAGTGCAGCCTGGATCTGGGAACCCACAATTCAAGAATAAGGCACCAATTACGTACAACATTGTTGGATTTGGAAGGATGCTCATGAAGCCACTGACTTAAGGGTCAAAGAGCTTATTTTTCAAGCAAGTATATTTTACTGTTTATGGGAGACTACCAAAATAATTATTTCCTGTGTGGGTCAGCAGGAGTGAGGTAATCTTAAGGAAAATGTTCCATTGTGCTTATGGGGCTGGGCGGGGCAGTGACTCCAGACTCCCTTAAAGGGACAGCCATTGTATTAAATGGTGAAGCCTGGTTCGTATGTGTTGTGGGAGAGGGGTTCATTTTTCTTTCTTATACTTTCAGGATCTAATGAGTGACAACAGATGTGATTTTACACATAGTTGCACAGTCTCATTCATTCTTCTGTGGATGTCCTTATAAAGTCTAGATGTTTTAGAAAGACAGTTCTACATGAGCCAGAATGTAACATGTCCTGTTTCCATTATTTTGGAAGGAGAAGCTTACCTTCTACTTGTCTGCCTTGAGCTACTTGAGATGCTTTATTTATTTTTACCTTCCCAGCCTATACTAAAGGGCCTATAGTAATCTCGCTAACTACTTTGGGATGAATGAATGGCTTGCCAAAAAGAGTAGATTCCATTGTGGAGATTTCTACCTACATTCCAACCTGTCCTGGTACTATGACTCTGGCTGAAAGGTCACCTTGCTAGCCAGGACTAGAATTTGACTTAGGCAGCAAACTTCATGATTTCAGAGATTAAGTAACACTATGATTCATATAGCCATCCTTCTAAGAATCAGGGAAGTAGGCTCAGGATTGCCTATACCTTGTGAGATGTTGGTAAAGCATTTTTAGTGATTATGGCAATTGGACCAACAGGTAACTGACCGTCAAGCCAAATAGGATTCCACTTCTAGTCCATATACTAGAGGGTACCTTTGGATATGCATTGCCTGATTCACTTCATTCTGCTTACCTTCCTCAACTGATTTGCCATAGGAGCTTAAAGTATGCATCACAGTTCATAGAGCTTCATTTTTATAATAGAGAATGGTAATTACCAAATTTTTGTTGAGTGCCTATTAGGGGCAGGCATGTATTGGTGCTGGAATGCAGAAATGAACAGGTTAGGCATGTTCATAAGAAATTTAGCCTCTAGTAGAGGAGATAGACTTAACCCACCAAATAGTTATAGTATTGTAAACTTGACTAAAAGCCCATGGCCAGCAGGAGGTCTAGAGGTAGCCTACAACTGTTAAATGGGTAATGGGTGTCAAACTACCTCCAAATATCTATGTTTATCTCTATCGTTTGGTGCCGCTCTCAGCCTTGGTAATAGAAGCTTCTCTTTTCCATGAGCAATGGCTAATGCAGAGACTCAAAACTTGTTCAAGCGTTGAGAATAAAGTGACTTTGGAGTCTGTAAATGGGATATCCAGACTATTCTCCCCAATGATAAGGAAACACAGCAGAAGTGGTGTGTAGGCTTTGATGTTTTTAAACCTACTTTATTTGCAGTTCCTTGAGCTCTGCCTCCCTTTCAATCCCCCAACCCTAGGTAGGACGGAAAGAAGGTTTAGAAGAGATAGGGAGTGTAGAACTTTAGATATAGTTCCTTGGCATGAGTCCACTCTTAGTCGTCAGGAAACCAACCAGAAAGCCATCAGCAGCGGCAAGCACAGCAGCAGAACAAATCAGCAACCCAGCAACCCAGCAACCCAGCAACCCAGCAACCCAGCAATCCAGCAATCCAGCAACCCAGCAATAGCAAAAGCATCAACAAGGACCACCACCAGCAGCAGCAGCAGCAGCAGCAGCAGCAGCAGCAGCAGCAGCAGCAGCAGCAGCAACTTCCTGAAGCATTCTCTCTAGCAGCATCTTGAAGTAAAGCCTCCTTTCTCTCTCTCTTCCTATTTATACCTTCTCAGAGTCTGCTCCAGGATCGTTTTTTCACCTGGCAAGACCCATACCCCCTGCACGAGGCAGTTTCCTGCTGAGAAGGATCACAAGCCCTCTCACAAGGCTGTGACCAGCTATGGATTCCCTCATCCCTCCCTTAAGATTATAGCAAAAACAGGTTTACATAACAGCCAAATCTTTCACTACAGTGATGGGCAGGGGGCTAGAAAGCATAAAATCCTGTCTTGTGGATATGGCTACCACACCCATGAATTGAGCAGCATCTATTACTTGCACAAGACCTGAACAAGATGAGGCTTATTCCATTGTCTCACGAGGGCCCCCACCCCTTCCTGAAGAATTATTAGCAGTCGATGGTTTCTAGAAGAGGGAGACTCCTGTTCCTCAGTGGGGTAGCCAGTGTTAACCACACTCCAGTGAACACACCCACCCCGTGCTCATGAGAGCAGCCCTAATTAGACCCAGCGAGTCACATTCTCTACCCTCCAAAGAACAAGTAAAATAAGTGAAAATGAGAGGGAGACTTGTTGGGAAGAAGAGACTCACCAGAAATGGTCAGGAGGTGTGAGAGGGCGTAAAAGATGAACGTAAACATGCTGGTTTGCTTTCAATGGCCGCAATAGACACTGTGGTAGTTTGAATAAAACTGCCCCCCACATGGGTCTAGAGGGAGGGGCAGTATTTGGATGTGTGGCCTCGTCGGAATAGGTGTGGCTTTGTTGAGGTGTGTCACTGGGAGTGGGCTTGAGGTCTCGAAAGCTCAAGCCAGTCTCCTGCTGCCTGAGGGTCAAGACGTAGAGCTCTCAGCTACCTCTCCAGCACCACGTCTGCTGCTGTGCTTCCTGCCATGACGATAATGGACTAAACCTCCGAAACTGTAAGCCAGCCCCCATGAAATGTTTTTCTTTATAAGAGTTGCCATGGTCATGTGTTTCTTCACAGCAATAATAATAATAATAAAAAGACAAATGCCTTTTGGAATGAAGGGCCTATTTCATCTTACAGCTCACAGTCAACATGAAAGAAGTGCGAGCAGAAGAAGACACGGGCCTTGGGGAAAGCGGAAGGGGAGAACATAGCACAGAGTGGAAGAAACTCATGTGAATGACCCGAGGGCTAAAAAGAATTGGTGCTTTAGAGTAGAAAGCAAAGGGAACACAGTGTCAGGAGTCTCCTGTGGTGTGAGCATGTGTGTGTGTGTGTGTGTGTGTGTTCTAATTGGAAGAAGCCCTTCAAGAATGTTTACATCTATCCACAGGACACAACATGCACAGGTATGTGTTGAGCGTGTACAAAAAGTTGGGGTTTTATTTCCATGTCTAGAACAGGAAATGTTTGGGCTGGGGAGATGGTTCAGTGATTGCTATTCTTACAGAGGACTTGAGTCTGGTTTCCAGCACCCACACTGGGTGGCTCAGAGGTACCTGTATCACCCCTTTTCTTCTAAAGTCGCTTCTGGTCATGGTGTTTATTGCAGCCATTGAAAGCAAACCAGGACATTCACGTTCACGCATTACGCCCTCTCACACTTCCTGACCATTTCTGGTGAGTCTCTTCTTCCCAACAAGTCTCCCTCTTATTTCCACTTATTTCACTTGTTCTTTGGAGGGTAGAGAATGTGACTCACTGAGTCTAGTTAGGGCTGCTCTCATGAGCACAGGGTGGGTGTGTTCACGGGAGCGTGATTAACAACACTGGCTACCCCACTGAGGAATATGAGTCTCTCTTGCAGCAGTCATCGACTGCCACCCAGTTCCAATGGACCCAATACCTCCCCACACATGGTACATACACATGTACACATCAAACACACACACACACACACACACACACAAGCAAGCAAGCAAACAAACAAAAAGTTCTGAGCTTGAGTCAGGTCCTCAGGTCCTACCACATCTCATCTCAGGGCTGGGTGGTGGCACACTTTGGAGGCAGAGGCAGGTGGATCTCTGAGTTAGAGGCCAGCCTGGGCTACAAAGCGAGTCCAGGACAGCCAGGGCTACACAGAGAAACCCTGTCTCAAAAAACAAAACAAACAAACAAAAAAAGAAATCTCATTTCAGCTGAGTAGTAGTGGTCAGAATGGAAAGTTACACTTCATCTAAAATGCAGGTAAAAACAAGTATTAGATAAGTGAACTGGTGGTGCTTCTGATTCTAGGGCAAGCATCAAAATCACGGTGGGAGCTGCCATGCAGTCTCGGCTAGTATTTGGCACTGGGGGTTTAGGAGCATACCGAAGCTGTCTGTTTCATGATCTTTTTAGTATAAAAACCATCTGGAAGTGTCCTCTCTCATGGATGTGTTCAGATTCCAGGTCTCAGATGATACAGTGCTTGCTGTGCATGTGTGCATGTGTGAGTGTGTGAGCGTGTGTTTATGATCCATGTGTAGGTAGATGAGATGCTATCGGCTGTCAGATGTTCTGTCTTATCCAGAGCTTTTCAGCTAGACATCTGTATAAACAGGGTTGGGAGGAAAATTCCGCCTTCATTCTCACTATCCTCTCTAGCTGAAATTTAACACTACATTGGTATATTTAGGCAAGGAACCACGGTAATTTTAGTTTAGCTTGTGACTTTGTTATCAGCAGAAGTAACAGGTATTTTCTTACACAGTCTGTTTGGTGTAAAATATTCATTTGGAAAAAAATTTAAAGCTAGGTGTTGAGGTACACACGTTTAACGGGAAGCTGAGGCAGGATTGATGTGGGTTCCAGGCTGGACTGGGCTATTCAATGAAACCCTGTATCAGAAAACTAAAAAAAGGTCTCTGGGGATGTAGCTCAATGTTAAAATATTGTCTTATGCACAAAACCCGAACTTTGATTCCTCCTGCAAACCCCCTCACACACACACATATCCAGTCACACACATACACTCACTAAAACAATCCCATAACATTGGCCCCCTTCCTCAAATATTTGAAAGCTGTGTTTTGTTTCTTTTCTTTCTTTCTTTTTTTCTTTTCAAGACAGGACAGTAGCCTAGCTGTCCTGGAACTCACTTTGTAGGTGAGGGTAGCGTCGAACTCATAGATCTGCCTGTTTGCCTCCTGGATGCTAGGACTAAAGGCATGTGCCACAATTCTCAGTTGCTGAAAATTGTTTTACAGTTTAGGCCAGGTTTTTTTTTCAGTCATATGCATTTTATTTTATACATTTCAAAAACTATCGAGATAAAGCTTTCAGATGAGCGAAGGGATCCCGTACACAAGAAAGGTTCAGAACAGTCAGGCTCAATGACAGAGATGCAATAGGAGTATTTCATTATCAACAAATCTCATTTGCAGATCTGCTTTCATATGATATATTGCTTCAGTCTGGGTGGCAAAAAGGGAAGAGCCAAGAAGTATTTGGGAAACCCTTGTCTGCACAGATAAACCATACACATTTGTCCTGTTTGTAGACCAGTTCAGAGACTGGATTTCCAAGAATTAGAAAAGGTGGTACATTTAGAGATTAAACAGATCTGAGAAACCGTGCCCATAATCTTGGGTACAAATTGTACATTTCCACAAATGTTCCCTAAGTAGTGATCTGACAAAAGAACAGACATCATTTTTTGAAGCTGTGATCTCCAGGACTTGGACCAAGTCCAGCGGCCAGCCAGGGCCCTCCCTGCCCTCTTGGGCTGTAGCTTCAGAGTCCTTAGGGACCACATCTGAAGACACAGTGCAAATCATTATTCAGTTTGCCACTTCCCACTGTCCGGCCACCTTACACATGCTATTTTTGGAAGTCTGAATTCTCAGCAGAGGCAGCCGCAATAGCAAGCTTGAGGAGTTAACTGAATGTCTGAGGTGGCACCCCAAGCTGAGCCTTGCATTCTCACTCTTTCTGCTGAAATGAAAATGCTTCTATTTCTGCATTTTGGAGGGAGGGAGAAGAGACAGAAGCAATGTCATATTACCAAAGACTAAAAACTAAATGTAAAAATGAACAGAATATTCACCCATTGTCTACCACACTGTATGCGCTAACCTTCCTTCCTTCCTTCCTTCCTTCCTTCCTTCCTTCCTTCCTTCCTTCCTTCCTTCCTTCCTCCCTTCCTTCCTTCCTTCTACCAGGTCTTATGCAGCCCAGGATAACCTTGAACTCATGACTCTCAGGAGTATAGGGATTCCAAAGGCTGGTTTCTGATGATGTGTCTCCTGACAATTCACTCAGCCTAGTGGTAGCTATTCTGAAGCTGTGATTTAATGGCACGGAAAGTCAAGGAACTCATCAGCTTCCCCTAGAAAACAATTTCAGAGCAGGGAGAAGTGCACCTGAGTTCTTTGTGGCTGTTTCCTCAGCCTTCTCATCAACAAAATGGAGTAAAAGCTCCCACATGAGGCTTTCCTGAACTGGAAAGGGAACAGATAAATGTTTGTCAGTCTCTAGCTTCGGTTTTCCTAGACAGAGAATACTAAGAAACTGGCTTATGTTCTGGGTCACTTCCTCTCCTTCCTTTTATGCGCGTCTGCTGCTGCTTCTCAGACCTTTGGTTTTCCTCGCTGATGCATTTTATTGTATATTTGAAATCTTGCTTTCTCTCTTAACTTAAACAACCCCTCCACCGGTTTCACCCCTTCCCTGACTCTCTGGTATCTCATCCCCACTTTTGTGACCGTCTTTTCCCTGGGCCCCTTGCTAGCTCAGTGGTTAAAAACTCTATATCCCTGGAGGCTGTGTCTGTGGTTTCCCAGCGCCGCCTGTGGCCGGTAGGGAAATGTGCTGGATTCTGGGATGCTCTCTGCTGTCACAGGTCTCCTGGGTCTCCTGTAGTTTTTCTCAGCGATAGTTCTCTGCCCATCAGCCTGACTCCTTTGCCTTTCTTAGTCACTTGACTTAAAACTGAATTAGCAAGTGAAAGACAGTAATTTCTGATCCTTTCCAAACCTCAACGATGGAAAAAAAAATGCCAAGATTTAAGGGACAGTGTGGGGTCGGGGAGGAGCAGTTTGCAGTCTGACCTAAGTTCAGGGCTTGTCATGGTCCAGAGCTGGGAGTCTCCCGCGTGCCACTGCCTAAGCCCTTTCATCCGCTTCCCATGCTCTGAGCACTCAGCAATCAGGCTGGACACAGAGCTTAAGGCAACTGATAGCAATCTACGTGAATCTGACACGGGAGAGTAAATCTGTTTTAAATAGTAGGCCTATTTTGGTGATGTCTTCTAAATCCGTGACAGCAGAGCAGGTGCGCGTGCCGTGCAGCGTTGCAGGGCTTCTTCGCTGAGCTAAGTTCAGGGAGTTAGGTCTCAGCATGGCGTGGAGAGCCACGGGGACATGCCTGCCGCAGCCCAAGCCTTCCTTCAGCGTCTTTTCATCGCTGCCTTGCTGACCTCTTTGTGGCTTCTACAAGCAGTCCAGGCAGTTTCCGGCTTTCACTGCTGGTGTATAGTGTGCCCCAAAAGCAAGTTCCCCTCCGGACTGTGGTCTGTTCTCTTATTCTCCACGTAATGGTGACCCTGCCTACACATGCCTCTCCAGGGAGGTTAGGGCTTTCTTCCTCCGCGTTCCTTCAAGGCATACATTCTTTGGGGATATAGGGCTTCCCCTAATCATCCTTGGATGTTGTCTGTAGCAGTCTGTTGGGTGAATGAATGCATTTTTAAGGTGACTTATAAGACATTCTAGTCTTATTTTATTCTGTTTGGAAGTCAGCTACACAACAGCAGTTTTTCCAGAAGAGCCCTATGACAGTTTGGTCCAGCAAACATGAGTAAATGTCACACTGTGAGCAACAGCGGGAGAAATCAGCCCAGAGTCAACTCCTGAGGGGATGAGAGTCCCCTGTATTCCTAGTCTTCATTCTTCATCTGTAATGAACCGAATGACGAGCTTGGTGTCAGGCGTGCCAAATCTGAGCAGCCTGGGATGTCATGGGAGCTACATTCTGTGAGCACAAAAGCAGCTTGGCATTTTTCTCAGTGGCACATAAAAGACATCATGCTTACTGTTGGTGTCGTGGGTGCATTCTTAGACTTTTATTGGTAGACTTTTATTGTGCCTGAAAAGCAAGCCCCCCTCTTAGATCCACCTGGATCTTGCCTTAGGTCTTAACGGTCTTCTCTTATTCTTCCTCCTTATGCTTTATTTTTGAGATAAGGTCTCATCACATAGCTCAGGCTGGCTGCAAACTGATTGTATAGCCGAGAATGGCACTCAAATTCTTGACTTACCTGTGCTAGCTTCACAATAGCTTCTTTAGTCTCTCATGTCTCAGTTCAGTTTCCTGATTCCTTCCCAAGCACCTCTCCTTCCTGTTTCTAGAAGAAAGCACACCATTTCAATTTCATCATCTATACATATGGGAAGTTTATAATACAGACTTGTGTGTGTGTGTGTAAAGAAAATTAAGCATGGTCACTTAGAAGAAAAGACTGCTTTTTATAGAAAATTTAAGTCTTAAAATTCAAGATGCTTTGTCTTACATAGCAAATGCTTAACAGACTTGAGCCATAAATATTATCATTAATTATTAGTAATAAGATCCATTTCTTAAGAGCAGGTTGCATTTATGCCAAAACCAAAGCAAGTGTGGGGAGCACTCTGTCCTGCCCCCACATTCTCCGAAGGAAGCAGAGATTGTATATATTAGCTGGATTTCATCCAAACTGCTTTTGGGACAAACAAGATAATGTGTTGGGAACAGAGGTCAGCAGCTGTTACTCTTCTGTGACATTCCGGAAAGTGGACAGATGTATTCAGATTGACCTTCCTTATTCCGTGAGTGTGGGAACTTGTGGGAAAGGGTAGGAGACAGGGAGTCATAGCGAGGCAGGGAGGAGAAGCGGGTTTCCCATGGGAGTCAGTGGCATGGGCGATCTCAGTGGCCAATGTTGAAGTTAACAGCTTTATTTCCTGTGGGTGCTGCTTTAAGCGACACGTCAAGAGAATGAAGGCCCGTAAAACTTGTAGCAGAGGAGGAGGAAGTCCAAGCATGACAGTTTTCCCAAGACTGGACAGGATTTCAGTTCCTGTAGAGGTCAGAGGTGGCCTGCTTACCATCTCACTGATTCCATGGTCAGGAATAGAAGAGGTCAAGTCAGGTTCAACACAAGACACAGGGTGAAATAGATTCCCTATGTTGGCTTCCAACCCCCAGTCATATTTAATTACCATTCTGGTCTCCGGAAAATATCCAAGTATCCCAGCTTTTCTTTTTAAATGGCAAATCAGCCAGACACAAGATGCTTGCTGCCTCTGCGTCATGCCAGCCAGGAGGTAGGTGACTGTCCTTAGAGGGACCTCAGTGAGACCATCATATTTTTCAGAAATACAGAGTTTTGGGATTAGTTGACTACTGATAACCATCTTTTTAGCAAACAATGTCAGTTATGTAAGTTTGCCCTACAGTAACAGCCTAGCTGGAGCCTGAGGGCAACACACTTTCTCCATGCTCATGATGCCATGATGCCCCCTCCCCCACTGTCTTCAGACTGGCAAGTGCATGAACCTTTTTCTAGAGCCCCATGTCTGGGCTCATGATATATCCGTCTTGCTGATGGTATGTGAGTATTTGTCTGGTCAGGATAACTTCCTGTCAGATGATATCAAAGCTGTAGGGCTTTGCTTCCTCTGTTGGTGGGGTCTCCATGAGTATCAGCTCAGCATGGAAGGCTGGGAACCAAACTTCCTGATTGAAGAAGGCTCTCAATCAGCAGCTCTTAACCTGTGGGTCATGACCCCCTTGGGGGTGATGTATCAGATATCCTGGATATCGGATATTTATGTGAGGATTCCTAACAGTGGTAAAATTACAGATATGAAGTAGCAACAAAATAATTTTGTGGTTGGAGGTCACCACAAGGTGAGGAGCTGTATTAAAGGGTCACACAGCCTTAGGACTGTTGAGAACCGCTGCTCTAGAGTCACATTTAAACAAACCAAGGCAGCTGCTTAGAGATGCATTGTGGGCACATGACTCAACCACTCTGAGCTTTTGTTTCCTTAACCATAAAATGGAGATAATGATGGTCCTGACCTTCTGGGGTTCTGGTGGGGATTAAATGGGCTGAAACGCAGCTGGGAGCCTCTGATAAATTTTAGCTATGGCTTTTATAACTCAGAGTGATAAGCTTACCTGCTAAGTGGTCAAAGGCCTTTAGGTAATTGCTCTAAGAAAAAAAATTACAATATTGTTTCATGTAATTCTTGATAAAGTCTTGTAAGTTGTTCTTGCAAAAGCTTTGTTTTACATATTTGCTTCCTCCATGGGATTAGATGATCAGTGTGGCAGCCTTTTCTTGGTTTTCATTTTTTTCTGGGTTTAGCATAAATTTCTTTGTAAGATGTTGGTTTTGCTGGTTTGCGATAATAAGCACGACTTTCTCAACTTCATCATTGTCTACTGTTTTAAAGAAATTCTTAAGAAAAAATACTAGTAGCTGGCATAATACTATAAAGCTCAAAGGTGAAATCTCTGTTTCATTATTTTTCTACGACCATTCTGGGAGTGTTCAAACCTCTGCAAGATGGAGCTGAGGTGAGAATTAGAAAGGAAAATGAATAGCAAGTTTCCAGCTGGAATGCTGCTTGGCTTGTCTGTGCTTAGCTAGCTACAAGTCTTCTCATTGATAACTTGTAGCTTGACAACTGTCACTCTTGGAAGCTTTCAGTGCTACTTTGTAGTTTATACCAACTGCAAAAGAGTCCAGGAAGGAGAAACACAATACTAATTTCCAAAGCAGAGTTCTGGAGGAGCCTGCCTTTGTAGCAAAGTGGATTTATCTACATTGACCACACGTGCATTCAATGATCTGTTCTGATTGATCCAAAAAACACTTGTTCAGCCTCTACAAGTAGTTTGAAATGGAGATGAAATCTGTAATCTACCTTTAGGGTGGATGAGATTCACACACTGTGTGAAATATGAGCAACATACCGAGAGAGATATTTTTATTTCTGTTTTATATACGAGGAATTGAGACTGTAGCTCTTTCAGAGCAGATAGGCCCTAAACCGGTGAGGCTTCAAATCCTCTGCTTTTAGCTAGTAGAATTCTCATGCTCAGTGTCTTTCCTCTTCTGAATCCATATTGGCAAACCAAGACTTGAGTAAGTGTCCTGTGGAGGAAACATTCCATTTTCCCAGAACCATAAGGAAGGCACAGAGGGTCCAGGAGGGAGGGGGAGGAGCTGCTGAGTGGCTTTGACTGTAGGACAAATGATCTATGAAGGAAGCAGGTCTTTGAGACTCCTACTGTTTTGAAGCCCATTGCAGGGTAGAGGAACAGACAGGAATCCTAGGCAAAGGTCCTAGCTAGAGATAAGGTGTGTTTTGCACAGTGTCTTAGTATCTTGTGTTTAAGAACCCAGTCAGGGTAAAGACTTCCCTGCTCAGAGGACCAGACGGGGATGTCCACAATTGCTGCCATATTGGCTGGAAGGTCAAGGGAGTAACGTGGGGTGTTTCATGCCTTTTATTCCTTCACTCAGTGTCTTAGAGAGCATTCACTGAGTGCTAGACAGATATGCAGGTGAGATGTGAGGTCTGTCCCCATCCTTACATAGTGCTGGAGAGGCCTTGGACAAATCGCAACATGTAGCAATCTGCCAGGGCTTTGTCTTTGTGGGATCACATGGTGCTGTAGTAGAGTGATAGAGGTTATAGCAGGGAGATGAGGTGTGTGTGTGTGCCTCGTGCATGAGTACGTGCATGAGTACGTGCGTGCGTGCATGCGTGTTGGTTGGAGAAGGCATGACTGAAGAGGTCCTGTTTACTCTGAACTTGGACGAGTGAATATGGTTCACTCAGACAGATTGGAGAGAAACATACTAGCCAGCCAGCAGTAGGTAGAGAAAGCCCTAAAACGCATTTTTACATTCTTCCTGCCCATGCCCATGCTTACTTCCTATTATGTTTCAAAGTGCACGTAGAATTTTGTCACTTCTATTATACAGATTGTGCAGAAGAGGCTGTGCCTGGAATTTGGACACATTAGTTGATCGATTAAGGTGGTTTATTTCACCACTAGGTTTATGATCTTAATTTTTGAGAATGTGTAACTAAAGTTATTTCAGTGAAATACTGATACATTTTGATGATGTTTTCAAGTGCTGTTAGGACCATCCTCCCCTACCTGAACCACTTGTGTTAGCTGTCAGCTGAATGATGTCATAAATTATTACTTTTCTTTATTGTCCTGAAGAAATCTCTGATAACCAGAGAAAGCTAGCACTTAGAAAGTCAGTATAGTTAGTGATTTGGTTATACAATAGCAAGGAAAGTTAGAAATGTCTAGAATCTAGGCTTGGCCTCACTGTTTTTTGAGACTTCTTAAACATCACTGGGAACAGCTTTCCCTTCTGCCAATGGAGATGTGGTAGCATCTTTCTCAGGGGCTGAACAGCAAATGAACACCAGGAACGTAAAGGGATTGGTGCAAGGACATTGGTGTTGTTCTAGTGCACGACTGTTATATAGACACATATAGTGGTACATATTATTTTCAGACATGTTACAAGGTACCTTTGTGCACTGATGGATTTAAGATTCCTTATTTCATTTCTCTCATTTCTGCTTCTTAGGATTACATGAATGGTGTTGAATCTCAAGAGCAAATGTGAAAATGACAAATAAAATAGTTTGCTTTTTTTTTAGAAATGCTCCTGTGAGTTCAGGGTGATAGGACCACAGAACGGTTTTTATCAGTATTATACATATTTTTGAAAGGGGAAGGAACAAATGTCAGTTTTTTTTT
>CM053751.1:41003492-41030016 GCA_028658305.1 Pachyuromys duprasi
AGCTCCTTTATCTGCACATCATGATTACCGTCATCTCTTTGTCACTGTCTTCATTATCTTGCAGATGCTGGTTGACAAGGTAACCAAGTTAATGGTGCCTTTCAGAAGTACAGTTCACATTAGTCTCTTATCTAATGGTGAATCACTTTGTTGGCTCATAATCCACCATATAATGTATTATCACAACATTTACGTCCCTTCATCATTCACTAATTCACTTAGACACCTGAATTATTGATATGTCCCTCATGTTAACAATGACACAGGTTCTCTTATTCAAACAGGGTGGGTGTTTGAAATTTTATCTTTGATTTTTGTGTTTGGTTGTGTGTATGTACACAGGTGTGCATGTGTGTGGGAGCCAGAAGGCGGTCTTAGATTCCATTTCTCAGGTGCTGACCACCGTTTGTTTGTTTTTTGTTGTTGTTGTTGTTGTTTTTGGGCACAGGGGTCTGTCATTGGCCAAAACTTGCCAAGTAGGTCTTGTTGGCAGGCCAGTAAACATCAGGGATGGGCCTGTCTCTGCCTCACTGGCGCTGGGATTACAGATGTACGCTGTCATGCCTAGCTTTTTAATATGAGTTCTGGTCATTGAACTTGGGTCTTCTTGCTTGCAAAGCAAATACTTTCCTGATATATCTCCCCAGACTCGAAATTTAAAGTCACTGATCAAGTAGAAGGTTGTGCTTTTTATTGCTTAGGGGTACTTTGCACAGAGGAAGGGTTAGAACATCACTTCTGCATATTTGCAGCTTGTCTGAGACCTGTCTTTGATATTGGGTACTACTAATATGTAACTTGAGATCAACAGGGACCTGCCTGAAACACATAGATTCTATCCTCAGAGCATCGGTATGGAAGGCATATAGGAAGAGAATGTTTTCTTCCACTGTGACACTCCCAAGACCCCCAAACAGGGTTCTAGTAAGCTTCTGCTCTTTAAAGTGCCAGCTCCTCCGTGTGCTTTGGTGAGAGAAATTCTCATTTAACCACTTCTTCAATGGGTATTTGTTGAATATCATCTATGTGCAAGATACTAGTTTGGAGCCTGTGACAGATCAAAAACAAACACTTTAGGATGTGATAAAGTAAAAAGTGAGAATTATAAAATTCTTAGATTTTTTTTTCAATCAGTCTTAGGTCAATTATGAACAGTATTCTATCCATACTAATTTATTATTGTGGAAAACAATTATGAACCACAGGTGATCAGAGATGGGAAGAAACAGGTATTTCTCAATTTGCAGAGGAGAAAGCTGTGTTGACGGTCGCTAGATGTTGAAAGATTGCATTGTCAGGTTTCTTAGCATTGTTGGATGCCTTGAGGATGGCCCCATCTTAATTTATCCAAGCCATTGTGTGTGTGTGTGTGTGTGTGCCATAATAAAGGGCTCTCAACTCCAACATCCTTCACTGTCCCACACACCAGCACCTGCCCTTTATGACCTTACCAAGACTGGACTAGTCTTGTGGTTCCTTCTCTCCATTCCTGCTGTTCCAGATCTACAGTTTTTCACACTAGATTTTTTTTTTTTTTTTTTTGTGGGAAAATTCTTTTGGTTGGGAGAAGTAATTGCCTTTATTGTAAGAGGTGGTCCTATAAGAACGTGGTTCACTTTAACAAATATTTCTTAGACCTCTCATATTTTAACCCTCCATGGCTTTGAGGAAGCAGAGGGAGAGGACAAGGAGCACAAGGGCACAGCAAACAAGATCTGCTGGTGTCATTAACTGACTTCTCTCTGCATTCATGGACTTGGCAGCCTAGCCGAGAAACTGTATGATGGGACACAACATCTGGAAACAGCTGCATGATGACAGTTGACATTCCCCTACCTTACCTCATGGTGCTCTGTGATGCTTTAATGGCTTTGCATGTGTTACCCTTATAGTCTGGGTGCTCCTTCTACCTATCACTTGAAGGCTTTGAGACCCCAAATAGCAAAATCAGTGGACTTCTTTCCTCTTCAGAGTTCGCAAAATTGTTATTGTGAATTGATTAACATCTGTTTTGCACACCAGACTATTAGCTTCTTGGGAACAGGCTCTTGTTTCATTCACTCAGGTAAACTTGGTGTTAGGCACAGTACGGGAATCATGTAGGAATTGATCAAGCATTTGTTGAAAGGGAAGATGAACATGCAGGTGTCAGAAATGGAGAAGCATGAAGCAAACACTGTCCGAATGAACAAAGGAGCTAGACGTGGTGCTCATGCCTGCAGTCCCCAGTCCCAGCCCTCAGCAGTCAGAGGCAGGGGGTTTACCATGAGCTCTGGGATAGTCTGGGTTACGAAGCAAATTTTAGGCCATCCTAGGTACAGTGTGGGGGTTGGGGATTTAGCTGAGTGGTAGAGCACTTGCAAGACCCTGGGTTCGGTCCTCAGCTCCGAAAAAACAAAACAAAACAACAAAACGGGTAACTGGCTACAGTGTGATACCTTGCCTCACCCTCCTCCCCAAGTTATTGTAGGATGATAAGTGTTTATGAAGAGTTGGGAGTTGAGCTGGATGATGTTGTTGATGAAAATTGCTAGCTAATATTTAATTTGCACTTATGTTATAGACATTGGTTTTACTTACTTTTTTTTTTTTTTTTTTTTTTTTTTTTGCTATTTAAGACATTCAATCTCCTCCTACCTAAATCCTGTGAAGAAATTATCATAATTATACCAATTCACAGACAGGAAAACGGAAATACCAAGCAGGTACAACTGGCTTGCCATCACACAGCTAGGGAATATGTAAACATCCAGTGTATCGCTTCAGGGTTCCTGTTCTTACTGAGGTTCTGTGGCCTGAGAAAGAAGGAAATTAGTAAGGAAACAAAATCAGGAATATGGTTCCATTTTTTTAGAAGTCAGACCTGGAAGTCTTGGGAAGTAGGGTACAACCAGGCTAAAACAAAGGGCTGGATACTGATTTAAAAATGTTGAAATTTGATTTTTGAGGTTTCTTGAAGCAATTGAAGCGAATAAGAAAGCACTTAGAAAGGCTTATCTGGAATAGAGCGGAAGAAGGCAGGGGAATGGCAGGCTAGTTAAAAGGAGCAGGAAGAGTGAGTGAACAGGGTCTGGGAAATTCCCTTGGCTGGGAGGCAACTGGGGGCAGCATTGGAGAGCACACAGGCTTCAGAGGGAGGAGGGCAGAGAGCTGAGGCATCCTTGAAGTCAAAGGGAAAAGGATTTCCAGAGAGACTGGAGACAGGCAGAGAAATGAACAATGCTGACGAGGGAGACCAGCCGGACTTCTGAGTTTAGGCAGAACTCTGGGGAAGGGAGATAAAACTTCACAAGATTAAGAGAGAGCTGAGTGGGACAAAACAGTGCAGAGAAGAGAGAATTGAAAGACAATCAGAAACTTAGGTCACCTGAAATATCTACCATGGTGTTGTTGTACACAGCAGCAATGTGATAAGCAGTGCAATTCAGTGACTTCATCCTGTTTCATATGTGAAGGGAGCTAAGAGCTGGACGTAAGTGTGAGGGCTTGTGAGTACATGTGTGCGGTTTTGAGGGGCTAGCGGGGGAGGAAACATTCCTAGGGAAGAAAGGAGGAGGGAGAGGAAGGAATAGGGTGCTAGGGCAGTCGTCTCAAGAGACAGGAAAATTAGAGACGGGACAAATCTCTAAGTGCACAGTGTGTCTGGGCTTGACCTCAGCTCCTGGATGAGATAACAAGGCCACAAGGTTCACGGCAACATCGTGGGTCAGGCTTCTAGTTTCCAGTCAGTGATGTTAATCTTAGCATCTCTCTGTGCCTTTTTTGTTTTGTTTTGTTTTGTTTTTGTTAGAGAACATATTTTACACACACATACATGCATGCATACATAATACATACATACATATGCGGAGAATGACAAGCCAGTTATCTCTGAAATCTCTCAGATCTGTTGTTCAGGATCTTAGATGCTAACGTGCTTAGAGATGAATGCAATATTGCCTTTGCTGACTCCTATTTTCCGCTGTAAAGTTCAGGTCTAAAACAGTAATTATTTCCAAAATTCCAGCCTGTGACACCTACCCAGAAGAGTCTGTGTGCCACAGTAACTCTGAGCAGACTCTTCAAATGTACAATATTTACAGAGAACGGAGCAGACCAGACCAGAGAGAGGCTCTGCTGCCTTCTTTACGCAGCTGTTTTGAATGAGAGTTCAGATAAGGATGGCTCAGAAGCCCCTGATCATTAGATGAAAACGCACATGTAGAAAACAGTGCGCTAATGTAGCTACTCTAACAATCTATTGTGTAATGTTCTCATTTGTGAGTTTGTATAATAAAGTGATTCCTTTATACTGTTTTTGTTGTTGTTGTTGTTGTTTGTTTTTGTTTTTCAAGACAGAGTTTCTCTCTGTCACCTTGGCTGTCCTGGACTCACTTTGTAGACCAGGCTGGACTCAAACTCACAGAGACCTGCCTGCCTCCCTGAGTGCTGGGATTACAGGCTTATCACTGTGTTTTTTTTTATGATTTGAGAATTGAATTATTATCATAATATATGTGTTGAAAGTTAATAAAGGTTATCCACTCTTTGGGTCCTAGAATAATACAACTTGACTTTTTTGAATGGTCTAGTGATATTTGGTGCGATACCACTTCCATTTTAATTAAATTGCTCTACCATGGTGTCCTTCTAGCTCTAAATAATGAGAGGACAATTGTTCTATGAATGGCAGGTGACATTGTTCTCAGGCTTATGAGGTTATGATAAACAGTTTCAGTTCTATAGTAGTATCCCTGAGAAGTGGGGATGGATTACACAGAAGTAGGCAATGGGTTTGTAGACATCTTAAAATTATCATTCACCCAACACTGGTGACCTAAGTACATCTCGACGTCTGATCAGCTTCCTTAAACTCTAGCTTTACCTTTCTGCTTCCTTCCTGATCTTCCCTCTAGGAGGCCTTATCCACTCCTCAAGTCTAACATTTCTGAAACAATCCACCCAGTTCTTTTCTCCACACAGATTTCATTTCTTAACGTATTTAATTTTGTCAGTCATGCCTCTGTTCTTGCTCTTGGCCGGCACTGTCTGTGAGTCTAGCAGTCATGCTTTTCTCATCCCTTTCATTCCGGCTCAGGCCCTGCCAGCTCACATCTGTAATGGCAACAGTCTCTCACTGGTTTCTGAATTGTTCCTTATTTTATGACAAACCAATACCTTCCTGACTGCTATGCTAACTCTCCCCAGGAGACTCCATTCTTACCTTACATGTAGAGAATCTGTTTCCCTTTCTGGTAAAATCCACTAAGCTTTTCTTGGCATCGAAGAGCCTTCATGATTGGTATAGACATCTTACCTATTTCTTCCTTAAATAAGATTCCCTGCTACTTCCTAATAAACTCTCACAGTAAGATCATGTCCCCTCTCTCAATTTGCTGTAGACTTCATGGTCCAGCTAAAGGCTGTTCTGTATCAAGCCTCCAGAGTCATTATTTCTGTGACCAAAGCCATTTTCTTGTGACTGTCGGTGACTTTCATGTACTGTTCATGGGTTTGGAGTATAACTGTGCACCTAGAAGGGTTTCTCCTACATCTTTCCATCTCTAAAGAGCCAAGTACATCAGAGTCCATTATTTATTTGCTGAATAGATGACTTTGTCATGGAAGAATTTAGAATATATGAGAGCAATTTTCTGAGTAATCAAACTATGTTTTCAGAGTATACACATTAATTATCCTGATCATTTTTCTCTTAGAAGTGAATGCTTTCTAAGAGGGAACTTTTTGCTACCAACTGTTTGATCTCTGAGTTACTTTCTGACAGTTGCATGTAGGACAATAATATTTTAAAGAGACAAAGGCAAGTGTCCCCTACAGTCTTGTATTTGCCTATATAAGAACATAGATCAGAGTTAAGAGTATGGCTTAGACTAGTAATGGTCTAAAGTTACTCACTTAGCAAATTAGGCTTCTATTTCTGTTTTCATTGTCACCTACAATAATTTTTGTTTGGGTTGAGTGGAATTTAAGTTTTGTTTGAAAATCTTATCTTCTGTTGATGAGAGTTAGTGTGCTTGATATAGTTGATAGCTCTAACATACATACACAGTCTTGGACAAGGTTGGCTTGTTTTTATCAACAGAAGTCATGCTGTGTCACAGTGGCCTCTGCTCCATGTCTGTTTCCTTTTGTGACTGGCAACTTGTGTCTTCAGATCTAAGAGTGGTCACAATGGTGCTGATGCAGGCCACAGCAGTCCCCTGCTCTTGCCGGGTGCTGCTCTCCCACCGTGGTGCATCTTCTGTAAACAAGTCCACCTACCGGTGCCAGTGACCGGATAGGCCATCTATTTTCAGTTGGAATCCTGAAGGATTCAACATACATGCCTGTAAATCACACTGTTCAAATACATTTAAAAAAAAAACAACAAAAAACGACTTTACCTATACCACGATTTCTTATAAAAATGAAGAGAATTTCAAGAGAGCAATCAATGGAAAATGGAAGAAAAATGACCATAGTTATTTTGAAACTTTAAACGGTATTAAAAAATTTTAACACAAAATTTCAGAGTTTGAGGTCCTCCAAAGCAGTCTAGGTCATTCACAGCTCTGTTTTGTTGTTTTAGTAGCTCAGAGAGTGTGATGAACGGTGTCATAGTGGGCACCTGTGCTTCTTTTCTTGACATTTGAACAAAGCTAAGCTGCAAGCTCGGGTTCCCTGAGCCACACTGAGCCTCCAGTTTGGCTTACAGGTTCTGGAGCCTGTCCGCTCTAGAGTCTGAAAGAAAGCAAGCAGTCAAGGGGCTAGAAGTTAAAGAATAGTCCCAAAGAGGAAATATGCTCAGAGGAAAGTTACAGTAACTTAATCAGATCTGTGGTCAGATGATGCAGGGCAACCAATGATGCCTTCACAACTGGCTCACAAACACAGAGTACAATATGCCAAATATAGAATGCTTTTTTTTTGGTCCCTATTTAACATGTTACTAACAAATTCTGTTCAATTAGAATTAAAAAAAAAACAGAATCAGGAAGCTATAGCATCATTTTTTTCAAATGTAATACAAATGTGACAGGAATAAATGACCATTATAATTTCTAGAAGAAAAATCAATTTCTTTATTTATTTCTTTATTTATTTTTTTTTAATTTTTTTATTTTTTGTTATCAATCACAGGTTAGGTACTTTGCATCCCATGCCCAGCCCGCCCATTCCCTCCCACCCTCCCCAACCCTCCTGAAAAATCAATTTCTAATTAAGTGTGTAGTATATCTTTCTAAATCTTTCTAATAACTTTTTTATCATCGCAGAGTATGCTTCAGTCTTGAGTTTTATCAGCTTTGATGGGCCATTTTATTTCACTATGATGCTTATGATATAAAAAAGAAAGAATATTATAAATTTGAACATGATTAAAAAATTTTTTTAGTTAAGGAGTCACCCATTAAAAGTTGGACTGAACATGGTTGAGCAAATGTCCTTGTCGTGTACTTGAGCATCTTTTTTATATATGCCTAGGAGTGGTATAGCTGGATCTTGAGGTAGCACTATTCCTAATTGTCTGAGAAAGTGTTAGATCGATTTCCAAAGTGGTTGTACAAGTTTACATTCCCACCAGCAATGGAGGAGGGTTCCCCTTTCTCCACATCCTCTCCAGCATGTGTTGTCACTTGAGTTCTTGATCTTAGCCATTCTGATGGGTGTAAGGTGAAATCTCAGGGTCTTTTTGATTTGCATTTCCCTAAAAGCTAAGGATGTTGAGCATTTCTTTAAGTGTTTCTCTGCCATTCGATATTCCTCTATCGAGAATTCTCTGTAGAACAGTTTATTTTTTAAACAAAAAATAATTTCTGTTAATCATGTTCTTAAATAAAAATAAAGCAACTGAAAAATTCTAAAAAAAAAAAAGTTGGACTGAAAAGTGACTTTATGAGCTGACATCTTTTCGTGTATGGGACCAAACTGAAATAAGAGAGCTGCAATGGAAAACCACTCAGTACTTGTGAGACAAAAGTTCTTTATGAGAGACAGCTTGTGTTATAACATGGCCTGTAGGTCTCCTTTGAGATTCATCCATGACCTTCAGGAAGTCTCTCAGCTTGTGAGCCAAGCCTGTGAATAGTCATCCCTCATTATGGAGGGCATGTTCCAAGACCCTCAGTAAACCCCTGAAACCTCAGGTAGTAAAACTATGCCAATGAAAGTCTTTCCCATTTTTACCAAGCCCACCACACACTGTGCCTGCAACTTTTGCAGGGAAAGGTGTAGCAGCAAGCTAATATGATGTTCCCTCCTAGCAGACAGCCTTAGTACCTCAGCATTTGATTTTTTTTTCTTTCTTTATTAGGTAGAGAATGTTCGCGAGAACCACTATTCTTACAGTACAGGCCATTATTAAGTAAGATAAAGGAGTTTGAACAAAAGCAGTGAGATACCTCAGTGGTTGGTCAGATAGCGCAGGGAGCAGTTGCAGGAGTAACAGGAGAGGGGGGGATGGCGGGGGGGGGAGCACAGTGGAACCGCTGGGTACAGTGATAATTTCCATCGTAGGTGAATAACATTAGACTTCATCATTGTACTTAGAGTGGTGCAAATTCAGATCGTATGAATTGTTTATATCTGAAATTTCCCATGTAACATTGACTGTAGGTAACCGAGACTACAGAAAGTGAAGTCACAGGCCAGGAAGAACTAGTTCGAAACATACTTCCTTTAAATATGAGCACAGAATCAACTGAGTCTTGTTAAACGAACAAAATTGTTTTTATTTCCCTGTTCTTTCATGATTGAAAGCATCAGTCTATACGCCTACACACACAAAAATTAAACATTAGCTCTTCAGTTATTTGTGTGATCTCGTTTAAAGTCATTGATTTGCTTTGTTTTTCAGTGGCCTTGTCCATAAAATAAGGGATTTGCTTTAGGTAATCTTCAAGTTCCTTCCAGCTGAGTATTTTTTTTCGCATACAATACTCCACTAAAATGGTAGAGAAATGAAGTTTGCCTTGGTCGTCCTTCCATTCAATTTACTGGTTACTGAATAGCAGTCTCTCTGACTTTCACTTGAAGCTGCTAGTACTGGCTTCTTCATCAAGTCCAGCCCAAAAGGACCTAGAACTGACGACCGAAACTGTGTTAGAATTTTGATGCAGTGTGGCAGAGGGAAAAGAACAATACATTAAAATCTGTTGGAAAGCTTGAGGTCAAGTCTCAAAGGTTGCTTATTTGTCTTGAACCTTGGACTCTTTGAAATCGTTTTATAGCCTCACCAATTCTAAGCCACTGTGTTCCCTACATTGTATTTTATACTTCATATTCTTTGTAAATACAAGAGTCAGCTTAACTGGGTGTGTGGGGGGGGTCCGTGCATCCTTCTAAGGGCAAGGTTCTTTGACAGGGGGAGCTACACCCTAACATTCTTCAATGCACTGGTACAGGGGTTGGTCTGGTTCCTAAATGTAGTACGTGACCCACATAGATCTGATGAGAAGGAAGAAGGAGGGTGTGTTTTTTTTTTTTTGTAAGCACCCCATTCCGTTGGAAACACAGTCAACTTTCAACCTTCCAGAAGCTGGTTCTACCACGAGCTTCACAGACCATAGGTGGGAAATCTGGCTCTCACAGCCTTGCATATGGGCTGTGGATAAAGTGCCTTCTCACCTCCGATGTTACTCTTCTTGTGTGTTGTTGAGCGGGCATTGTGAGGAAGAGAGTTTTGAGGTTACTGCTTCCTGTCTCCACATCTTAAGCTCCTTTAGCTGCTAGAAAAGGCTTTGAAAAGCAAAGCACAAATTCATCATCAAAACAACCTGCTGATCAGGAGAGGCATGCCAGCCAGGGCTGTCTTTTATTGTGCTAAGTCAATGCAGTGCTAGCAGAGTGGAACCTATCTAAACCACTTACAAGAAGGAAAACAGAATCAAATATTTGCAGAGGGAAAGAAAAGTCATTCCTAGCATGATTTGGAAAACAGCAAGTCTTCAAACAGAAGCTGGTACAGGAAAGCTAAATGTAGATCTAGTTTCTTCCAAGCCAGTGTTTCTCAACTTCCCTAATGCTGCGACCCTTTAATACAGCTCCTCATGTTGTGGTGATCCCTAACCATAAAATTATTTTGTTGCTACTTTATAACTGTAGTTTTGTTATGGTTTTGGATCATAATGGAAATATCTGATACGCAGGATGGCTGATAGGCAGCCCTCAAAGGGGTCATGACCACAGGTTGAGAACTACTGTTCTAAGTGTAGGTAGAGCCTTGAATTTTATAGCGTTCCTTTAAATTATTTCAAATAGCACAGATTCCCAGAAACTCAAAAAACAAACAAACAAACAACAACAAAAAACCAAAATATATAACCAAGTTGACTATTGCCGCTTGCTTTGGTTTATCTGTACCTTTGTACTGCTGTAGAGTGAAGTTATATCTCCTCACATCCACTGCATTTTAAAGGAAAGAAAAAGAAGCTAAAAGTATGGTACGTACTAGAAACCACAATGAACACACATGGTCAATATCATTTAGAATAACCGTAATCTTTCTCTAATACCAGAAACAAACTTTCTCTGTTTAGTGTGTTGATTTTGAAGACTTCTCAGCCAGCTTCTCATGAGGAATTTTTAAAATCGTTGTAATAAATTAAAGCAGGACAAAAAAAATCTAGGAAGGGTATTAACATTAAAAAAGAAGTTTTTATCAGCTTGAATTCTAAGCTAGGAAGCTGTTAGCCACATATTAGCACAAAACAAGAAAAGACCTCAACTACAGCATCTCTCTCTTTAAGCCACAGCTAATTTAAAAATGATCTGTTGACACAAAAGAGAGAAATGTAAACATCAACAGAGAAACTGCCCATCTCCTCTTCATAGTTGTTTCAAACTGTTTCCTAACAGAATTTGGCACAGTCAGAAAATGAAGTTTCTTCCCTCTCCTTGCTTCGTGGCTGGTTGTGTTACCAGTACAGTGACACGTAACAGACAGTCTTGACACGGGCCCTGGAGCTCTCCTTGAGAACATTCTCAATTTGTAATGCTGAGGTCAAACGAGCTCAGAAGAAAGCAGACAACCCCAACCATATCGAGGGCTGTGATGGGAAGAACAAAGGGCTACCTTCTAGTTCCTGTATTACTCCTTGAGGAGAAAAACGTTCCAGAGAATGACTGCTGCCTCTTCCTTCTGAAACTTTCCGTCCTGTGTCATGACCCCTGAGGCTGAAAACGTGCTTTCTTAATAGTCCAGATGTCCAAACTTTACTGTTTTGGGACCTGTCTATTCTGGTAAGGCAATGGAATAGACATGAGTGGAAAGGTGTGGGCAAGAAGAAAAACAGCTACGTGTTCCTTAGTCTGTGTGGCTGAGGAAGTCACTGTAAAGTCTCCCTTTTCTCTTTAACCACACCGAAATCACTGCCAAGTCGTGGTGTAAGCATTAGCCTGTAAACATTTCTCACCTCATCCACTACTTCTAAACCAGTTTAGTCTCTCTCACCTCTGACCTGGAAAACAGCTGAATCTTGCCCACTCTCCATGCCTTCACTCTTGTACCTTCCAAAGTACCGCTTCCACCTTTGTTAAAGTGATTTACATAAATGAGAACGTTGTGTGCATCCACTTTTCTGCCTAAAAGCCTTTGCTAGGGCCCTCTCACTGGCAGAAGGCCCCCAAGGTCTCTGATGGAGTCAGCCGAGCTTGCTTTCCCAATCTCGCCTTTCATAACCCTCGGTAAGAAAGAATGGAGGTCGCCGTGTTTGCCCCCAAAGTGTCACACTCACTTCCACCTTTTTTTTTTTTTTTGCTGATTTTCCCCTCTTCTCTTCATGCCACCAACTTGCCTTTAGTCTCAATAGCACACAACGTCCCCTCAACTTGAAGACACACTTTAGGCTAACTTTTTGCTTGGTAAACATGTCAATGAATGTAGGCAACATTCTTTACCTCTCAGACCAGTGATCTTTGTCTGGGAAATCTGTGATTGGTTTTCAAATGCACCCAGACCCTGCAGATCACTACTGAGAAAAACAATGTCAGACAATGACTGCCTGTGTCAAGGCTAGCTGTTTATATATTGTTCTTCCTTACTAGACTGTGAACTGACCCAGGAAATCATGGCTAGGAAATCAGTTTTGTCTCTCTTGCTTGAGTCTTGGGAAGATGTCACCTGCTGAATCAGCCAGGAGTCACTACATGAACACTGGAGTGTGGATGCCATCTAGCCTCAAACCCAGATGACCATGTTGTTCAAAGTAGGCAAACAATGCCGAGTGGAAAAACAAAATGTACTGTATCTACACAGTAGAATATTATCTAGCCATAAAGTTCTTATGCTTTATCACAAAAACTGGAAAACTGTTACGTGAAAGACGCCAGGTACAAAATGACACACATTCTATGACTCCGTGCATACAAAATGTCCCGAATGGGCAAATACAGGCAAGAAGTAGGTAAGTGGTTGCCATGGGCTAGAGGGAGAGAATGATGGGAAATGATGGCTAATGAGCATGAAGTTCCCTTTTTGTGTTTTACAACCATTTTACAGATAGTTGTAGTCCACTCACAACTCCCTGAGTATTAAAAACAAAATCCCTCAGTTGTATTTGTTAGAGAACTTTATGGTATGTGAATCACATTTTGGTAAAGTTATTCCAAACCCCAATATCAACACTAACCACATCTTAACTTATATCAACTATATCAGAATTTCTGGGGGCAAGAGGCCATGGATATGTGTTTTCTTTTTAGGTTTTGGATGTGTAGAAATACGAATAATTATATAGAAGACAAAAGCTATTAGAGAGTTAATTCTGTGTTCTGACCTTCTACCCAAAGCAAAAACACCACAAACAAACAAACAAAAACCAAAACCAAAACACCTGTGTACATGGATTCGATTTCAGGTTAAATGACAAATTTGTTTTTAACAACTTCTGACTTTAGCTGGCTCTTGGGTGTGAGTGTAAGTAACCTTTTAAAAATTATAACTAGGAGGCTGAAGAGATTGTTCAACTATTAAAGGATAGGCTCACAACAATATATATAGCTAATTATTAGCATGCTCCCCCAGAAAAAGTTTATTTTATTTAAAAATTTTTTTCACAGACAGCATTTTGTTCACTTCTGAACACTTGAGGTCATGCTTCAGAAAAAGGTTGTAGGGTCTCTGATCTGTGTAGTTGATCTTCCATGCTTAAGTGGCCAGCTATTTAGGTGGTGTGGTCGTTGGTTTCAGTTTGGATTTTGTTTACCATTTGCTCAAGGACTGTAGATGAACCATTCATGTTTCTGGACCTCATTCAGTCCTTTTTCTTTTCTTTAAATGGAGATGTAGGAATGATGTCCCACACTTTTAATTCCAGCACTCAGGAGGCAGAGGCAGGTGAACTACTGAGTGCCAGGCCAGCCTGGTCTCTGTAGTGAGTTCCAAGTCAGCCGCAGCTACACAGTGAGACCCTTTTCGTTTGTTTTGTTTTGTTTGTTTAGAAAATATATAGAGCTAAAGACATGGTAGGTGTCTGTTTCGAAGCCTGGGAGGATAGGACCAACTTCTGCGACTTGCCCTCTGACCTCTCCTTGTGTGCTATGACACATGCACACTTAAAATGTAGCAATTTCTTTAAAAAGGGGAATATATTTTTGTGTTCTAGAAACGGGGACGCACTGGAAAACAATTCAATCTGGTTTCTTCCTTAATGAAGTTGATAATGTAGTTTCGTTTTCTTTGGTTTTAAAGTGAGAAACGGAATTAGGCGGTATCCAGATCTTTGATTGTTTATTGCATAAAGGTAGAACTCTTCTTGATTTAAGAGAACAGAACTAGCCAGTTTCTTGTGAGGCTCTTCCCTGAATTTGCTATGGAGGAGAAAGAAATTAAAGCCAGCACTTGGAGCTATGAGAGCTTCCTTTTTTCCTTGCCCCTTTATCTTACTCTTGGTTTGGCCAAGAAGCAAAGCTAGAACGGTTTGAAACTTTTAAACCCCTTTACAAAAGCCTGTTGCACAATTGAAAACAAATTCACTTGGACATCTACGCCAGGCTTTCCGGCTGCTTCCAAGCATATTCACTTATATAGAAAGTCCGCACAAGGCCGGATTAACATCATAAGAATTTCAAGTCGGCCCCCAAACTCCTAGTGCATAGCTGTGATACTCGATGCTGACAGAAGGTCACACTTTGCCTTCCAGGTGGAAACATGCTCTGTTTTCCCATTCAAAAAAGGATGCCAGTATTATTGAAATAAAAACTTCGAAACTTTTGGTGCAGTTGTTATTCCAAGAAGAACCGTTGTTAGATCTTTATCTGCCAAGAGACTAACTTTTGGAGATCTGCTCAGTTGGCTAATTAATTCATTTTGATTTCAGGACAATAGAATTATTATTCTTGTACTCCTAATTTTTCTCCAGCAGAAAACAAGATTTCGGTGAAGCAGTCGCCCATGCTCGTGGTAGACAACAATGAAGCCAGCATCAGCTGCAGGTATTCCCACAACCTCCTGTCAAAGGAGTTCCGAGCGTCCATTTACAAGGGCGTGAACAGTGATGTGGAAGTCTGCGTCGTGAACGGGAATTTCTCCTACCACCTTCCGTTTCACTCAAACACCGGGTTCAGCTGTCGTGGGGATTTGCAAAATGATACAGTGATATTCTACCTCTGGAATCTGCATGTCAATCACACAGATATTTACTTCTGCAAAATTGAGGTCATGTATCCTCCGCCTTACTTAGACAATGAGAAGAGCAATGGGACTATTGTTCACGTGAAAGGTAATGTGCAACTGTAACCTTAAAGGAAGGGCTTGCAATGCTGAGAGACTCAAAGATCATGTTTAAGCCGGGTTCCCTTTACTTTAGAAGTAATTCCATCTTACATTTTGAATGCCTTTACCTTTCCCCACTGACATCATGTGAAAGAGTGAGGGAAGAAGTTACAGTCCAAGGGAACAAAACTTAAAAGATTATTCTTGATTCAAGTAGACTGTATCAGGAAAAAGTTTACCATTAAAATTCAAGTCCATTGCCTTTTGACCTTTTGGCTAAGATCAAGTATACATTGAGCTTGGAGTCCTCTAAAATGAAACATAATCTGATGGATCAGGACTCAGGAAGAATGGATTGGAGACCAAATTCTCTTGTTTTGTGATCCATGCTCTTCCTCCATTTTCCAAAATATAGAAAGGATGCTGGACTAGAAATTTAGGGGACATGAAGTTGATGATCTTGGGTAAGTTATCCAACTTCTTAATAGCTCCAAACTCAATATAATTAAGTAGTACTCATGATTCAGTAGCAATAAGTGTACTAGGTTTATGTTGAGATTATGTTCTGTCTAAACACCGGGAAGAAAAATAATAGGATTCTTAACTTCAAATAAAGCTATTGGCATTAGCATATAAAATTGAAGGAGGTCAGGTATATTTTTATGCATATACCTATATTATAGCTTTCTTTTCTGCAGAGTGATAAATAAGAAAACATATGTCCCATTTTATATTCAATTCTAGCACAATTACAATAAATGCATTTTCTCTTATGCTGGAACAAAGCTGTGCTTGAGAAAAATCTAATACCAAACAAGGAAAGAATTATTTTCTTAATATGGCAGAATAGCTTTTGTGCTCTGGCAAAAAAACCAAACCAAAACAACAACAACAAAAAAACAGAGGCAATTAATATGTGGATTCAGATTTCTAATATCAATAATGCTCAGGCAAAAATATTTTGATTGGATTAAGCAAGAGGTTTAAAAAAGATATACTATTTTGGAAGCCAAGAATAAAATGTTTCTCCCATATAAATAACACATTCTTTTAGGCTAGTATTTTATGTGCATACATTCAGGAGAATTGGAAAAGACATCAGTGATTCTGTCCTTGGCAGCTTTCAACCCTGTTTGTATATTAGAAACTTAAGCAGGTAAATTGAAAAATGCCTGTGCTCAACTTTGAGCTTCTGACTTAAGCTGGCTTGAGGAAGAGGAACTAGATAATGTTTTCACACATTGTCAGATAATTCTAATGTGTAGTCAGGATTAAAAATTTCATGGACTAGAGAGTTGTTGGTATTCTTTTTATTTATGTATTTTTATTACAACTTTATTACAAAGCACTTCTAAATAAAAAAAAAAACATCATGTATTGGAATTAATCAGACCCAAAGTCTACACATCTCAAAGAAGTATGAAGTAGTCTTCCTAGTTATAATTTTCCATGAGCTTCAGTAGTATGTCTTCTTCCCCATCTTCTTCCTGACCCCAAACATATAATATGACTCATTCAGCATCAGGTAACCTGGTGGAGTTGGAGTTAGATATTTATCTTTTCAACTTGTTCCAGGCTAGTTTTCTGACTACCATATTAGGCTGATGCTTTTTCTTAGGGTCTGAAAACATATAATTTTACTTATTTCAAAGATAGAGTTTAGGGTATAGATAGGTTAGCTTGTGATGGGAGTAGGAGTGTGGGGGAGGGCCAGGTTAGAGTCACCGAGAGCTGCCATTTTGAATTATGCAATGCTCAAGGAGAGACTATGATACCTCCAGCACAGATAAAGCAGTGGTTTTCATCCTGGGTCTTGGGCTTACACCAGCCGTGGTGGGGTTGAATAAGTCCCAAAGAGCAAGACTAGATCACCTAAGCTGGTAATATTTTGCATATCTTAGTACTTTCAAATTCTTCTCTGATGTTTAGGACAGAAATGTACTCAACATCTCTTTCTGTGTCCTTTAATCCACTCTCTTATATTTTCCAGAGAAACATAGTTGCCGTGCTCAGGCATCTCCTAAGCTGTTTTGGGCCCTGGTCGTTGTTGCTGGAGTCCTGCTTTTTTATGGCTTGCTGGTGACAGTGACTCTTTGTGTTATCTGGGTAAGAAGAGCAACATTGCTTTTACGTAACTTCTCTGCACATGCACTCTGACTGTATTAAGAATCTGGTCTGCATCTTTTCGGCTGCGATGCTGAAGCAGGCGCTGTTTCTCAGTCTGCTCAACCTTACGTGAAGTAATGATGTGACATGAGTTCTGCTTTCTAGAAGGTACCAAGTGGCCAGGCAGAATTTGAACTAAATGGGGAGATTAGGGTGCAAAATTAAAGGGGGTTGACTCTCTTATTCTTTATTTTACAACGTAACAGCTACATATGAGACAGCTTAAATGTATATACAAAGTAAAAAATCCGCGCCTCATCAGGAAGCTAGGCACCTGAAGCCAAAGAACAGCTTTGTCTTGGGAGCCAAAAATCAGGAGAAAGCGGCCGGCTGAAACTGTGTATTCAAACCAGAAGAAGCAGTGTGCTTATGCCAGTCCTATTTTCTGTCTCTTCTGAGGCAGTTACATTGTGTGAGGGCAACTTGGTGCTGTCATGATGAAAGCATATGGGGAGGGAGACGGTTTGGAGTTCTCCCCACTGAACTGAGCTCACCAGTCTCTGCAGATGTTTCTGCAATAAGCTTAGTATATATTTTTCACCTTTCTTGAATTTTTGATCCTAGCTTGAACATTTTTCATTTGTTTGATTTTTTTTTTTTTCTTGAGGCAATGTTTCACTATGTAGCCCAGACTGGCCTGGAACCTACAATGTAATCCAAACTGGCCTTGACTCATGGTGATCCTCCTGCTTCAGCCTCTGTAGTGCTGAAATTATAACTGTGTGCCACCATGTCTGGCTTTTGAACGCATTTTTAAAAAATCTTTAAGTTTTATTTTATGTGTATGAGTGTTTTGCCTGCATGAATGTCAGTGTACCGCTGTGTGCCTGGTGCCCATGGAAGCCAGAAGAGGGCATCAGATTTCCTGAAATTTGAGTTACAGACATTTGTGAGCCACCATGTGGGTGCTGGCAATTGAACTCAGGTCCTCTGGAAGAGAGGCCAGTGCTCTGAAACTCTGAGCCGTCTCTCCCACCTTCTTTTGAACACATTTTGATGAACATACCCACTATTGAGAAGGTACCTCCTTAGCAAGGATCCTTTTCTTAGAAATCAATTTGTGAACAAAGAACAGAATGCTTTATGTATTGAGTCCACATACCTCTGATTTTTTTCCAGAAGTTGGGTGAACATACACGTAATTTCTTCAGTGATAAATGTATGCGGCACAAGGATTAAAGACATTTTTCTTGTTGTTTTCCACCTATCTGCCACTGAGTACACCTGAGACTCACTGAATGCTTACTGGGTTGCTAAATAGGTAGCCCTCATAGAAGCCAAATAAGAACCTAACTAAGCCTGCTTGAAATATATCCACTTCAAGGCATAAGTCATACATTTAACTTAGCAATGTAGAGTCAGGGATTTCTGGAAGTGGTGGTGAAGGGGCAGGGTAGCTCCAACTCTAAGTCATGAAGTTCTGTCTTCTAGCTTAGAGTTAAACCATCAGGCCACCTTTTGACTAATCTATAACTTCTACAGAGTAGGAAACATAGTGTTTGCCTGTTCCTGGGAATTCTTTTTGTCGTCTTGGGAATTCTGAAAGTTTTCTGATCAGGATATGGTGGCAGGAGGCTTTAGTGTAGGGAAATGTTGCCCAAATTCTGCCTCTGGTACTAGCTGAAGATGTTTGACTTCTGGACTTTGTCATCTGCATGCTTGCTACTGTCCAGCTTGACCATAGTTGTCGGTGATTTTAGCATCCTTGGGTTTGGCTTGGTTTTTCCAGTCTTCAACCACTGATTTTCTTGCTTACTGTTTGACTTTCCAAGTCTCTGACTGAGAACTTGAGTTTCTTAATCTAAAGGCCAGGTGCAGTGGCCCTCTGGGTACCCTTCCAGGGAAGGGGCTCCCTGGTCATATATTAACCTAGGTCAAAGGAATTTACTAGCTTCGTGGGAAGTAGTTCAGGAAACTGCTTTAGCTTTCAGTGGTCCCGCGGGCACTGCTTTTATGATAAATATGCATTATGAAGTCAGCTTCTAAAATGAGACACCAGTTTGCTGAGTGACTGGAAGCAGCTTCTCACTTTCAATGAGTTAAAACAATTCACCCTTCAAATCAGACATCAGAGATGTTTTTTGAGCTTTTCTTTGGCAGCCCCATAATTCCTGGTTAAGATTCATCTTCTCTGCCTTGAGAAAACTACTTTTTGCTTCTCTCATAAGCTCTCTGTGACGTGGACAACCTTACTGCTTATATGTGGCTTTTGGGAGTCAAACTTGGTTATCTGATCAGGGCATCACTGATTTGGACCTCAAACCCAGGTCCTTGTACTCTCTGACCAAATGGTGTACATAAAACCAGTTTACATTTCATAGAACAACGTCATATCTTTACCTTGGGCTTATCTTTTCCCTTTTTTATAATTCTATTTAGAAGCACCTCAGTGAGCATTTAGGGATCCCTAGAACTTCACCACTTTCTGTGATCCTGATTTTGGCTTGTCAGCAGTGTGTCTTAGTGAGAGTTAACCATTTTCCAGAACCTCCCAAGAATCCATGATGTGTTTCTCTAAGTGGTTCCAGGCTGTGTAGGTTTCTGCGTCTGAGCTTGACCTGGTGTTGGCATTTTGGGAAAGAAAAGGCTCTTCTTGGTCAGGTTGCCACAGACTTCCACCTGTCGCTCCCAGTTCTTTATTTGCTCAGCTGAGACGTTACACTGGTTCCCTTTTCTAGCCTGGAGGAGGGTTGTTTTTGTTTTTAACATGCTCTTTGCCAACATCCACTACAATGTATGTTTAGATAGCCTCTGCCTTTTAAAATCTACTACATTCTTGACTAATTAAGTGCATTGCTTATGTATGTCCTATGTGTTGCTGCTTTGTCTGGGAAACAGGGCAGAGGGAGAAGGAGGGCAAAGGTAGAGTGGCCTTGAAGTAACACATCTTTAATGGGCATTGACTGGTGAGTGACACAGATACACAGACAAAGGAGGTGGCAACACTATGCACCGCTACATACACATTGTGGGTGCACATGAGCACTGGGCGGGGGATCTGGAGTGGAGTCCCAGCTATTTCCATGCCTTTGGTTTAGAGTCAGGATGATGCTAGCTAACCCTATTGATAATGGTGTTGGGGTTAGCATGGGAGCTGATTATAACAGATTTCCTTTATGTTTGTGTGTAATCTGGAGAACCTCAGTCATGACACCTTTCTTGAGATCTTGTTTTAAAGCTGTAGCTTCATTGGAGTATCCACAGGCAAGGGTTAGCATTTGGGGGTTGGCAAAGGAAATCCTAAAGGTTAGCATCAGAACTGAAAATGCTTACCTGGGTGTCATCCCCAGCCTTCTTTTCTTACTTTGAGGGCTCAGACAGGCAGGTAGGTATAGCAATGAGGCCAACAGGCTGTAGTCATTCACTCATTTAACTTGTCAGGAACATTTGTCAGTCATACCTATAGTACCTGCTTAGAACACTGGGCCTGTCTGCTTAGAAATGGGCATCGTTTTTTCACAACAGAGAATACTGACTCTACCATCCACCTGACTTTCTGCTTTTGAAAGTTATGCAAACTTTACCATCACATTCATCTGACAAGGACGCTTCTAGACCACAGTCAAAACTTGGTCAAGATGCAAAGTGATAATCCCCATTTAGAGAGGAAAATGCAATAAACATTGGAAGCAGAAGAAGATAGGGAAAAGGACAGGAGCCTACCACAGAAGGCCTCTGAAGGACTTTACCATCAGGGTATGGAAGTAGCCCCCGAGACTCACAGCCAAACTTTGGGCACAGTTCAGGGAATCATATGAAAAGAAAGGGGAGATAGAAAGACCAGCAGCGGACATGAGCCTCGAAAGAAGACCAACAGAGCCAAAAATAAATAAAAAAAATAAATAGATAAAAATAAAACGTTGGGCCCTGGCTGCCCTGCAGTGACTGATACCCAGAACAAGGCATGGAGACAACTTAAAACCCCTGCTCAGATGTAGCCCCATAGACTCAGTCACTAACTGGGTTCCCTAGTAAGGGAAGCAGGGGCTGTCTCTGGCATGAACTCAGAGAAAGCTCTTTGATCACCTTCCTCTGGAGGTTGCAGCCTTGCTAGGCCACAGAGGAAGACAATGCAGCCAGTCTTCATGAGACCTGATAGGCTAGGGTCAGATAGAAGGGGAGGAGGACCTCACCTATCAGTGGACTAGGGGAGGGGCATGGGAGGAGACAAGGGAGGGAGGGGCTACAGCCAGATACAAAATAGATAAATTGTAATAAATAATAAATAAAACATTTTGAAAATAAATTAATAAAATAACGGAGAGAAAAAAAATTGCAAAGTGAGTGTAACTCTAGCTCTAGATTCAGTACATTCCTCTTTCTCTGCTCCTGGTAGAATTTCATCCAGAGGTTGCTAAGCCTGGGAAATGGTGGGGGGTGGGAGACAATACTGTCTTTTCAGAAACACATGTGTGTAGGGGCTAGGGATGTAGGTGCTCAGAACTATAAACCCTCACTTGTTTGGCCTCTGCTAACATAAATTTATAATTATTATTTCAGATCCTGAAGGAACCGAAAGTTTTTTCATTGTTCGGATTTTTTTTTTTTTTGGTGGTGTTGTTAATTATGGGAAAATAGTTTAATAAATTATTAAAGTAGATATGATTAACTTATCCAAAGAGGAAGGGCTTTGAAACATGTTTAATTATCAATAGTGAATATGTTCTTAAATATGCTCATGAGCTTTGGATTAGATGACAACATTGAGAGTAATGGACACATTTCTATAAAACAGTTTCCTTTAGATTTGCAATAGAGTTATTCGTAGTCAGGCTTTGATTTGTCATTATCTTAGCCCAGGGCACATTAAAAAAAATAGACTGCTTTTCCAGGTCATTTGGCAGCTGATGTTCTCAATAATTATCCCCAAAGCCTTAGAACCCCTCCCATAGTATCTCCTATAGGTCCTTACATATTGACTTTTTTTTTCCCCCTGTAGACTAACAGCAAAAGGAACAGGCTTCTTCAGAGTGACTACATGAACATGACACCCCGGAGACTCGGGCCCACACGCAAGCATTACCAGCCCTATGCCCCGGCGAGAGACTTTGCAGCCTACCGCCCCTGACAGGGACCCCTATCCAGAAGCCAGCCGGCTAGTGCCCCTCCACCTGCTCAACATCCCTGCTCTGGATAGGAAAGGACAGTCTCATCTTCAGCCGGCTACTTTGGACCTTTTCCGGGCCACCTGTGCCAACTATTTTGGAGCATCTAGATCTAACATCATGATCATCTTGAGACTCTGGAATAAATTAAAGAAGCTTCTAATGGCGGGATAAATTCTGCATGCCTTGACTCAGACTCAAGCTTAATATATTTATTGACTTGACTGAGAACTTAGAGTAGAGAAATCAAACAGGAAGGGAATTCATCCAAGCCCCATTCCTTTCTCACTTACCGGCACACTTCAGACATGTGAAGTGTGGTAGCTAAAGATGTTTTGGATGGAGAAGAAAGGATAGACAAATCTTCTCTTTGGCTAAGCTGGTGTCTCAGGTGGGGAGAGGTTAGAGTTAGAGTTAGTTTGTCATTTGAAAGTAATTAAAACACTTTCCCACTCATAAAAAGAGCCACTTAGTTTAGAGTTTTTCTGTTAGTTTGGGAAGATGTGGACATATTTTTTAATGAATTCTGACCGTTTTTAATCACTTTGACCTGTGGAAAACCATCAAAGCATTCCCAGGGCTTTCCTCCTTCCCTGTTGTGGGAATCCAGTATTATTAATACTCACAGCATGATTTTGGAACTAAATAGCTTTCCTGCACCAAGAAGACTGTGAGAGGAAATAAGCCCACTTTACATTAAAAACTATATATATATATATATATATATATATATATATATATATATATATATATATGAATTCTAGGAAGGTTTATCTGTTTAGTAGCCTGTTATGGTCAAGCCACTTAAGTTTTAACTTCCCACAGTTGGTTTCCTTTGTGGGTATCTGAAATAGAACGCTGAAACTGCATCTATATAGTGTTAGTCACGATACTGTGAAAAAAGGCTGTTAGTGAGCATTCTCTGAGGAAGGGAATGAGGCAAATCTTGCCATGCTCTAATGAGGTGGATATTTTCCATAAGTCACCACAAGGAGCCTCAGTATAAGTTTCTTTAGACTCTAAAGTTTAGAGGGGCTTTTTATGTTCTAGGGCTCAGAACTTCAGAAGTTTGGGCTCAGCTGCTTCAATACCATGGGAATTCATTGACATGAAAAATTATTTTGGAGTGTATCTTTAGGGACACATCAGTTCTCAAAGTTCTTAAGAACCTGCAAGGCCTGATACTGAATGAACACGGACCTTTGTTTGTTTGTTTGTTTGTCTGTTTGGGGACCTTGAAGAATGACTGGAGAATCATTTTCACCATTTGTTTAGTGCTTTGAATTATTGGAGATTTTTAGAGGCAGAAAGACCTGGTAAAATTCTCATTGCTTGTTGAATGGCCTCAGGCAAGTGACTGTTCATCCGAGGCTATGGTTCCTCAACTGTAAAATGGACATAATGAAACTCGCCGTGATCCTCCTGCCTCTGCCTCCCAAGTACTAGGATTACAGGAGTGCACAGTCACGACCAGCCAGTAACAGAAATTTAAACCCAAACTCATGAGAATCTCTCAGCTTCAATAATTTGTTTAAGCTAATTGGAATAGTTTATGTTGTAACCAACCAAACATAAGGCACACCCCTACTACCTTTGTGTATAATGAGGTCTTTAAACGTTCTTCTTTTAATATTAGGAGGAGTAAGGGGTAGGAATCTTTTAATTCTAGCCAGAAGATATTGTGCTCTGGTAGTTTTTTTAAAAATTAGCTTCTGTTCTGTGCCTTTAATTAAACCAGTGAAGGCCAATATCAGCCCTACTTCTGTGATAAGAGACTGCTGACTTGACCCAGCACTTGTGATTGCAGCCAGCCTCTCGACACGTAGAGTTTTTAAACCTAAGCTATAAAACTATATTTGAAAATGACAGTGCTGGAGAATGTATAGAAAGGGCAATAACAAATAATACTTTTTTTTAAATGGAAAGATTTGATCTTTGGTAATCGATAATTTTGTTGTCTAACTGGAAAAGGAGGTTTACTGAAGATGAATCACACCTGAGCTTTTTCATACCCACCCTGAATAGAGCCAAAGCATAGGAGTCATAGGTGTTTCACTATCGGTATGAACCAACAGATGGTTTAAAAACACTGGTTTAGAGCAAAGCTTTTGCAGTTTCAGATGTACTATGTAAGAAGACAACTATGCCACTTGCTGCTATTATTGTAGGATTCTTAGAATTAAAAGTGTGCATGTAATTTTTAATTGTAGGTTCAGCTAGTTGGGGTTGAGCGCTCCAATTTAAAGAGACCCAGTGTACCTTCTTTCTGCATTCATTGATACATTTACCAGCATGCGCCTGTTTTCCAACTGGTCCTGTCCTTATGACGGGCATGCTTTCCCTTCGCAATGGATCTGGAGATACTTTACCATTTGAAAAAGTATATGATAAATATTTGGGTTCCCCTCCCCCCTCTCATGTGTGTGTTTGTGTGTGTGTTTGTCTGTCCGTGTGTCCCTCCCCCACTCTCTCTCTCTGTCTCTCTTTCTCTCTCTCTCTCCAGATTTTCAAATATTGGTTTTTCTTGCAATAAACACAACCTGTGGTTGATTTGCCAGGCTTCAATAACAGTTTATCAGCAGGCCAATGTATTACCTCTTTGAGATTTCAGGCTGGGTTTACCCATGTACTCTGTGCTGCGACTGCTGTGGGACAGATAAAACTTGACTAAGGCCTCAGTCATTTCGGTTTTCAATCATTTAGTCACCTAACTGAGCCACTGATCTGCATGGCAATTTTAATGGCGGTAGGATGGTCCGATGCGTGTCTGATTCCTCACCCCAGCCTTCTGTACTGCCATGTGGGCTATAGCAGACTTGAATACTCACCTGAAAATGTTAAATTCAGCTACATGAGATAGACCGGAAACCACAGTACTCATTTCCGTGTAGCCACCATTAATTTAGGTCAAACACAGTGGCATAGATTCTTTCTGGACCTAGGTGAATGAATTTGTGCAATTTACAAAGCTGTTTGAAGCACCGATATGTTTGTGCAAATATCAAAAGCTTGTTCCCATATCAGAGCCTTTTCATGTACTTCTTTCTCTGTCTACAGTGTTATTCCCTAGATATCTGTTTGGTTTGCTCTAATTTCCTTGACATCTTTGCTCAAATGTCACCTTCAACTGTAGTTAATTACCCCTAGAACCTGTCTTCGTGCCTTGTTTCTTTTTCTCTGTAACATGTTACCATCTCTATACTAGATGTCTTCCTTATTTATTGGTTTATTTGTCTGTTTTTCTAATCTAGACTGGATCTCCATAGGGAAAGAACTCCATTTGCTTTAATTTTTTTTTTTACTGTATCCCCAGTGCTTAGAATAATGCTTAGCATGCAATAAATATTTATTGACTGAATAGATGTATTTCACTTGGGCTTATGAATTAATGGTGAGTCTAAATCATCTAATCATACTTTGTATGAAAAGAATCATTTCTGTTTTCCACTTCTTACTAGAGACACAGAGGTAAAGGCTACACGGAGAAATCTGGTAGAAGGACATCTAACTTATATAAGTTCATTTACAGTCTGGAACTTTTTGTACAGCCTGAAAGATAAATACAGTTAGAATCATTCTTAAAATATTATTCTTAAAAAAATAAAAACAATTAGGAGTAAGCTGATTTTCCATTTAGAGTTTCCAAATTCTTAATAGACTGCTGACATGTTTTATTTCATTTTTACTTTGGATACACTTTTGGCGCAGTGGATAAGAGCGTGGGCTGCTCTTCCAAAGAACCTGAGTTTGTTTCCCAGCACCTACATCCGATACTCTCTTCTGGTCTCCATGGACACCAGGAACTCACATGGTACAATAGACATATGTTTAGGCGTAACATCCAGACACATAAAATGGATCAGATAAAAGAACATATTTCTTGACAACTTTATGTCTGTGTACACTGTATCTTTATAATATCCATATCCAATGCCCTGCCACCATGTCCTCAGGATCCTTCTCAGTACATCTCCCTCTCATTTTCGTGTCCTCTCCTTTTCTCCCTCCTAACCCACTGAGTCTAATTAGTGCCACTTGCTGGAATGCATATCAACATTGTTGGCTTGATCTTGTACAGGTAATTCTAGCTCCTGTACGATTTCCTCTTTTGTCTTCCTCTTCAGTCAACCAACAACTTCTCAATGACCGTCTTCCCAGCTCTGAAAAGTGGGCTTGGGTACAGGAGTCATGATGGAAACCGACACTGTTGTTATTTTCTCTGTATGTACCAAACAGAGTATATGTTTAATAACCCTTAACCTTCTACTTCCTATTCATTATACTTTGCCCCTCAGGGCAGCCACTTAGTCCTGACTTAGACCTTGTGTATCTACTTGTTAGCCTTGGTTTCCTGGTTTGCCTGAAATTTATTTCTCTGAGATGCTCTTGCTTACTATCTCTAACGTCTTTAAGTTCTTAGACCAGGAATTACATTTTTTTGTCAAGATATATACAGGTAGTATATCTGTCAGGGTTGGTGGCTGGATAGTTTCTTGTAGCTACTTCAGTCTATCATTGTAGAATGGAAATAGACACAAATAAGTGGGGTTAGCTACATTCCAGC
>CM053751.1:41030516-41055589 GCA_028658305.1 Pachyuromys duprasi
CTAGATGCATGTAAAGACCTTTAGGTAGTGGTGAGTGTCCATGTAACTGTTTGGAAAAGAGGGCACGGACCAGTGGAGAAGGAAGGAGAAACTTCTAAGAGAAAGCCATCCTGGGGAGAAGAAATAAGAAGCTGAAAGTAAAGAGAACAAGAATTTCTTTCCAGACGACAGAGTTTTCTGGAAATCAGTGCTAAAAGCCTAACACTTGTGGGAATTATTGCTACCTCTGCTCATTCCCTCTCCTCTAACCATCAACTCCTTGTAATTGCCAAGGAAACAAAATAGTTTTTTTTTTATTCGTAACAGTCAGGGAGAAGAATATGGCCTATGTCCAAGGTAATGAAAAAGATTGATTGCCCTGGGCACCCCTCCACATGTAGCACTCCTCTCCAGTGCGGGACGGGTGGAGTGGAGAACAGCAGCTGTCTCAGGGCTGGCCTTCTACCACTTTCCATGACTTTTTCAGTCTAAAATTAGCTACTATTTATAGGTGATCGGGAGCAGTGCCCACCCCATCCCTGGAAGCCCAAACTAAGGCTTGGCACTTCACAGGTAAATGGTGAAATGAGTTTTACACAGATCAAAAAGGCACCGACCCAACCTTTGCCATCCCTTATCACCACCCCACCCTGTCTGTCTGCAGCTGCTGGCTACACCCAAGGTACAAATAGTTCTTTCTGGAAAGAGCATAGCCTATGGGGGCACTCTGAACCACACACCCTTTCATACCATCTGGGCATTTTAAAAATAGGGTCAAATGTAAGATTCAGCTTTGTTTGTGCAGCCAAGAATAGGAAATGGCCACCAAAAGGTCAGATTCTTAAAATTTATTATACCAACAGTCTAGAATATCAGGAGTAGACACACCTCCTTCAGATTGGTGTATCCTGGCTTTGTACACGCATTCAAGTTAGAGCCCGGGTGAAAAGCCTCAAGGCTTCCAAGACATTTCTTATAGAGAGTGTTGGGCTGCTCGGTATGTTATTGACTGGGTTCCCTTCACAAGGGCCTCTAGAGTAGGGATAGGAAAGACCCGAATATGTTCAGCCTCCTCTTAAGCTATGAAAGGAGAGAGTCCTTTTCTTCAGTGCTTCATGTGAGGCCTAGTAGGACCTTTCCACCATTTGGATACTGAGCTTTATGGAACGAGGCATACTCATCCTGTAATGGAAATGACCCAGGATGAAAACCCCCAAAAACAAAACAGAAAAGGAGCGGTCCTGACTACTAGAAACACTTCTGTCCTGGTTTTTTAATCTTCCCTGGTCCTCTGCCCTCTTTCAGGGTGTTGTTTTTTGTCATCCTATAGTGAGGTTGGTAATGCAAGAATAAACTTCCTAGTTTAGATCTCCAGGAATTTGTGACTTATTGTGTCCTGTAGAATACCAAGTGTGGGGTAAATTCTTGGGTTGGCCCTTGAACCTTCTGGTGGGAAAATGGCAGATCCTCTCTATTTTTCACTTACTAGTGTATGAAAGGATTAGACAAAGCAACTTCTGTGAAGATGCCTAATACTTTTCATATCCCACATTACAACTGTTGTATTTCTTCATGTTTCGACTCTTATATAATGTACATATATTTTTGAGATTTTTGTCAGTTAGGATTATTTGAATAAGTCTACAATTTCTTATACACATGACATTCACTAATTTAAAAATTATGAGTCACTTTTTATTAAAGAAATAGTGAATTCTTTGTGGATTTAGGCTAGAAATATTTATGACATTTGTGGGTTCTCTGATGTGAACTTAATTTGAAAATCATCTTCACATAATAGCATGAAAATATTTTTCATTGTTTTTTTTTTAAAGCTCAACACTTCCCTAATTAAAAAAAATACTTGATAGTACAAATCCAGTGATTTCTTACTTCTCCATAGTATATTATGTCTTGAATATAATAAAAGGGTGCTCAAAACCTGTTAACTGAGGGAACAAACAGGTGGATAGATGAATGGGCTACCTTTCATTTGAAAAACACACAAAAGCTGCTTCGTCTTTTGATAAATTAGATGAATTGGGCATTATGAAAAGGCTTAGAACCCCTGCTTGTATGTAGCAAATGGTAGCTCAATTCCCAAGTGGGTATATTAGTAAGGGGAACAGAAACTATTTTGGACATGAACTCAATGGCTGGCTCTTCGACCTCCCCACCCCCCGAGGGAGGAGCAGCTTTGCTAGGCCACAGAAGAGGACATTGTAGCCATTCCTGAAGAGATCTGATAAGCTAGAGTTAGATGGAAGGGGAGGAGGTCCTCCCGTATCAGTGGACTTGGAAAGGGGCAGGGAGGAGATGAGGGAGGGAAAAGGGGGTAGGGAGGGAATGCGGGAGGGGGCTAAGGCTGGGATACAAAGTACATAACCTGTGATTAATATAAAATAAAAATGAAAAAAAAAGAAAAGGCTTGGGAAATTTGAAAAGTACTGATAAAGTAGTATAGTTTCTTAAAATGTCAAAGTGCATTTTCTTACTGTGAATCTTGGACACTGCTCAGACACTCAAAAGCCAAAAGCTTTGTCCTCTGACTTGGCAACTAACAGAACTCTGATTGTGTTATTTTCCCTCTGTATATGTTCCAGGAATTCCAAAGAGTGTCAGTGGTAGGTCTAAGCTAGAGCAGCGGTAAATCTCTCATCTGTGATTGGTTGATACAAGCATAGATAGACACATGACACAATTCTAACTTATTGGGTAGAGCGTGTGCTCCAAGGACCTCTGGGAAAGTTTCTCCTGGTTCCTAAAAGAGATATCTGGAAATAAAGAATGTCTTTCTTATCTTAGATTGTTGTGTCTTTAAGGGGCATCTGGACTATGAGAAAAATTAACCTATTAAGAGCTGGTTGAGGCCAGAAGAGGAGGGCAGAGAAGGCAGCCAAACCTTGAAGATACTGAGCTGATGACTGAGCCAACCCTGAAGTTAACTGTCTTCTTGACATGGCTGACAACTGGCTTTATTATTTAAGACATTAGACTTGGATTTTCTCATTACATGAAGAAGCTTAAATTCTCCTTATTAACTTCTTCATGTTGACTGATATATATATTTTTTTTTCATAGATTGCACGTTTTTGGAGAAATAAAGAACTCAATATTACCTTACCTTTTGACATGCTCAGATATTAGCTTCTGACACCCTGAAGAACCAGATCTTATCAGTATATTTGTGACAATGTTCTTATCTCAGCATAGATGAGATTTGGGTTACTGGCTTCTTTGAAACATTGTCTGCCCAGGTTACTATAAGTTGGAGAAGAGCAGAAAATTCAAGCAATCTTTCAGACCTTTTCCTCTTCAGACCTACCCATCACCACTACCTTTATTAAACCAGCACAATCCAAAATTGTCTTTTAATATATTTAGAATATCCACCTCTCATCAAGGAAACCTCTCTTTGCAACAGAAAACCACAACCAATCAAAAGGCAGAGTTGTGGACCCTGGTACCAACTGATCTACAATACGATTCTTCTAACTAAGGCTCAGGGATCATTGAGGAAGAGAGTCTGAAAAGATTTAAGAGCCAGAGGACCAGAGAGTTTTTTTTTGTGGGGTTGTGTCTCCTAAGAATGTCAAAAGCTACACCCAACATGACCACCTAGATATGAGCTGAACAGGGACAACGCCAAAAGACATGTTAACATGGATGGGGTTAGGATGGGGAGGAAATCTTGAGGCTTCAGTCCTACACAAAACTCCAGGCAGCTAAGGAGTGCTGAGAGCAGGAGAAACAGACTTCCTCGGGAAAGAACATATCAACTGGTTATCCAATAACAAACGTTCAACTCTGAAAACATGTACATACAAGTAACGGTATGCAGACAGAGCAGGTTGTATTTATGTATTTAGAAATACTCACCAGACACAGACACACACATAACAATAATTAATAAAGAAAGAGGCCATGAATTTGAAAGAAGAAAAGGAAGGGGGAATGCTATAAAGATATGATATAGTAAAACACAAAACAAAACAAACAAATAAAACCTAAATAACTAAATAAAAATACTATCACTGTCTCCTCTTTCTCTTTTTCACATAATTTGATGATAAAAATGTTCTAAAGGAGCCTGAAGAAGTAGAGTTTTGTTCTGATAAAACAGGATATTTGAAAAACAGGGCTCTTATCCTACTTCTTAGAATCCCCTCAAAAAAATAAAACGCAGCATTGGGCTAAGATTCTTCTACGCCAGTTGTCTCTTTCTCCTACTGTACCCCTTAATTCAGGATATTCTTAATATGTTACATTTTAAAATTCAAAATATATTTTATTAAAAAATATGTCAATGCCTCATTTCCTTATGAGTAGTAACCACATCTTGTTTCAGTTTAAAATTTCTTACTTATTGTTATTGTTTGAGTGGTACATATGTGTCACGGTACGTGTGTAGATGTCGGAGGACAGCTTTGTGGGGCTGATTCTCTTTTTCCACCTTTATGTGGGTTTCAGGTTTTGAACTCAGGCCATCAGGTTTCATGGCAAACACTTTCAACCCACTGAGCCATCTCTGGCACACTGCTGCTTTTCTTCTAACGAAATCTTATCAGAAGACCGAAGCAGGAATACTGAGGCTGAGCCTCATCCTTCCAGCCTCTTCGCTTCTGTTAGTGACTCCTTTGGGGATAGTGATCTTTCCTGAGAGTGTGGGGACGATGTTTTAACTTTCTAGAACTGGAATTTCCTGCTTATATCCTATGAGCCATAGATGTGTTAGGTTCAGTGATGAGCACTAAAGAAGAAAGGGGCCTCACAGAATCTCGACCTCAAAAATGTACTGTCTGACTGGAGAAAGAACTGGTTTTAAAGGTTCCGCTTAAGGGGGTGGTTCTCCACCTGCAGAGCGCGACCCCTTTGGAGGTCAAACCACGTTTTCACAGGGGTCGAATATCAGACATCCTGCACAGCAGGCATTTACATTACAATTCACAACAGGGGCAAAATTACAGTTACGAAGTAGCAATGAAATAAATGTATGGCTTGGGGTCGTCACAACACAAGGCATGGCATTAAAGGGTCACAGCATTGGGAAAGCTGAGAACCATTGGTTTAAGGGATACTCAGTTAAAGCACAGAGGTAAAAGAATATTATGGACTGGCGTTCCAAGTCTGGTGCTGAAGTGGAGTGAGTATTTTTACATGTTCATCTTTCCAAACCTGCAAGAAGGAGAATTTCTTAGAGGAGGAAGTGCTTTCATTTCTCCTCTCTAGGGTTATCACCATTTTGCCTCCCTCCTGTAGAGGTTCTAATGCCATCCAACCACATGGGTCATGCAAATGTGGCTCCCATCCCACTTAGGCTGTTAACACAGCTCCCAGCCCTTTCGATCTTTTTAATCTCATAATCACGATGTTTTACAATTCACAATTTAATAATTGAATATGCACCTTTTATCTGATGAAGTCATTTGCATTTCTTTTTTATGAGAACTGTCCACGAATATTTATGGCTCCCTTTTCAGCCTAATTGTGGGCTTTTTGTTTTGTTTTGGGTGTTTTGTTTGTTTTCAGTGTGTGTTGGGCTGTTTATTAATTAATTAAGTGAGAATGGGGCTTCAAGGACTGGTGAATCCAGGCAGCTTCTTTTTCTTCCTGCCGGTTTGGAGAACTCCTTGTGTCTGGTCCAAATCAGGGAGCTTCTGCTTGGCAGCTGCCTCCAAAGATGCCCAAAGTTCATCTGTCTCTGTGTCTTCTGGGGGCACCACGTTGGCTTCTTGAGATTCTTGGGCCTCATCTTCCCAGTTATCCTGGCCTGACAGGAGCTAAGGCAGTTCAGTTGAGACTTGAAATGACTTTATGCTCTAGCCCACGTGGATTGCGGATCCTGTGTATCCTTAAAACTCTGTCCAAGCCACAAAAAGCTAATAGGACCTTGGAAAGGAGCCACTGAAGCCCACGCACACAGCCTGCCTGCCCCTTCAGACAGCCCAGTAGACGCTCGTGCCGAAAATCAACTTCTGCCAGCTGCCCATGAGTGTTCCTTAGGATGACGGAATCGCCCTCAGGAGCAAGGGTCATGGTGGTCAGTGGGTACTCTCCATAGGTATCCTCTAGGGCTGGCCTGCGCTGGGGGCAGACTGGATCATACACACGGACCTGGTGGTACCCTCTGCATATGACAAGTTTCTGTGACCCAGGGAGGAACTGTACACCCTGGTCCCAAACAGGAACCCGGAGATCGAGCCAATCATTCCGTACGATCTTGGCTCTGAACACAGACTCTTCAGACCCCTGTAAGTGCCACACTTTCAAAGCATTCTCTTTCCTGCATGTGGCAGCCACACGGGTGTGTGCAGGGTCTTGGCGTATCCTACCCGCTCCAGGACACACCTTTAGTTCCAAGAGTGGGTCAGAGGATGCTTCCTTGTCATTGTCACACCAGACTCTGAGGATGCCAGAATCCACACATGTGATAAGGGTACCCCTGGCCTGGGCGAGACTTCGGAATGTTCCCTCCCCTTCTGGGCAGTGTCTCTGGCTCTGGAATGTACCCTGCTCGGCATCAAAGTGCCTTACGGTCGGGTCCAAGGAGCCCACCAAGATCTGCCATCAGAGAAAGGAAGGATGGGATGATTGTGTGTGTTTACATGTATGACCTCCTTAAGAAAATTATTCCTTTGCATGTAAGGTACCTATTATATCTATGTGCAAAATGACCAGCTTAGAGTTCTTCTGTCACACTTCAGTCTTTGCTGGTCAATATCACAACTGGGGACCAGCAGCATGCTATGGTTGTGTCACTTGGTGTTCTTGTGGGACTCCTACTAGTGGGAGTGGTGATGTCTCTGACTCTCTTGCCTGCCCATGGAACCCTTTTCTTCATCCTGGGCTGCCTCCTCTAGTGGGTTTGTGCCTAGAACCATTGCACCTTATTTCGCTCTGTTCAGGTGATGGGAGGCCTGAGGTTTTCTGAAGGGAAAATGGAGGAGCAGTGGATCCTGGGAAGAGGGGAAGTGTGTGGGAGGAAGAGGGAGGAGGAGAGGGAAGTGGCGCTGCAGTTGGGATGTATTGTATGAGGGAAGAATAAAGAAACAAAGATAATGATGGCACAAGACATGTGGCACCAACCTCTCCTGTCCCCATCGTGGACTCAGAAACAAAATGGACACAAGCGCACAGTGGGCATGTCTGGCAAACAGCTGCACGCCTAAGATAATGACGGTGCACATAATGAAGGACTTGGTAGACGAACTTGTTATCTTGAAGGCAAACTGAAGGGAGGGATGACAGTGTTCTAAAATGGCAGCCTTTCCCTTAGAACAGCAAAAATCGTTCCTGGCACAGACTGTAGTGTGACTGAGAACTGTAAGCTGGTAATTATCACAACTGGGCACCAGCAGCAAGAAGGAGGGAGCCGGCTCTGTTTGGTCCAGCACAATGTGAACTTCTTTAGGACCTGAACTGCAAGTTTTCTGTTGTTTCAAACTCACTGGGTATCTTGACCTACAGGCTTTCTCCAAAACCAACTTATCAGAAGTGGCTGCAGTCTGGATTCATCTCAGTACCGTTAGCTGATGGGAGAAAGGCTGGGAGTTCACCTGCTAAGCTGTCATGGATGGGTCCTTGGCGAGCATGGAGACTTTGGTGTGCTTGTGTAGAGAGTGAAACAAATGTTACTGGCGTCTCCCAGAACAACCTAACCCAGAACTTGTCATTGGCACAGATAAGGAGCAGTGAACAGAGATTTGCAAACAGGTGGTTGACAGTGCCTGTGAAGTGGTCAAATTGTAAAGGTAGATATACAGATTTTAGTATATTTATCCTATATTATATGTCTAATATCCAATTATAAGTGAGTATATACCATGTGTGTCTTTCTGCTTCTGGGATACCTCACTCAGGATGATCTTTTCTAGTTCCCACCATTTGCCTGCTAAAATCTGTCCCCTAAGGAGGACCCTGGGTAAGATGATCAATCCTCATTCAGAAGGGCAAACAGGACAGACATTGGAAGAGGGAGAAAACAGGGAACAGGACAGAAGCCTACCACAGAGGGCCTCTGAAAGACTCTACCTAGCAAGGTATCAAAGCAGATGCTGAGACTCATAGCCAAACTTTGGGCAGAGTGCAGGGAATCTTATGAAAGAAGGGGGAGATAGAAAGACCTGGAGGGGACAGGAGCTCCACAAGGAGAGCTACAGAACCAAAAAATTCTGGCAAAGGGGTCTTTTCTGAGACTGATACTCCAAACAAAGACATGCATTGGATAGAACCTAGAACCCCTGTACAGAGGTAGCCCATGGCAGCTCAGAATCCAAGTGGGTTTCCTAGTAAGGGGAACAGGGGCTATCTCTGACATGAACTCAGTGGCTGGCTCTTTGATCACCTCCCCATGATGGGGGAGCAATCTTACCAGGCCACAGAGGAAGGCAATGCAACCAGGGTCAAATGGAAGGGGAAGAGGACCTCCACTTCAGTGGACTTGGGGAGGGGCATGGGAGGAGCTGAGGGAGGGAGGATAGGATTGGGAGGGGCTGAGGAAGGGGGCTATAGCTGGGGTACAAAGTGAATAAACCATAATCAATAAAAAATTAATTAATAAAAAAGGGTAGATGTGATGGCTATTCTTGGTTGTCAACTTGACTATCCCTGGAATGAACTACACTCCAGAAATGGAGTGCACACCTGTGAGAGATTTTCTGCTTGGTTTGAAGTGGCTGAATCCACTTCTAGTCCAGACATTTAAGATAGGAAGACACAGGCTTTTGATCAGGATCTTGAAGTGGACAGGCACACCTTTAATCTGGGCCATACCTTTTGCTGGAAGACTGCATAAGGATGAGGAAAAAGGAAGCTCTTGTTCTTTGCTTGCTCCTGTCTTGGTAGCACTCTGTTCCTTCACTGGCATCAGGGTGTACTTCTTTGGGATTCCAGCATATGCTGAAAACCAGCTGAAACACCCAGCCTTGTGGGACTCAGCAACTATTAGATTCTTGGACTTTTCATTCACAGTTGGCTATTGTTGGTTTAGTTGGACTGCAGCCTGTAAATCATTCCAGTAAATTGATTATATATGAAAATGTAAGTGATTGTATATGTATATATGTTTATATATGAATTCAGAGATTTATTCCATAAGTTCTATGACTCTAGAGAACCCCAACTAATGTGGCTGATTTGGTCAAGAGCATGATGAGGAATCTGAGATGCATGTACCATTTCCAGCATGATAAACGGTCTCTATGGAATAAAGGATGGCATCTTCCTCAGTGAGGTTTTCATCCTGGAATAAAATGGAATCTTTGATGTTGTGGAGCGACTCTGGCACCTGAAGAGAAGGCCAGATTGAAGAAGAGTGTAGCTTGGCTCTGGAGGTTCAGAAAGAGCTGCACATCTAAAGTCTTCCAATGTCCCAGCACTTTGACATCCAGGCTGCAGCAGGGTTTCCATGGAGACCACACACCATCTCCTTTTCATCTGAGCTGTGGTTAATGTAGTTGTGTTACAGTGGCCTGGGGAAAATCTCAATTCCCCACAGCTCTGCACTGGTGCTAAGTGGTACTGTGTACTGGTAACCTGGTCACTGTGACGGTACCCTGCCCCTGAGACACACTGCCAGGTGTTTGCAGGCTGCAGCCTTGTGCTGCAAACTGTTGCCACACATTCCCAGGACAATGAGTTCCCAGTTAGTCACACCCCAGCTTCAAAGCATAAATCCATTAGGCATGTCTTGTGCATAACTGTTCTAAAGGATATTATTTCGTGTATAGTGTACATTGCAGTATAATGTAAATAATAAAATTTGCATATGGACAATGCAACCATCTACCCAAGTGCCATGTCAACAAAACAACAGAGAGAGAGACAATGAGAAAGCTAATGAAAATACATTTTTAAACCTGCATTTAAAATTGTTTATAGAAGCCAGGCAAAGTGGCACATGCCTGTAATCTCAGCACTCTGGGAGGCAAAGGCAGGCCTCTCAGAATTTGAGACCATCCTGATCTCCAAAGTTAGTCCAGGACAGCCAAGGCTGCACAGAGAAACCCTAATAGAGTGTAATCAATATTCAAACAGTACCCAAATCTATAAAATAAAACGAAATATCTTCCTTTTTCATGTCCCCTTCTCCTCATTTTATTCTTTACAAGTTACCATCTTAAAAATTGTTCCTATTTACCTCTGTTATTCTCAACATGTCTATATTCCTATTTCTTGATTTGTTAAACTTAACAAAATGGATTGATTCTATACTATGGAAGCACAAGAGGAACATGGTCAGATCTGTGTTTAGGAAGGACTATTTGCTGGCATGTGAAAGAAGGTTTGGCAGGCGCTGCAGAAATGAGGCAAGGACGTGGGTTGGAGGACTGGGTGAATGGGAAGGTTTGTAGCTGAGGAAAAGGCTCACTCAGAGCTAGAGGGAAGAGGATCACTCCTGAGTTCTGACTGCTGTGTTGGTAGGTGATGCTTCACGCTGTGAGGTAGGGATGCGCAGGAGAAAGCTGGTATTAGACAGAGGAAAGATGACGAATTTCGCTTGGCAATTGATATGATTACGGGAATACAGCGATGGGTGCCTTACAGGATAGTGGGACACAGGGTTGGGATGTACAGCGTAAGCGAAGACAGCGAGGCATAGATCTGTGAGTCAGTCATCAACGTAGAGTTTACTCATTTATCCCCCCTTCCTCCCTCCTTCCATTCCTCTTTTCGTTGAACACCCACTGATTGATGAGCTTGGATGAGCTTCATGCTGGGTAGAAAATGGTAAGAGAGTGGCAAATTCCTTCACCCCGTGGAGCTTTGAAGCTGCTGAAGACGATCAGCATGCACACACAAACTCACGAATACATATGTAATTATAGACTGTGGTAGGTGTTATCAAAAATTACGTTTATGCGAGAGAGTAACAGTATGAACCAAATTTAGACCAAGGAGGTGGGTGGGAAACATATGGACAGCACAGCTTCTCTATGCCCAGGCCTGCTGGACGCAGAGGAGCTGCAGAGGTTGTGAGCAGAGGGTATCAGCGAGGGCAGATGATGGGCAGGATCAGTACTAGCCTGTGACACTCAGGATAAGGAACAATCAATGGAGAACAACAATATAAATATAAGACAACAAACTGTTAATATGTCTATTCTCCTACCTTGATGCTATATGTTCACAGTGACAAAATACTTGCAAAGCAAGACTACTGGCAAAGTATCAAAAACAACCGAATACAAATATCACACATGTCCAGGTCATCTGCTAATGCTGATTGGAGGATCAACACATTTAAGAATGGTCATAGAGTCTTTGTTCATAATAGCCAGAAACTGGAAACAACCCAGATGTCCCTCAACCAAAGAATGGATAAAGAAACTGTGGTACATTTATACAATGGAATACTATTCAGCTACTTAAAACAAGGACAACATGAAATTTTCAGGCAAATGGATGGATCTGGAAAAGATCATCCTGAGTAAGATAACCCAGACCCAGAAAGACATGGGAGCCTACTACAGATGTCCTCTGAAAGACCCCATCAGACAGAGGATGAAAGCAGATGCTAAGACTCACAGCCAAACTTTGGGCAGAATACGGAGTCTTATGGAAGAATGGGGGAATAGAAGGACCCAGAGGGGACAGGAGCTCCACAAGAAGACCAACAAAGCCAACAAATCTGGGTCTGGTGTGTGCGTGTATGTGTCCAGTGGAGACTGATGTACCAACCAAGGACCATGCATGGAGTGGACCTAGGTCCCCTGCTCAGATGTAGCTGACAGGCAGCTCAGTCTCCATGTGGGTCTCCTAGTAAGGGGAGCAGGGGCTGTCTCTACACGGTCTCTGTTTCTTGTTCTTTGATCACTCCCCCCCCCCCCTGGCAGGGGGCCTTGCCAGGCCACAGAGGAAGAGAATGCATGAGACTTGATAGGCTGGGGTCAGTTGGTAGGGGAGGAGGGCTCCCTCTTTCTGAGGACTAGGGGAGGGGGAAGATGTGAATGGAGAAGGTGGGATTGGGATGAGATGAGAGAAGGGGCTATGATCAGGATGTAAAGTGAATACATTTGAAAAATTAAATTAACAAGGTACAATGTTTTGCTTTTTGAGTTGGTTACTCCATATTTTCTGAGCTATATACATACATTTGATTTGTATACTTTTCTGCATGGTTAACAGATACTTAAAAGATTTAAGATATACTTATGTCATACATTTTACTTTTATTGCTTTTATTCAAGTATAAATAATATGTTACACTGCATGGAAATAGCTTTTGTACTATACTAGAAAAAAAAAGAATGTCCACAAGTAGACAGAAGAATTTGAAAAAAGACTTTAAACATATTTTTTTGTATCAGTGACTATAACATTATCCTTTTTTTTCTTGATCTCAGTGGTGATTTTTGTCTTCCTCTCAGACTAGAAATAGTCTCTAGAGAAATGAGTTTTAGATTATTCAAAAGCAAATCAGCTCCTTCATGCCATGCAAACATTTTTTTGTTCTAGTTCCCTGTTTGTTGAAAGACTATATTAATAATGTTTCTTTTCCACATGTGGTTTCTTTCTGTGGAAAACTTATTTACTCTAATGGAAAACGTACTTAGTGTTTTTTTAAACAAAGAACATGCAGATCTGCTTCTTTTTTGCAATAACTAGTAAGTTCATATCAGACAACCAGAGCTGAAACTAACATAGAGGTCACTTTATTTTCTGACAAATTTGCAATTTCCCAAGACCCTTCTTCTTTTGTTTACCTTTTAATGCATCCTGCGCCTGTCTGAGTAACATCTAATTGCCTTAACAGTATTTAGTTGGATTTCTATCTGCTTTTGGTTCACCCTGCCAAGAAAAATGACCATGAATAGACATCTGTTTCTCACTCTTCCACAAATTGGAAAGTCCAGGATGCCAGGTCTGCTAAGGACTCACTTTCGGGATTGCAGATGGTCACCTTGTCATGTACTTCAGCAAAAGATAGAGAGGAGGCACTGCTCATCACATCAGTGGGCAAGGGTTCAGTGCAGGAATCTCTGGTAAAGCGCGAAGATGCAGAACATGGCACCTAACATGCACTCAGAGAAGTTGCAAGGTCATAGCTGAAGTGTTTTATCTGTATTTCCATCTTTTTGGGAGGTCTATAAGATATTGCTCATATTCACGAATATTTTCATACAATAGCATCACTACCGGCATATTTGATGTCATGCCTCCAAGTGTCAAATTAGAATTAAAGTCACCTATAGCTTCTGTGTTTTGGGTCGTCATTTTGTCTTGTATATATTTCTTTCTAATTATGAAAGTGCTAGTCTCATGGGACCTTCCTTTGACAATTTAAAAACTGTTAACGTGAAACTAAAATAATTTATTTTTTAAATCAATCAATTTGGTCTTCTCTTACAGATGACATCTCTACAGCAGTTTTCCTCCCCTCCTCTCCTCCCAGTCCCTCTCCCATCCTCCCTCCCTCAGATCCATTCCTCCTCCATTTCCTTTCAGAAAAGAGAAGTAAATTATATTAACAGTTTTATAAAAATAGGAATACTGGCAATTCTACCATTCTGTCTGTTAGGTACGTATGTAGATGTGGCTACCCTGAGATGCGGCATCCAGATGCCCTGTAGAGCAAGGCTGCCAAAGTGTTTGCCTCTGACAGCTCACATATAGGTCCCTCTGTGGAAAGTGTCCTCCCCTGAAGGTAGGTGCCTGTCTTAGAGTCCTGGCTTTTTTCCTGGAACAGTGGTTGGTTAATTTGGAGGTACCTCCAGGGAGGCAGTTGAGAGGGGCCATCCATCCCTGCTGCAGAACTTCCAATAAGTGTTAACTTCCGTTTGAACTGAAACTACATTGGAATTCCTCTCTCCTCTCACTCGCTTCTGCTTCCCCTTCCATCCCTCTATAATGAGTATGTTCTGTAAAAACTCTAACAAACTTCAGAATCCTGGTAATGTAACCAGACAAAAGCATAGACTCAGCACCATGCATTTGTGTCTAGGAACACACACACATACACACACATGAGAAAGAGAGACAGACACACAGACATATTTTAGAGTCATTTAAAATATTTACTATTGTATAATGTCCCAAAATATCAAACAGAACTCCTGAAAATACTGTACTGAAATCTGAAACCATAAATTGGATCTTTAAAGGATGCTGTAAACTGAATGGAAAGAGATGGACTATGGAAGACTTGTTATTTGCAAACTGGCATCTTCTATTCTTGTGCTGGTATAAGATACATAGAAGTACAAAAAAAGCAATGGTTAGAGCTTGTATTATATTCTCTTTACATGCTCAAAAGAGGGCTCAGTAGCTTCTTCTGAGGTGGTTGTTTACCCCTAAATAATGCTAAGGGGCTTTCTTTTCTTTTAAAGATTTGTTTTTAAGTCATGTGTATGTATATATACACATGGGTGTGGGTATGTGACTACAGACACCTGAGGAGGCCAAAGAGGGTGTTGAATTCTCTGGAGTTGGAGTTACAGGTTTGTTGGGAACCTAACTCTTCAAGAGCACTTGCCACTGTCCACCACTGAGCCAATCTCTTCAGCTCCATGGGATTTTCTTTGCTCTGGAACTTCCATTCCTTTATCTAGTGACGTGTGGCAAACTATTCTAAACTTTATGGTACAAGGCAAGGGCCACACACTGTTATTGTTGTCTTCTTCCCTTCTTGTCATAGGATGCTGACCGTGCTTAGCTTGCTTCTCTTCACAGGGGGCACTGGAGTCACTTTGAAAGCTTCTTCATACAGCCTGGCAACTAATGTTAGTTGAATTTCCAGAAGAGCTGGCTGTTGGCTGGAGGGTTTGGCCTCTACAGGAGTGCACTTTCTAATTGTGTGACACCAGAGGTTCAGTGACCAGGGTTCCATAAAAGAGCAAAGCAAAAGCTGCCTTAGAACTCAAGGGTGAGTCACTAAGACCAGACCATATTCAACTGGAAGATTAGACTCTCCCTGGAGGTGGCAGGAGGGACAGGAATTTTAGAAGAGCTTGTTTTCCAGTTCAACAACAGCAAAATGGAAAGACACAGGCTTAGGAAAAAGGGAATGGGGTAACTATTTAGCTATAGAAGATGCCTTTTTACACTCTCTGTGTTCTTTTAGAACTCAAGAGAGAGATGTCAAAAGAAGTCAATGCCACGGCTTGTTGGATTTCCCTTCACCTGTAGTCAGCATCTCTGTGTACAAGGCCTCTAAAACCCTTTTGAATGCCATGCACATTTGTGAAGTTTTCAATGTATGTTGGCATCCCAGGAGCTAAGATTTGAAGCTTCACTTATTAACACTTACAGATGTTGGAGAATGCGGTGTCCAGAGCCATATAGCATGTTTTAGTTAAATTTTTAAAGCAATCGACTTTGCTACCACTTTCCTCACTTTATACACAAAGAATCAAATTTAGAAAATTTGAATGGTACGTCCAAGTGTAGACCAACGATTCAGGTCCAGAAGGTTTATTTCCAGAGTCACATTCCTAATCATTTTGCTTGGACACTGTCTCTGCCTTTCAAATTGTTGAGAGCCACCCAGACCCATGACTTATGCCGATTTTTCCATGCTAGTTAGTGTTAATTGTCAAGATGACTAAATCTAGAATAGGATGGAAGTCAGGCCTCTGGCCATGGCTGTGATGGATTCTTTATTTTAAGGTTTATTATATTTCAATTTCTCTCTTTCTCTCTCTCTCTCTTTCTGTGTGTGTATGTGTGTCTGTGTGTGCATACATGTGTGTGCCTGTGGAGGCCAGAAGAAGGCATTGGCTCCCCTGGAGCAGGACAGTTGTAAGTCACCTGATATGAGTGCTGGGAACCAAATTCTGACTCTCTGCAACAGCAGCAAGTTCTTTTAACCACTTAGCCATCTTTCCAGCCCTGTGCGAAGGGTTATTTTAATCCTTGAGATGGGAGAACCAGCCTTGAAGTGTACAGCACCACTCTCTGGGCTTGGAGTCCTGGACAGAACTATCAAGGAAATGCAGATTAAAACTTACTTTAAGGTTCAGGATCTGGACAGATGGCTCAGAGGTTAAGAGCACTGGCTGCTCTTCCAGAGGCTTTGACTTCAATTTCCAGCAACTACATGGTGGCTCACAACCATCTATCACAGGATCTGACCCATATACATAAATTATATACATGAGGAAGATAACTTACCTTAAGGTTCAGTCTCACCTCAGTCAGAATGGCCATCATCAGGAACACAAAGGACAGCAAATGCTTGTCTGGGTGTGGAGAAAGGGAATACGTACATACTGTTGGTGGGAGTGTGAACTAGTGTGGACTGGAGATCCGTCTGGAGTTTTCTCAGAAACACTAGATATGACACCACTATGTTACTTTTCTGCATATGCATAAAGGACCCTATGCCCTGCTACAGAGAAATTCACACAGCCCTGTTCACTGCTGCTCTGTTCACAATAGCTAGGAAAAATCAAGGTTCACAGAGGAATGGGTAATGAAAACGTGGCACACACGCACCATGGAATATCACTCAGCCGTAATGAGAAATCAGTCAGGAAGTCTGCAGGCAAATGGATGAACCCAGAAAATTTACACGGCATGAGGCCATTCAGGCCCCTAAAGGAGAACCTCACATGTTCTCTTTCACACATGGTTCCCATCTTCTTAGCTTTTGTTGAGTGTGTCTACAGTGTTGAAGCTGGGAAACTAGAAATGGACTCTTGGTGGGAGTGAAGCGTTTGGGGAGGAGTAATAGTAGAATATAGGTGAGACGAAAGAAGAGAGGGAGAGTGATAGGACTACAAGTGTTTATACAGGTAGAGGAGTGACAGGGATGGGGAAGCGAGGGGCCAGGGCCAAGCCTAATCAAAATTAAGTGTGCCTGAAGAAGCTATTGGAAACCTGTCAATGATCTTGCAATCCAAGTAGGGAAGCTATGTGCTGTAGGAGAGAGTCTGTTGATGTTGTTTCCTAAATCATTGTTACCAAACTGCCTTCTAAGTAGTTTTGTTTATATCCATAAACTTAGGCTGTTTCCGACCTTGGTCAGAAAAAAATTTTATTGCAATGGGTGGTAGTTAATGCAGAGACACACTGCTGTCGAAAGTGCAGAGAACAAGTTACTGTGAGTGCAGAGCCATGGATGGGAAATCCGCCTTCACTCCCCTCTCCCAAGGCTCAGGTTACACTGCAGCTGAGAGAGGGAACAACCAGAGGGAGATGCTATCTTATTGACATGACTTGGCTATTCCACACATGAACTCCCAGCAGGTGTGGTTACCCGCACAAGATCAAGCCAATTAAACTTCTCAGTATGGAGGCGGAGGAGCTATTGACAGTTGGTGGCTGCGAGAAGATGGTCAGTTTTCTCTAAGGACATGGCCCCAGGGTGGGTTGACCATGCTCTATGCTTGGCAGTACACAACCTGGTAGCTTACATCCTTTCAGGAAGATGATCCAAGAGGAACACACATGTAATTCCCTCAGACTCAGCCTGAAGAATATCAGGAATTGTTCTGAGCTGCTCAGCGTGGGTGAGTGCCTGTGGGAAGAAAGCTTGCTAGAAGCAGGGCAGAGCATGAGCACGGTTTCTGCAGACGCCAGGTTCTTTTGCTTGTCCAACAAAGGTCTAGGAAATGCTCAACACAACAAAATAAAACACAGATTTAGACTATAACTTTGTCTCACTTACTGGCAAAGTTTTAAGAGTACTACTTTATAATTTTTATATAATCTCTACCGTGAGCTTGTTAATATTTTATATCTGAGTCACTTCTAGATTCAAGTGTTCATATTCTTTTTGAGATCAGATACTTTGGGAATATTAAAAAGTCATGAAATATCTTCCCAGGGGGGGAAAAAAGCACATATACGTAAACTTTCTCCTATTTCTTGATATGATTTATTATAGTTCATAGACTGGCGGAGAAATACCCTTGAGTAAACCAATGCAGAAGACTCATTTTAAGAAGGAAAATTAGATGTTAGTGTGGTATGAATTTGGACATATTAACATGTCAAGGGATCTTCTGTTACCTGCTATAGAAATGTTTTTTTTCCTTTCATATATTACATCTTGACCACAGTTTCCTCTCCTCCTCCTCTCAGCCTGCACCCACCCCTCCCCCAGCGCCCCTACCACTGTCTACTCCTCTTTCATATCCCTGGGTAGGCCTCCCTGGGATAGCAACCAAAAATGGCATGTCAAGTTGCAATGAGACTAGATAGGCACCTCTCCTCATATGAAGGCTGGAGGAGGCAACTCAGTGGGAGGAAACGGGTCCTAAAAGCAGGCAAAAGAGTCAGAGACAGCCTCCAGCTCCCGCTCTTAGGAGTCCTATAAGAAAACCAAGCTACACAACCATAACGCTTAAGCAGAGGGTCTAGGTCAGACTCATACAGGCTCCCTGGTTGTCGGTTCGCTCTCTGTGAGTCTCTATGGGCCGAGGTTAGTTGATTCTGTGGGTTTTCTTGTTGTGCCTTTGTCCTTTCTGTCTCCTACAATCCTACCTCTCCATCCCACACCCTTCCTCAGGATTCCTCAGCTCGCCTAATGTTTGGCTAGGGATGTGTGTGTGTGTGTGTGTGTGTGTGTGTGTGTGTGTGTTTTAAAACAATCTTCATATTGAATCTATCTTTACAAAGAAAGACACACATTCTGAAGTCACTTTTGTTCAAACTTTTTTTTTTTCCAGTTGACTGCTTTGTATTTCCAGCTATTCTATGTCTGACATATTGTGGACAAGATACTTGGATATTTGACTGTGAATTTGGTTTTAGCCTTGAAATCCTCTAAGTAGGAAATAGAAGAGTCCTGTTTTAGATGGAAATAGAAGAGTGTAGAATGTGGGGCAATGACTTGAATCCCAGAACTAATTTAAGATTGTTGAGTGCCTGCTTCTTTTCATCCCAAAATGGCAAGAGTTGTATATTTGAGACACAAATGAGAGGTTTTGGTTGTGTTCAGGAAGACTGATTTGTTTCAAATATGGAACCAGGATGCCCTGCTCTCTAATTCTTCATGCTAGGTCAATATGAGGAAGAGAGACTTATTGTCTTCGAATGGGCTAAGGGTATCTGACTTTCTGATACCACCACCTTGGTTAACAACTCATGTCTTCTACGAGGACTCAGGATTCCTTACCTCCCCTTCCAGGATTCTTAAGCTAGCAGAATAGGGTCGGAGACGTGGCTCAGTGGGCAAAAGTTTTTGCTATAAAAGCTTAATGACCTGAGTTCTACCTCAGAACCCACAGCGGAAGGACAGAACTGATTTCCAAAATTTGTTCTCTGACCTCCACATGCATGTGTGGCACACACGCACATACACACATCAACCTTCCTGCTTATATAATAATAATAATATATAAAAAACAAATAATAAAAAACAAATAATAAATAAAATAAGTTTTAGAAAATTAAAAGATAGCAGTGTAGAGAAAGTGTTGGTTCCTTGCCTTGGTTCACATGATCTCTCTTTTATTTACACAGAAAAAGCATGGACAGTGTCCTTCTTAAATACTGTGATAAAGTAATTATCCTTGCCATGATGTAAAACTTGGAACCATAATTAACTATGTGCCACGTTCATCTCTTACATATCACCTCAAATCTTCTCAGCTCTGCCGATCACTTTTCCCTTCATTTGTTGAGGTAAACATGTAGTTTTGCCGGGACAGCACCTCCTCTCGAGGCCCTTGAGCGCCTCTCGTCTGATGTGGGGCTTCTTGGTAGACCCCTCACGAGCACACTTGGTGCCTACTCTGGTTAAATTAGACTACGGCTCTCAGTGTCCACTCCCTTCCCTTGCCACCCATTGTCAAGCACTTCTCTTCTCAGAGCCTCCTGGTAGGTGAGATGGTGATTTTATCTGTCTCCCTGACTTTGGCTTTATAGCTTGCTGCGTCCCATGGAATCTGAGCGCACGCAACGTAGAGAAGGGATTTAGAGATGTCTCTGTGGTTTGAATCGGCTTAGTGTTTTCCTAGTCATCATGAGAAGCATGCGCCAGGCACATTTTATTCCCAAGACAGACATGTAGACTAGAAATAAACCTAACTCCCTCACAGAGCCTGAAGCAGAGCATGGCCATTGACCCTTAATGAGAGACTCTTGCATAAAAGAATGAATGTTTTATAAGCCAGAGAAACTTATAGTTAGTTATCATGCATCATTTTCATCAATAGTTGGATATTATACGTGTGTAGCCTGTGAGTGCCCTCTGGTAACGAGACACAGTGGCTAAATGCTTCCCTCTTTTAAGTCCTGGACTTCATACATATCTCCTATGGTCCTGGGGCATTGAGTAACACAGCATCTACATCGGTGGCTGACTTGGCAAGCCTTCCTTGGATTGGTTCTCCCCTTCCTAATTTTGCATTCCCAGGCAACTGCTATTGCTTCTTGGACTCTGCTTCCCATAGAATATTCATATCGAAGCCCTTGTTTCACGCTTTGCTCCCCGAGGAACCCGAGTGAAGACATTGTGCTTTTACTTCTAACTTTCACTGACTACAGGTTTACATGCATTGTTCAGATACTGGAGATCTCAGGGTGTTCGTTGTCTCTGGCCCGTCAGACTTTTGCTAGCAGCTGGGCAGTAGTCAAATTCACTTACTCTTCTTGAGTGTTTCTGGGGCCGTGGCTCTCAAGCCTCCCCAATGCCACCATGTAACACAGTCCCTGATGTTGTGGCGACCCCAACCATAAAATTATTTTCGTTACTAATTCATAACTGTTATTCTGCTACTGTTGTGAATTGTCACGTAGATATCTGATATGCGGGACGTGTGACATGTCATCCTGTGAAAGGGTTGTTTAATATCCCCCTACTGCCTTCCCTGCCCCAGCACAAAGGGGTCGAGACCCACAGGTTGAGAACTACTTTCCTAGGGGATGACCGGAATGGTGGGCATATGAGGGAAGATGAGGAGCCAGTGGTGACCTGACTGAGCATAAAATGTTGTTTTCCCTTACTGTCCAACAGACTGTAAGGCCTCCTCTGTCAGCGTAAACACAGTTCTTGTTATTGCCCAGCTCCGTCCAGCCACTTCCTCCTTGAGGGGTTTGGCAAGCATAACATTGAATAAGGACTTTGTAGCTTGGAGGCTTCCCCAAAGATTGACTCGGGAATCGGTGGAGGGTTAAAGTTGCTGGATGATCATTATCAAATATGTAGGAATTAGTTGGGCTAACAAACAGCCTCTTATTTTCTGTTACTTGGTTTTATGCTTAGCGTCTTAACTGTGTTACCTCATCAAGATAACCCTACACAGTCTGTTTTCTTTGCTTTCCAGGTGAGGAAATCGAGATTCCGGCAAGCAAAATAGCTTGTTTAAGGTCATGTGTATAGAAAAATGGCAAAAGCAACTTAGTTTGTCCTCCTTCAAAGTGCATTCTTTGTTCGGGAATACATGTCTCTTCATGAGTTAGATGCTGTCTTAGGGTTTCTATTGCTGTGATGAAGTGCTATGACCAAAAGCAAATTGGGGAGGAAAGGGTTTATTTGGCTTATACTTCAGATTCACAGTTCATCACCAAAGGAACTCAGGACAGGAGCCTCAAGCAGGGCAGGAACCTGGAGGCAGGAGCTGACAGAGGCCATGGAGGGGTGCTGCTTAATGGCTTGCTCCTCATGGCTTGCTCAGTCTGCTCTCTTATAGAGCCCAGAGCTGCCAGCCTACGGAATGGCACCACCCACCATGAGCTGGGCCCTCCTGCACTGATCACTAACTGAAAAAATGCCTTACAGCCGGATCTCAGGGAAGCATTTTCTCAGCTGAGGCTTTCTTCTCTCTGATGACTTTAGCTTGTGTCAGGTTGACATAAAACCAGCCAGTACAGGTGCCAAACCAACGTGAACATAAGATCTCTTCTAACTCAGAAATTCTTTAAAAGTCTTTAAAGTTTTGTAACAAGGCATGGTAGCAAAGGGAATATATTAATAGTATATGAGATTTGCTTCCCACCTGATTTTTTTTTCTTCTTTTTCTTCATGTTTTTAGGGCAAAGGGGTCCAGAAACTGAAAAGAGTAATACATGGTAACTGTTTTAATGAACAAAGGAACACAGTGGTTTTCACATTCAGATCAAGCCTGAGGTTGTTTTTCTGGCTCCACACAGGCCTCTGTAGAAGGCAGTTATTTACAAGTTGGGTGAAGCTTTTGCTGGGTAGCTGTGACTGGGGTGGAGAATATGAGCCATGGAGGTTTGTGCCAGTGTGGGGGCCACACCTGGGAAGGTGTAGGTGCTTTTCAGAAAGACAACCATTGTAGTCAGGGGTGTCCTGTGCCTGGGTAGCCTCTGGGTGCTTGAGAAAGATTGTAAGTGCTACATATGATACAAAAAGGAAAAAAGAAATGCAAGGGAAGTTGGGTTTGGCCCAAGAACTTATGATCTGAGTCATAGAGACGAGAAAACACTTGACAGAAGGGAAGCGGGTGTGTTGGGAAGATATGAGTGCAGAGACAGAAAACAGCAACTCTGTGGCCCTGAGAGAGTGCTGAGAACTATACCATACCCTAAGTCAGGAAATGAGTGACAGGTAGGCTGCCCCGAGGCCTGGAAGGTGCCCACGGAAAGCTGTGCTCCACCTTTTACCTTACCATGAATACCAGTGCCGAGTCCTATGATAAACAAACTGCCTACACTTAAAAGTACTGTATTACTTGAAAATATGTTATAGGCAAGCTATACTTGTTGTTGTTTGGTTTGGTTTGCTTTTTTTTTTTTTTTGACACCAAGTTTCTCTGTGTAATCACCCTGGCTGTCCTGGAACTCACTTTGTAGAACAGGCTAGCCTTGAACTCACAGAGATTCCCCTGCCTCTGCCTCCATGCCTGGCTTGCAAACTAAAGAGTCCAGAGTAGCAGGATTGGTGACCCATGTCTGTAAGGATTATCCTAGCACTTGGGAAGTTGAGGCAAGGAATTTGTGAGTTCACATTTCCTCACCGAAGAACAACCAAACAACAAGAAAACAAACAAATAACAGATAAAAGGAGAAAAATGATCTGCAGTAAAGAGAATTGTGGTTAAGATACTTCATGACACAAATGGAGTGGGCTCTTTGTAAGGTAGGTCTTTCCTCCTGCCCTTTAGCTCCCAGAATAACAGCTCATGACACTCATTAAATATTATACAAATACCGAGGCTCTTCTTTGACTAGCTCAGAACTTAAAATAACCCACTATACTAATCTACATCCTGCCATATGGCCGGTTACCTGATCTCAGGCACCATTCCTCCGTCTTTCATCACATCTTGCCGGCTGAATCTCACGTGCCTGGCTTTATCCCAGCATCCCTTCTGCCTGCAGGATGTCCCACCTATTTCCTGCATCAGCCATAGGCCATAGGTTTTTTTTTTTTTAATTGACAGGTGTGTTGCATCTGTACAAAACAAAAGAGATTTCTTTGACAACTATTGAGCTATTTTTATGCAAATCTGACCACTAGCTTGGGAAGAGGACACGTAAGGGCAGCATAGTTCATATTTCTATTACCTTGGATACTTGTTTATAAATAATTTTGACAGGACCAGAGCTGTCACAGGATACACCAAGATCAAGTCCTCAGCACAAAGGAGATTTATTTGCCTCAGAGGGACAAAGGGCAGTGAATAAGAGACATGGACCAGAGAGAAGGGAAAAGAGGAAGATGGTGTATATGCTCCAGAGGGTCAAAGGACTGCCTCTCGATAGAGAAAAGATGGAGGTGGCCCATAGGCAAGTGTCAGTGTTTAAAGGGAAAAGGAGGAACTCCATGTTAGAATGAGGTATTTAATTTTTATTATACATGTTAATCAGGGAAGCCAAAAGGGAGCCTTTTGATTGCTGGACATCAGTACTTTGATAGCTGGACCTTGGTGGTCAGCCTCAGGAGGAGGACGTGGCCAAATAAAGGAATAGATCTTGGTGGCTAGCTTTAAGAATATAAAGTAATGGTTTTTAACATGGGGGAGAAGGGTAAAAGGCAAAATCTGTCAACACCATGTGTGTTTGCCATGCTCAGGCTTGTGTTTGTCACGCTCAGGCCGCCTGAGCCCTTCAGGGTTTTTAAAAAAATTTTTTTTCTCCCAATTTCCACACACTATACTCTATTATATTTAGTGGGGCTAGTCATGTACCTTTGTGTCAATAAAACATTTTTGAAACATTCATTATTCTCTGCTTGTTAACAGAAATTCAATGTAACCAAAATTACAGACTATCTTTTAAGAATTAAATATCATTAATTAGGAATATAGAAACCCAAAGTAAGGGCCAAGAGATAAGGTGTATTTAAAAATGGTAATTTGGGGGGAAAAAGAGGATGGGGTAAAAAAAAGGAAAAAGAAACAGATGACATTCCTGTCAGATCGTCACATTAACATAATGATATTTCTGAGACACTTGGTGATAAAAAGCTGATTTAACTCTGAGGGACACCAATGAGCTCCAATTTGCTCTGACCTTCTCTATTCTTAGTCGTGAATGTCAACCTGATGTAGCCTAGAATCATTAGAGAAGGGGAAGCCTCAACTGAGGCTCTGTCTAAGTTAGATTGGCCCGTGGCAGATTTATCTTGATTAGTAACTGATACTCCAGATTCAATCCAAAATGGAGACACCAGTTTGCCGGAGCCCGCCAGCAGAGCAGAACGGGGTTCTGAGTCGGGAGTGAGGATTGAAATTAATAATGCACACTACACATAATTATGTTCCGAGAGGCTTCTGGCCACTTGCTCATGGCCCTAATGAGCCCTAGAGCGTCAATATGCTCTACATCCGAAAAGCCACGAGAGCAGACAGCCTTCTTTATTTATACAAACAGTTTACATGAGGGGTTAATTTTCACAAGGAAGTGAGGCAGAGTTGAGACCTCAAGCAAGCTCTCCCACCTGCTGTCACTAAACAAAAGGGGAATGGACTTGCAAATCCTTCCCTGTCTCCAAGGGAAGGCCTGGAAAAAAACTGTCTTCCTGTGCTGAGACTAGCATTTTAAACAGCTGCCAAAGCAGCTTCGACCCGGCTCACCACAATTCCCCCTTTTATATTTATTAAAAAAGATATTTATAAGACCATAACTTATGAGTTATGGAGCAGAAGATTGTGCCTGTCTTAGGTTGTTTCTCCCAACGGAATATTCATATCCATAATTTGGCATATGATTTTTATCATTTATGCCCCACTGGACCGAAT
>CM053751.1:41056089-41081716 GCA_028658305.1 Pachyuromys duprasi
CATCTCCCTGATGGCTAAGGACGTTGAGCATTTCTTTAAGTGTTTTTCTGCCATTCTATAATCCTCTACAGTCAGTTCTCTTTTTAGTTCCATACCCCATTTTTTAATTGGATTATTTGGTTTCTTGCTTTTTAACTTCTTGAGTTCTTTATATATACTGGATATTAGCCCTCTGTCAGAAGTAGGATTGGTAATGATCTTTTCCCAATCTGTTGGCTGTCGTTTCGTTCGGATGTCTGCCTGTCCTTTAAAAGCTTCTTTTTAACCCCAAAGCGGAAAGCTGGAGCACTCCGGAAGATAGGACCTCAGGCTAATGTCAGTATCTGCAGTTGATACTGGAAGAAAAAAAAAAAGCTGTTTTGCTTATTAACTTGGATTCCATAATGATTTCATGCTTATCATGAGGTAAATTATTTAGTAGACGACAACAACAAAAAACAGAAACAGCCCACTTTTGTCATGGGGATGAAGAAAGGCAGAGTGTTCCAGATCTGTGGCTGCTAAACCCATCACAGGCAGACAATGGGTAAGGATTTCCAAATGGCTAAGACCAACAATTTTAAATAGTAGTGGTCTTGCGCACAAATTAAACATATCATCAGAATAAAAGGCTTGATTTTTAACATAGGTGTGTGCATTTGGGAGAATGGAAAGACAGAGAGAGAAAGAGGAAGAATGATTGATATAGACCATAACCTGATAACTCAAGAAACATATTTTCAGCCTTAGTACAGTTATTTTTTTCATTTTGTGAATAAAGAAACAACCATAAAAATGATAAGACTTATGAATAATATAGAGGAAAGATTCAGGTCATACTGTACCCAGAAGTGATCTTTATTTCCTGCCTCAAGTAAGAAGATCTTAGAATTTTTTCACAGATACACAACATTCTTTTTATAGAAGTATTTTGTAGGAGACATTTGCAGGCACCATTCTATCCCATAGTTCCCCCCAAAGGAACTTCCTGCATTCTCAAAAATACCAAAACTCCAGGAAGCACAAATCTAGGGGCTTTGTACAGATCCTGGTGGCATTCTGTCAGAGCACAGCGACTAGGGCAGTAGATGACAGGTCAGCATCGCATGTGGATGAATGTGAAAGTATTGTTTAAATCAGAGCTCAGCGCATTACAGACACTCCAGTGGTCCTTGGGGTGGTCTCTTATTATCAAGTCCAGTACAAGAAGGGGCATGGACTTGACGTGAACATGGTCAGGCAACCAAACCGAGGACTAGTAGGGACTGGAATCCTCAGGGCTTCATGTACGTCTCATTTTCTTAAAATCTCTATTTACTAAACAGTTTAGTAAGAAATTACAATGTAAACCTAGGGCTGGGCTACCCAGCTCTTTGTTGCCTTCCCTTGCCACCATCTTTAACTAACCATCGTCAAAATTCTGAGCTTCATTTCTAGGAACAGTATCTACATAGAAAATATTCCAGAATGAAGTTGAAGGGCCAAAGGCTTTATTATTTTTACTCTCAAAGTGTCTTTCCTTATAAACCTGTAATGTACAATGAGTAGAACGAATAATGTATGTATAGTTTGGTATGTGGACATGGTTCAAAGCAAAATGGTTCCAAGTGTATCAGTGTATACCTGCCCTAAGACAAGAAATCGGATCTTACGACTAGTCTCCATCCTTCCTTATTCCATTCCTCATCGTCCTTACCAGAGAAAAATATTGGTTGGCATATTTAATCATTTTCTTGTTTTCCTTGATGTTATCGAATATATGACTCTTTTAAAAAAACTTTTAATTGATTCCTTTTGAGTTCCACATCATGCATCCTAGTCTTTCTCATCCCCCTGTTCCCTCATATCCCTCATTTGCCTTTGCAACCTACCCCCAAAATAACACACACACACACACACACACACACACACACACACACACACACACATACACACCACACACACCATCACCACCACCACCAAAAACAACAAAAACAAAACATGCCATTGTGGAAGTTGCGGTAGGTCACAGTATACTACACAACAGATACCTCTGTCCACACACCTTTACTTGCAAATGTTGGTTGCAACCTGTCATTGGTCTGGTTCAAGATCTCTGGCTTCTGCTACACCATCACTGGGCTTCCTCCCGGTTGCCCTGTTGTTGCCCTATGTCATGGAGATCCTGCAGCTTTGGAGCAGCAGGACTGGCTTTTTAATGTATCCCAACCATTCCAAGATGATGCAGACTTTGGGGTGAGCCAACTCAGAGCCCTGGATGCGGGCCTGGGTGGCAGCTGAGCTTGTCAGCGCTCCGGCTCCCCCTTATCCACACCACCAGGGCGAGCATCGTGCTGCCCAGTCAAGGTGCAGGGGGCCACTCTCCCCAAGTGCTGCAGCCTGTGAGGGGCTGGGCCAGCTCTTCTGTGCACCTGCCGTCAGAACTGGCTCACCTGGGCCCCTCCACCAGCGCCAGCTCCGCTGTGCTGGCCGGGCAAGGTGCAGGGCCAGCTCACTCACTCTCCGGACTCCAGCGTCAGCATTCCGGACTTCTGCAGGCGGTGAGGGGCAAAAGCAGGAGGAGGCATCACTCTCGCGCCCACATCCCCTCACAGCTGATGAGCGGTCGGGCCAGCTCTCCAGTACTCTAGCCCTACACCTGCGCCCTTCCTTCCCTCTTCCACCACCCGGGTCAACTATGCTGTGCTGTCCAGATGAAGTGCAGGGCGCACTCTCTTAAGTGCTGCCACTCAGAGAGATGCGGCCAGGTCTCCAGAGCGCCGCATCCTGTGAGGGGCAGGGCCGGTTCTGCACAGCTCCTGGATCTCCACATGGTCCCCAGAGGCTGACCTAACTGGGGACATCCCTACGTTCTCTAGTGGTAATATGAGCCACGGACATCAACGTGACCCCCTGCCTCTGCTTAGCCGTAGATGCAGACATGGCCCTCAGTGGCAGCTCAGGCTGGGGCCTCATCATGGCTCCAGGCAGTGGGGATGGCCGCTCACAACAGGCTTCTCCCCTCCACCTGCCAGTTCCATCTCTCTTCTCTCTCTCTCTTGTCCGATCACCACCTCATACTCGCGCAATGTGGTGGCTACTGCTGCAGACTGGTCCCATGGCCGGTGAGCCCCCTGCGTGGTGTGGTGGCAAGCAAGGGTATCTATGGCTCCCCTGTGCCATGCGCTGGAGAGCAGGTCTGTGGGTGGCATGGCGGTCCTCAGGTCTCTGCCTTCCTCTTCCCGCATGGTAATACCTGGATTTGATTTTTATGAGTCCTAGGCATAAGACAGCTTTGGCCTCCAAGCCGGGCATCAGGCTAGGATGAAGGAGGGACTGCCTCTGCTCTGCCCCTGGCTGATGTAAGAACACCACCACCAACACGGTGTCTCTTTGTCATTGCCGGGGGCCTGTATGTGGCTCTTTAGGCAATATTTTCGCTTTACATGTTTTAACTAGAGTCATGGTGTGCTTTCTTTGACGACTTGGTTTCTCACTCAGCAGGGAGTGATGAGAACAGGCCTTCCCATCTTGGCCTTGATATAAAAGTGAGTGATTTGGCATTCAGCAATAAGTGGGAGATTTACCCCAGCTTTACTTCCGGCTTTTTATTTTTTTTTTTTCCGGCTTTTTATTGAGCATTCGTCTGCCAGCAAAGAGTGTTTACTTGTCCCATTTGCCCGAGATTCTTTGAAAATTTGCAAGTGAACGTTGGACGAAAGCAAATATTCCCCCTTGGTCTTTTAGAGCTGATCTCAATGTTTTTCTAATTTTAAACCCTGGATGCTGTTCTGATATGCATGGCAACGTGACCCTCAGTTTCTGTGGGTTGACTGATGGCCCCAACTGCCTGCCACCCTACCGGACCCAAGTGCTAGGTTCACAGTGAGGTCAACATCTTCACAGGCTATTCCTAGTCAATGGCTGAACAGGCCAAGATTACAGTTGCAGGGCTATTTTCACAGTGAAGGACAAGACAAGAACTCAAGGTTGACATGTTCAGTGCACCGTCATTCATTGTCAAGTCTGGATTGACGACTGGCAAATGGAACTGCCGGGCTTTCACTGGAAATCTCTGTCTCCTAAAATTTTGATGCTTCTTTTTTAAAACATGATTTAGTGATGGCATAAGCCTTTCAGATATGGAGGAAAAATGAAAAGGACCCCAGCAATGGAATAATTGATCATCAATGAATAATATTCTCATCGAAGATGGAGCTAAAATTGGGAGGGTAGCATCTTCTACATTAGAGCTTATGTCACATTTAATGTATACAATATTGGGCTTATTTCAAATTGTTTTTGTGGGTTTTCAAAGTCTCCAAAAGAGAGGTAATACAAAGTGGATGGGCTTTTAAAACATGTATGTATGTATGAATGTATGTATGTATGTATGTATGTATGTATCTATCTATCTATCTATCTATCTATCTATCTATCTATCTATCGTATGTCTGTGTAAATATATATATATATATATGGGGGGGGGAATACGTACCCTTGCATTTGTCTTGAGGTCAGAGGAGAAGTGGGTTCCCCCTTCCACTATGTGGCTTCTGGGAGTTGAACTCAGGCTTTGGCAGTAAGCATCTTAACCCACTGAGCCATCTTGTCAGCTGAGCTTTTCTTAAAATGAAATACATACTCTTGTAAATGATTGCAGTAGGAAGAAATGGAGATGGCAGAGCCAGTAGGGAAAGGGTTGCTGATGAGCTGAGGGTTTAAAAAGTCACACCCCATGATGGAAGATAAAAATCTGATCCAATATTACCAGATCATATTTTAAGATAACAATTCTTATACCTCTCTCTGTCTGTCTCTCTCTCTCTCCCGCCACTCTATCTGTCTTCCTTTTGCAAATGGGTTCAGCCAGAGGCATCAGCAGGTTTTAGAAGGTGATGATGGAGAGTGTGAGGTTGGGGCACCTATTCTTCTGTCTCCCCATCTCTCTAATACCTGACCCTCTGACTATGTTTCAGTCTCTGGATTCCAGTACTGGCTTTCTCTGCTTCACGCTGGCCTACAGGATAGTCCCTCTCTTGACTCTTATCCACACTGAGGTACTCCACTATCGTTCTTATTTACTGTAAACATTGTCTACAGCTTTGTTGTAGGTCTCTTCTTTCAATTACTTAGTGCCATCTGTTTCCATCTGATATGCTTCCTAATTAAGGAGCTGTCAGTTTTTTATTCTCTTCAGGTGCCTTTACCGTCTCTGCGTGCTCCCTTAATTCTGCCCACATTACCCTAGTAGTCCCATTAAAATTCCTTCATGCCTGTCTTCTGGAGTAAGGAGTGGACTCTGGGTCCTCCCAAGACCCTGGCTAACATACTAAGTTAGGATGTGGTGAGGAATGCATCTGAACTGCCACAGATAGGTAAAATGTGCAGACCTGAATCCAAATGCACCACTGCATGAAACAAACACAGCAGAAAACTAGAGACGAATTAGTTGTTGACATTGAAGTTCTGAAAAACAGAGTTTCCAGAAAACTTATATCGGTAAAAAATAGGCTCCTAGCTCAATTGCAGAATGGACTGTTAAATATTATGATTGCTTGAGAAATGATCTTCACTGTGACACCAACATAGATTTCTTTCTTTTCCTACTAAATTTATTTATTTATTCACTTTACACTCTACCACAGTCTCCTCCCTTCTCTCCTCCTAGTCCCACCCTCCTACCTTCTTTCCCTTTTCCCCCTTCCGTTCTTCTCACAAAAGGGGAGTCTCCACACTCCTGTATCAACCCCATCAAATAACATCAGGACTGAGCACATCCTTTTTCGTTGAGTCCAGGCAAGGTAGCCCTGCTAGGTAGAAATGATCCAATAGCAGGCAACAGAGTCCATGTCAGAAACAGCTCCCACTTTACTTGCTAAGGAAACCCTGTGAAGACCAAGCTGCCCATCAGTTACGTATGTGTAGGGGACCTATGTCCAGTTCGTGCATGCTCTTTTGTTGTTGTTTCAGTCTCTGTAAGCCCTCGTGGGCCTAGGTTGGTTGACTCTGTTAGTCTTCTTGTGGAGTTCTTATCCCCTCCAGGTCCTTCTATCCTCCCTACCCTCACTTCCACAAGACTCCCTGAGTTCCACCCCATGTTTGGCTCGAGAGACTCAGTGTCTGTTTCAATCTCCTGCTGGGTAGAGCCTCTCAGAGGACAGCTATGCTAGGCTCCTATCTGCAAAAATGGCAGAGTATCATTAATAGTTTCAGGGGTTGGTTCCCTACCGTGGGGTAGGTCTCAGGTTGGGCCAGTCATTGGTTGGACATTCCCTCAAATTCATTGAGAGAAAGCAGTAAATTTTTTCAATTGTTTAAAGGGATAGATACTTGTTAGACCATGACCTCTGTGGAGTACAAGAACACTTTAAGAGAAATATTGTTGTAGTCTAGTAGAGAAATGAACGCTAGCTGAAATTTTATTTAAGTTGTTCAAGTAAAGGTTTTCATTCTTGCATGGAGGGGGTTGTTGCAAATTAATGGTGAGTGTCAGATTAGAAGCAAGTCTCCTGGGCATTCTCAATGGCTTTGTTTACAGTCTTGTTTAAAAATGTCTCCTAGACATTGATTTGAAGTACATGAAATGAAATTCACCATCTACAAATTTGACAAATTGTTGAAGAAAAGATAATATTCTGGGTTATACAATCATGGTTTCAAATTACCTCAATCACTTGGAATTTTAAAATGCAAAGGAAAGATAAAATGCAATAGATAAAGGCATAATGGTTGGAAAGGAAGAAACACAAAGTGACATTATTCATAGATAACATGATTGCATGCGTAGAAAGACCAAAAGAATCTACAAACTATATTTGTGTGAAGTTGTCAGGCTCTCTAGAAAATTGGCATTTGTACAAAATTAGTCTTAGTTACACATTAGCAACAAATACAGGATAAAATAAAAAGACCTTATTTGTAATAACGTAAAAACCATTACAGACCTAGGAAGACATTTAATAAAATGCTTGTATGCCTTTTGTTCTAAGTAGTATAAAACATCATTGAGAGAATTAAAAAGCAGCTGAACACGTGGAAAAAGGGGCCAGGATTGTGGATTGGAAGACCAAGAATATAAAGATGTCAGCAACACAGAAATGGATTCAACAAAATTCTAGTCAAGACACCTGGGATTATTTTGTGGAGAGTGCCAGTATAATTCCATGATACATGTGGAACCACAAAGAGCCAAAATCTATAAAGGAGAGGCAAGTTAAGCAAAGAGACAGAATCCACAGGTGCATTTTACCTGGTTAATGATAGAGAAACCACTCAATCCAACATAGAAAACCACTCAACCCAATACAGAAAGGAAAGGCTTCTCAATAAATGATGTGGAGTGTACTGGATATCCAAACAGAAAAACAAGCAGACAACAAAACAAAAATACATCTTGGTCCTTGTCTCATGCTTCCAAATCTAACCCTAGATGAGTCACCAATCTCAATTTGAAAAGTAAAACAGGAAGATTAAGGGAATAACCAACCACGTTCTGATTGAATCTAAGGGCTGCTCTGCCAGAGAGAATTCATATCTGTTATAATAAACTGTTCAAAGGCTCATGGCAGGCTGGGTGTGGTGGTGCATGCCTTTAATCCCAGCACTTGGGAGGCAGAGGCAGGAGGAACTCTGTGGACTGAAGGCTAGTGTGGTCTACACAGTGGGTTCCAGTACAGCCAGTGCTGCACAGAGAAACCCTGTCTCAAAACAAAAACAAATAAACAAAATGCTCATGGCTTGGTCGCTAATAAGCCCTAATGGGGAGCCTTCTACCATTGTTTTACTAAACAGACATGGTGTCAAACTGCCTTTTAAGTCTTTATGTTTAGGTCCATGGATTAGTGTTGCTCTCAGCCTTGGTCAGAGAAGCTTCCCACTGGAGAATTGGTAACTGGTCAAAGTGCTAATAAGTGACTGCTGAGTCCTTATTTCAAAAGGGGATATCTACATCATCACAAACTCCAAGGCTCAGGAAATGCCATGGAAGAAGGGCCGGAGGGAGTGAAGGGGGCAGAGGATGGGAGGGAGGGCTGCTGTGAAATGCTGCCTTCTGGACATGGTGTGGTTGTTGCACTCATGCATAAGATCACCCCCAAGAAGCCAGTATGCCAGCAGGTAGCGCTAATCAGACTCAGTGCGTTATAAAAGGAAATAGGCGACATGGAGGTGCCAGCAGGGTGTGTTACCAAGTGTGTGTGGAGAGTGGGAGAGAATGCTGGGTGGGTGGTGTATACCATCAAAGCACATGCCTCCAAAAGATAACGAAGTAAAGCAAAGCCTTTAATACAAAAGATAGTGGGAGCATCTCATAATTTGGAGTAGACAAAGATTTGCTGGAAAGGTCATAACATGGAAAGAATTAGTTGCACTATGTTAAAATTAATAAATTCTTTATATCTTTAAGAGAATAAAGCAGCCGTCTGAGTATATAATGAAATACCACTTAGCAATGAGACTGACCTCACAGTAGTCATCACGACAATGTGCGTGAATCCCAGAGTTATAATTGGGCCCAAAGAGCACATACTATGATTACATTTCTGTAAAACACTAGAAGTTAGTCTGTGCTGCTTTCTGGATGTATTAGTTACTTTTCTCACAGCTGTGGCTGGAGCAACTTAAAGAAGCAAGGTTGAGTTTGGCTCACAGTTCGAGGGTGCATTTCAACACGGACAAGGCATGACAGCTGGAGTGGGAGGAAGCTGGCAGCCCTGAGTCCACACTCAGGACGTGGAGGGAGAGAGGTGAATTCCGGTGCTCAGCCTGCTTTCAACCTTTCATTCTGTTCAGGAGCTGGGGGAATGGGATAATGTCTCTTGGTTTCAGTGTAGGTCTTCCTTTTCACTTAAGCCTTTTCAGAAATACCTTCACAGACACACCCAGAGGTGTATTATCATAGTGATTCTAAGTCCTGTCCAAGTTGACAGTCAAGATTAACTAACACACCGAAGTAATAGTTCTTCTTGGGAAAACTATGGCTAATCGGAGGATGGACATAAAGAGGTTTTGGGGGATACTGGGTCATACTCTTCTTTTGGCTGCTTACAAATGTGAATTTGGTGTGTGAAAAGTCCATTGAGCTATGAATTGGCATTTGTACTCTCCTACAGGTGTGTAACTCATCAGTGAAAATGTTGGCCATGAGAACAAATCTGAAGCTTTGAGCTGAAGTGCAAATGAACGAATTGCACAGATATTAGTTGGGGAGTCTGTGTCACATGGTTGCTGAGCATGGGGCATCTTTGGAAAGCACTTCTGAAAAATGGTAGTCAGGGAGAAGAAAAGCCAAAAAAGGAAAGTATTTGCAGTGTATTAGTCTATTTGCCACTATAACGTCTGCAATGGAATATTTTTAAGTGGTTTATTTAGCTCTTAATTTTTGAGGGTCAAATACCAAGATTGGGTGGCCTTCTCTATTTGACTGGTGAAATTCCCTGGGCTGCCTCACACCATGGCAGGAACACATGGAAAACAGAGAGCCTGCAGCATAACAGGAAGCCAGGGTGTGACTTAGGGGTCAGGCTGCTCTTTTATAACAATTGACACTCACAGGAACTACCTGGAATCCTACCAGAATTCTGTAATCTTTTCTGGAGCCAATGCTGCCAATGAGCTAACCCTACCTCCTGAGGGTGCCTTCTAAGAGGCTTCTAAGACACGGACCTTCAGGAGACACTCCTAAACCATATTCACGCCACATTATCTAGTTTTCTTCTGTCAGGGTCAGGACACATTTGGAAATTTGTGTTCAGCTCTAGATATCATGTTGTAAGAGAGACCACTAACCAGTTGGCTTATATCCAGACAAGGAAACTGCAAAGCTACATGCAAGAGATCATCAGTAGGCCCTGAGCCTTGTATAGTATAATCAATGATGACCTCTCTCAGATCACAGTCCAGTAAGTGATACAGGTAGAGTTAAATGGCCCTTCATGGGTTGGGACTTCTTTCCTTATTTAGCTTCTGTACCTGCTGGGCTCTCTTCTTGGGGTTCATCCACTGAATCTTCTGCACTACAGACCAGTGAAAGAGAACAGAGAGGAACTCACGGGACACATGGTGTAGGGCTGATACATACCTTTCACCATCCCTTTATTGACCAGAAGAGCTCATGGATCCCTAATCAAGAGCGCCTACGTAAGCCCAAGTTGAGGGATGGGAAAGCAGCTAGACAGTTCAGCCTCAGAAAACAATGGGTTGAAAGTTGTATGGGAAATAACAGAAGGAACAAGACTTAGTCAAAGAGAAAAAGTCGTAGCTCACCTCAGACCTATGAAAGGGGACTCAGGCCTATGAAAGGGGCGCATGATTACGTCTTTAAACATTTAGGTGCCTCTGTGTGGAAGAAGGCTTCTACTTACTCTGTGTAGCTTTTAAGGCAGAGCTAAGAGAAAAGATGATGCTATTTTGAGACAAATTTCAGTCTGCTTAGCCTAAGAAAGAAACTCTGTCGGTAGAGCGGCTCATCTCACAGCGCTTCTGTTTGTGAGCGCTGGTGAAGCGGTGAGCGCTGAGCTCATTCCTAAATCTGCCCGAGTGTACTGCTCCTGGCCACAACACACGTTACACTTCCATGTGATGTCTTTATGAACCCTCCTCCAAAGCTTTTAGGGGAACAAAATGACCAAGGGTGCTATTTCATGCGCATGAGGCTTGGCTTCTGCTACGACAAACCTCTGTTGAGTCACTGCCAGAAATGTTGCTGGGTCTTGGTTGGGTGCTCAAGATCGCCCCCTGCAGGGATGGAGGTGTGACGCCTCTCCCTGAGCGACCTGTAGTAATCTGACCGTTCAGTTCACACTCACTTGCAGAGAAGCAGGCTCTGGAAGCCATTGTAATTTTGTCAGGTAACCATGGAGACACTGTTGCTCTTGAAATCGTAGCCTACACAGGGAGACTGGATGCTGAAAGCCCATCATAATTCCCCCATCTGGCTCACACTTGTAAAACTAGATGTGCAAGACAAATACCACGACATCAGAGGATCCAGATCAATGAAGAGACTCAACTGGTCAGAATATAGTACTAGTAGCTCAGCGTCTGAGAGCAGGCATGCTTTTCTCTTTATTCAAGTGGCCATCCAGGAACTGCCTCGTGCTAAGAATTAAAACACAGCTTGATTATAGTCTGCCTAAGGTAGTTCAGGGGCCACCAGACCACAGCTGTCACAATGTGTTATTTAAGTGTAAAACAAAACAGGGTTCACCTAAAAGGAGGAGAAAGGGTAAATACGTTTAGACAACAGACTTGAACAGATTGCTACATGTGGGCCAGAAAATTGCTCTCTGATTTGTAGTTGTTGAAGGCATGAGAGATGGTAATGCGCTTTTTATTTTCTGAGAACAGGAAGCAAAGGAACCCACCAGCAGAGAGGTCCCCCCTCCAAAGTAAATGAAGCCAGAAATGAATGGCATGGGTTCTTATAGAAAACACAAACACTTGTGGAGTAAACAGAATCTTAACAGGTATAAAAGAGACTGAAATGAGGCCTCTGATGGCTCTTGGACTGGCCACTTATAAAGGCAGAAAGAATAATTTTGACAAGTGAAACAATGAAGTTATTTGTGCAACAGACTGATGACAGGGTGCGAAATTCTTTTCCAAGGGCCTAAGTTAATAGTGGGACAGAATTGTGCAAAACCTGTGTCAAATTCCTTAGGCTTTAGTGACTTGCCCTTGCTGTCCTGGAGAAAGATGGGTTTCTGGGAATCTCTGGATCCAACAGGTCTTAAAAATTGCTTAGAAATCCGCGTTTGGTTGCCATCCCAACCGTATTTGAGATGGAGGTTGTTAGGATATACTTTAAAAATGCCACACAATCACCAGATCTGATAAGAAGAGATTTATTTGGGGGAAGGAAAAGGGAGAGGAGTTAGGGCTTGAGTGGACCATGAGGGCACAGAGAGAAAGAGCCAGAGATAGACAGAGACAGCGGGAGAGCATAGGAGAAGAGAGAATAGTGGTAGAAGGATCCTAGGAGAGAAGCCGAAGCAGAGCGAGCGAGCGTGTGTTGATGGATCTGTCCTTCATATCTGGTGCACAGCTGAACCGTCTGCAAGCACACCTGGAGGTCGCAATGTGATGACACCACCAGTTGCTAGGCAACCTAGAGGCAGGCTGCAGTTGTGATCTTGAGAAACAGGCAGGTTGACATAAGAGGGGCAAGTGATGGACCAAGAGCCGTTTGCCACATAGGATGCCCGCTGGAGGTATCTTGTGGCCTACGTGGGGCTGCAGACAATCTGGAAGGGGAAGGCTGAAGTATAGTGAGAATCAGAAACTGTGGTAGATGTCTTGTACATATCAACCCATTTAAGGAAACCAGGAGCTAAATGTGGGATTTCTCTTTTCAGCATTTTCAGTTAGATACCTATTTAAAGAATCTGCCAGGGCAGCGGTTCTCAACCTCCTAATGCTACGACCCTATAACACAGTTCCTCATGTTGTGGTGACCCCCAACCATAAAATTATTTTTGATGTTACTTCATAAGTGTAATTTTGCTACCAGTATGAGTCATAATGTAAATATTTTTGGAGATAGAAGTTTGCCAAAGGGGTCTCAACCCACAGATGCTGGCTTAGAGAAAAAACAAAAACCAAAAAAACCCCAACTCCCATTCCAGCAGTTGAATTACGTGAGCATCATGGTATGTCCAGAGTCCCAAGAATGATGGTTTCATTATTTTTCTTTTGCTCACAGTTATTAGACACAAAGTTTTAAGCCCACATCCCCATGAAAAAGAATCCATGCTTTGAAGTTCTTTCTACAGCTGAGAAATCTAAACACAGCCGAAGCCATCATAAACTAACCCTGCCGTCCTGGGGAGGGCACATGGGTGACAGGCAGGGAAGTGTGGGGCGAGATCAGAGACCTCCTCCCTCTGCTTTGCTCGCTGTCACCACCACAGGCTGCGTCCAGTTTTCAAAACAGAAATTAAACAAACAAGCAGAAACCCACCTGTCCCCCTTTGGGTCACAGAGCAGTTGGCTTTGGGGCTAACCATTGTACTTCCCTATTGTGATAGGTGGGAGTGGAAAAAAATCAAGAGTGTACTGAATTGAATCCAAGGACACATCCCAATAAGAATCATAAGCACGAGGGCTGTGAAGGTCCATGTGAGAGATTTCCAAGTCAGGGGTCTTGTTTATTTATCTTTATTATTTATTTATTTTACCACGGTACAGGGTATCTATTTTGGGGCAATTTTATAGAAACTAATAAAAAAGATCTATTCTTCTGGATTCAGACCAACAAAAGACTGGAAAATGGCAAACAATACACAAGACTTCCTTCCCACCAATTTGGAAAGTTAAAAATCTTATCAGATATTTGTTTTGTCTTCACAACAAGAAACAATTGGAACACTACCCCTTCATTATGTGGTTGATTAAACAGCTGCTTTAAGTCAACACTATTATTTTGATTATTTGTTGTTTAACATTTGGCCAGGATAATACCATCAGTACTAAGTGCTAAGAAGAAGAAGTTTGAATCAACTAAAATATTTGGTTGTGTTTTACTGGGAGCCCTTTTCTCTGCTTGTCTTTCAACCTCCCAAAAGCAAGCAGCCAAATCTTAGCTCATCCATTTTGGCAGAATAAAACGATTAATGGTTTGAAACACTTGGCACACATAAGACTTCAGAGACCTCACTACAACATTAGCTCAGGATGTTGTTTATGTACTTTCTATAGGATGCGGAGCTTCATCCTGTGGAAGGATTTCCTTCATTTGGAATCCCCGCCTCCCCGTTCTCCAGGCCTCTGGCTGATTTCCCTTTCCCTTCAGGACTGTTTGTGTTTAGGAAATGATGCCAGGGAGAAAGATAAGCATCTTTCCATTGCTTTGTGGCCACACGTGTTCTCCTGTGACTCTAGTTTACTCTTCATGCATAAGTGACGCAGTGGGTTTAAGGGCATCTTTAGAACCACTCGGTGAGTAGCTAAGATTCTTAAAATGGCATCAAGGGGGGCCGAGTCACCAGTGAGGAAAGCCAGTCGCAGCTGGAAGCTGTTGCATCATCTGGCCTTCTTCCACTGAACAGAGAGAATTATTTTGTAAAGTATCTACAGATGCTCCAGTTCCAAGTGACTTAATGCATTTCCCGCAACGGAGTGTTTCAATCTGTCCTGGGAGAAAATAGAGGAATCTTAAAGATAAATTAGCAATTTGGATCCACTCAGAGGATTATTTTTCCTGGGACGTTTCCATTTTATTTACAACACAGGTTCAGCCTTTATATCAAAAGGGAAGATCTAATGCCATAGAACTGACCATTCTGTGAGATTTTAAAATTTGCATTGAACGCTATGGCACAGGCATTGAAATGGATTTTCTTAAGGGTTATGAATTTTATTCTTTAGGAAATCAAATATCAATATTGATTTCTAAAATAGAAGCCATTATTGTCGTTTATTTATGACTACCAGGTTAAAACTTCCTTCAAAAATCTGGTTCCATGCAGGGCAACTAGAACAGATGACAAACATATGGGTAGTGTCATGTTTAATCTAAAAATAGTGGCAAGTACACATTGCTGAGTATTTTATGACCATGGATGAATTGCTCAAAACCCTCAGATTTAATAGTGGGAAAGTAGAGGTTCTCCATGAGCTTCCTATATCATGGATATATATCCCAACCTTCTCTACCTAAGAGGAAAGTACCTTGAGGCATGGAGAAACATGCAAAGTGTCCAAGCATACCAAGGGACTGAAAGAACATCAAGAGAAGATTATCTAGACTGGAATCTTATTTGACTCAGTATCTGGGGGGAATTTCTTTGTGTGTCTCTTATCCTTTGCTTAACAGACCAAGATAAACATGGGTACCAAAAAGAGTTGGTACAGATGTTTACTTCTCCTTAGAGTTTCTTGGAATTCAAGACCAACATTATTCCTTCCACGTGATTATTAACCCATCATCTCTCCTGCCCCCACATCTCTTTAGCTTCATTTCCTACTACGGCAACTCCTTGAAAACACACACATTGCATTAGTCAATGAATTAGTCATTGAATTAGTCAATGAATCAATCAGGATTCATTTATTAACTGCTTATAAAACATCCTGTGTTAAATAGTGTGAAGATCACTTATAATCCTTTTCAGTGTAGAACCAAGACCTTACACTCTTCAACAGAGTTCTGCTCAAGCCAAGTTCTGCTCGTTCATGTAGAGAATGAAACATCCTACCTGGAATATTCATACTTCTCTGGCAGTCCTCATCCTTCAAGCACAGCTCAAAATTCAGTTCTTTTCCAGAAACCTTTATAGGTGTCTTAGGGTTTCTGTGGCTGTGAGAAAACACTACAACCAAAGCATCATGGAGAGGAAAAGGTTTATTTCATCTTTAAGCTCATAGTTCATCATCCAAGGAAGTCAGAGCAGGAACTCAAGGTAGGAGCTGATAGAGTTCAGTGAAGAGGCCATGAAGGAATGCTGCTAACTGACTTGCTTTTTATGCCTTGTTCACCTGCTTTTTTATAGTGCTCAGGACAACTGGCCCAGGATGACACTGCCCACAATGAACTGGGCCCTCCCACCTCGATCATCCATCAAGAAAATGCAACACGGGCTCACCCAAGGGCTAGTCTGGTAGGGGTATTTCCTCAATTGAGGTTTCCTCTTCCCAAATGACTCTGGCTCATATTGAGTTGACATAAAACTAGCCAGAACAACTGACCTTTTGTCAGCTTTACACATAAGCACATCACTATTAAACTATAACCTTTCCTTTCTTGTTGTCCCCAAGATGTCATGCTAATATTGACAATAGAAAAATCATAACTTTTAAAAGACTTACAATCATTAAAAATGCAAACACTTTAAAAGTTCAGTGTCTTTAAAATATCCAAAGTCTCTCTAAAATTCCAAAATCTGTAAAGTTCCCAAGTTTCTCTGAAATTCTAAGATCATGTTAAAAGTTCAAAATCTCTCAACCATGGGCTTCTGTAAAAATAAAAAGTGAACTAAATACTGTCTTATTCTAGGGAAGAAGAATTTGTACATAGTTACATTCAAATCAAAGCAAAACCAAAGTCTAACAGTGTCAGATGTCTGGGACTCACGGTCTTCTAGGTTTCAGTGGGCCATGGAGGCTGGTGAGCTGGCTCAGCAGGGAATCGTGCTTGAAGGTCGGAATTCAATCCCTCACAAAAAAAGCCTTAGGAAGGGTGTGATCTCTTCTCTCTTGCAGTGAGATGGGAGGAAGAGGCAGGAGAATTGCTGTGTCCTTGAGGGCCTGCTACCCTCAAATGTGCAGCAAGGCAGAAACAAGAAGAGAAATGCTACCTCAGGAAGGTAGGAGGAGAGAATGCGCTGCTGAATGTTGTCCTCTGACCTCTGTAAGTATGCTGTGGCACCAGAGCGTGTTCTCTCTCTCTCTAGGGAGAGAGGAAGATATGGGAGGGGGCAGGGAGAGGAAAAGGGAGAGAGAGTGAGATTTTCTTTAAAAAAGAAAAAGAAAGACTCTTGAGGTGATCTTGAGGCTTCAGATGTTTGTGTTAAAAGAGTGCATTAGCGGACTGTTCAATGAGAAAAGCTGAAATAAGACACCGTAGAAACTTCCACTGGAAGCTGATTTTAATCAACGAGGACAGAATTATGTTGTGCCAATATTAGCCCAGAGCTTCTTCCACAATAGCAGGCTGTTATCTGGTACAGACAGAGCAGTTAGAACACAAGCAGCGAGGGAAGCCCATGTTACTAAACCGTGGCCAGCAGGATGTGAGCAGAGGTCACTTGTAAACTTTGGAAAGTAATTTCAAAAGGAGAGAACGCACACAGCTTCTTCCTGTCTCCCTTCCTGAGATGTCAGAATAGTTGTTACAATCACTTAGACAGAGTCAGCTGCCTATTAAATAAGATCTTTTTTCAGTGTTCAAATTTGTTATATTTATTTTATTTTTTCCTTTTATTGAAAAATAGCTTTTTTCCCCCCTCACATAATATACCCTGATTACAGTTTCCCCTCTCTCTGCTCCGGCATCCTCACGCCTTCCCTCCCATCCAGGCCCACCCCCTTCTGTCTCTCATTAGAAAATGAAGCTGCTAAGGGAGAATAACAAGATAAAGTATAGTCTAATAAGAAACCCAAAAGCTAACTCATCAAAATAAGACCAAACAAACAGGGGAAAGAGTCCAAGTAAAGGTGCGTGAAACAGATTATGCACTAATTTGCATACTCAGGAATCCCTTAAAAAATTAAACTGGAAGCCACAATATATTCACAAAGTACCTGCAGTGTAAAAAGAGACATGGAAAAATAGGTAAATATTATAAAATTTAAAAAAAATAGTAAGCTTGGAAAAAAAAATAAAAAGGAAAGACCCTGACAGGACATAATGAGATGCCGTGGAGTTTGTTTTCCCAGCCATCTACTTCGGGGCATGCAGCCTACCCTTAAGAATAGTATGTTTTCTCATTGAGACTCCCTTGAAGAAAATTAAATTTTCTTTTGCATGTGATTATCAGTTGGAGAGTGCTTCTGGGTTAGGGATGGGGGGTAGGGGGTGTCCGCTTCTCCCTTCAGCTCTAGGATTCCATGAGTGCAGACCCAGGCAGGCCCTGTGTGTGCTGCCTTCCTCCTCCTCCCCCCCCCCCCGTCTCTGTGATCCTGTTGATTTAGAGGGTCTTAGGTTCTTGGTGTCTCCCATCGACTCTGGCTCTTACACTCTTTCTGTCTCCTGTTCCTTAGAATACCCTGAGCCCTGAGGGGAAAGAGGTGACGGAGACATCCCGTTTAGTGCTGAGTGTTTCTTGCTCTATCATTCTGCATAGTGTCTGGCTGTGGGTCACTGTATTTGTTCCCATCTGCAGCAGGAGGAAGCTTCTCTGGTGATGGCCGAGCAAGGCACAGATCTATGGTTGTAGCAGAATGTCATTAGGTGTCATTTTATTACTTTTTTTTTTTAATGAACAGTAGTCTTTGGTTTTACTCTAGGCCCCTGGGCTTTCTAATCTCAGTCTTCTTTCCAGCACTTTCTGTAGGGCTGGATTTTTAAATTAGTCTAGTTGATAGCTGTGCTTTTAAACAGCAGTTATATGTGGGACCAATGATCTATCAAATCCATCCCTAGATTTTGACAAGGAAGCTGAATGAGTAAATGTTTACTTTCTGTTCTCTCTGGTGGGAACCATGTGTGCTTAGTTCAGCCAGAAGTGAGACTATATGTTCATAACTGTCCAAAGCACAGATGAAATGAGACCAGCGTTCTCTCCCCAGTGTAAAGATTTGACCTTAGCTCCTGGTTTTCAGTGTCAGTTAGGCATTGATAAATTGAGGGCAACAAATAATCCCTAGTGACAGACTTGTGAGGTTCATATGAAATAATTTGCAATAAGTACCTGGTACAGCACCAGGATCAGAGTAAATGGCTACATCTTCTAGAAGGACAGGTTACCAGCTAACTTCAGAGCCAAAGAATGAAAATGAAAAAAGATAAATAAGGACAGATACTCCAAAGGTGACAGTCTTGGTCACCAATGGGACTGCAGTGTCCTTGCAAATGCTTTGGAGTGCTTCCCTGTTGAGGCGTAAGCCATAAAAGACAGAAGCGTATAACATGATTGACGTATGTTTAAGCAGCTTATAAAACAATTAACATATGTATAGGCAAACAGTGTGACTCAATAGGGCTAAGGTCGTGCCCACTTTCCCAGAAACAAAATTGGAGCTTGAGATTTCTCTCATGAGTCAGAAAGCTTCAATGCCAATTCATGAAGCTGACAGAGGCAAAGGTTGGTTATTTTACTCATCAATTTCTTTATTGCCAAAGCCATACAGATTAAAGGTAACAAAAAATTTTAAGTGGAAGGTTAGATGTTCAGTGCCTCTGATAAGCATGTAATTAATTATTTTTAATCAAGCATATTCTGTGTATACAAACCAAATTAGCTATCTTCAAGGAAACTACTTATGTTGTTTTGTATTGAAGTGGTTATGGAGGTAAAATTCTTCCTGACAAATTAATAATTTGAGTCTCACTTCTCCATGCTTTTGGTGCTGAAATATCTGAAGGGTCTATTGTTTTCCTGTCACAAGTGGATGGGGGAAAAGCAGACGTGGATTTAGAAGTAAATGTACTTTGTGTGGACCAAATAAAAAGTTTGCTAATATAATAACCCCTAATAACATAATAACATCTACCGGATTACTTTTCCCAGTTTCAGCCTGGTGTGTACATGTGTATGCGTGTGTGCATGTGTGTGTGTGTGCTCGTCCCTATGAGGAGGCCAGAAGACAATTTCAGCTTTTCCCTCGGTGCTATCTACCTGCCCATTTCTCTCATTGGCTCGAGGTTTACCAAGCACGCTAGGCAGGCTATCCAGTAAGCCCCAGAAATGCACCTATCACTGCTTCCCTAGCACTGGAGAAGTGTGCATCACACCACACCTAGCTTTAAAAAAGAAACATGGGTTCTGCAGGATCAAATTTAGTTCTTCATGCTTGCAAGAAAAGCACTTTACTGACTGAGCCATCGACTTGGCTCCTCTGCCTGATTTATTTTCCATTATGTTAATATTTGTATAACCTTGCACTGTAAAGCCAATGGTACATTAAAGGATTTTACAAAATCATATGACTTTCAGCTCAGATTAAAAATATGAGCAAAAAACCCTGAGTCTTCAACACTGGATTCTCTTGCTTAAGGGACCTAATCTGGATGCACCTCAGGAGAGAGATACTGGCCATCTTTGGGGTCAAAGTCCCTGGAAAAAAGAAGCCAGAGTGGGGCTTGAAAGAGTGAAAATAAAAACAGCTGTTGCCTAGACCTAGAGCAGTTTGGAGAGACCAGACGGAGGACAATATGGCGGTTTGGAGCAGACAGATGGAGAGAGACGCTTCAGGGTGCAGCGGCTTAGAGGAGACTGCTGGCCGTGTTTGCTGTTGATGGAGATTGGTAATGTCCTCCAAAGGCCCATCGACCCTAAACAACTGGGGGGGAAGTAAAGGGGTCTGCAGCCCCTCTCCCGACTAACCTTCTCTCTAGGGTTGGACAAGAGATAGAAGCCTAAACACCCCAAATAAAATAGAGTTTAAAAACGAACGCTATCAAGGAGAGACAAATAATACCAAGGATGTTTGAAAAAAGTCTTAATGAATCATTATTTTCTATATATCAGAGCTGAAATTATTTCAGTTGAGATGACAATGCTCCCCACCAGAGCCACGGACGAACAAAACTCAGTACCAGACACGAAAAACTTTTCAAGCTGTTAGTCAGGGGAGTCCAAGAATCTCCCAGAAAATTATGGGCTATTGCTTTCTTTTGACCTTAGTTGTCTCCCAGAAGAGGAAAGCCAGTCCCTATTGCTGAAGACACCACACAGTTTGTCCTTAGGACTCGGAAGATTCAAGCTGGCTCTGACTGGAAATCCTCCTTCCTGAGTTCTAGCTTTGACGATATTGTAGATGTTACATAAATGGCCAAGGGAGGGAAGCAATCAATAGCCTATAAACCATAACAATAAACAGCATGGCAGGATCTCTTTAGAGGTGCAATAGTGGCAATCATGTCTTTTCAGTCACCAACAAGTGTGTAACTGGACTCAAGGTCTACTCAATTCCTTCAAGGAAGGAAATCAAGCCTGAAACTAGAATCATAGAACCACCTGCTATTGGGGTGTTGGAAGGGATTGGGGTTGAGAAGGAAGGAAGAGGCATCAGAAGAGTAAATAAAATAGATTTTAAAAGTATGCCAACAAGTGGCACTCAGACATAGGGCTTGGAATAATGGAAAATCTAGGTTCTAATGCGGTAGAGGATACAGCAGGGTACGGAGAAATGAATCTGCTGTTTCAGGATATAAGTGAAAAGGTTTATTGCGGCTGCCGCTGCTGCTTTCTCTCCTGCTTAATTCCTGGAGGGCCTTCTCTGCTTTTGCTTCTTCCTCTTCCTGCGTTCTGTTTTAAAGACGGTTGGGAGAATGGTTGAACAGTTGGAAAAGCTGCAATTTACAGGAGTTTGAGAGACAAACAAAGAAACAAAAGGATGAAATAGAAAAATCAGAAGGTTCACCAGTTTTAGAAAGGATTGCCGAGTTGGCTGTACAGCTAGAGAATCTGTGCGTAGAAATTGAAGTGCTTGGAGAGCAAAAAGCGCCATTGGGAGAACACCTGGTAACTAAGAGCAGCATTTCCCTCAACTGCTGCCCTGCTCTGCTCCGTGCACTTTTGGTGTCAAGTTCCCACAGCCCAGGAGCAGCAGAAGGCCATAGAGGGCTAAGGGTTAAAGAGAAACAATTTATCTCAAGAAAAAAAGGTTAATCTTGAGCAGACTGAGCTACCAGAGGAACAGTCTCGGGTTAAGAGATCACCACCCCTAGCTTTCCCAGTAGCCACCAACATTCCTCAGATATCAAAATGCTCTGTGCTTCAATTCCGGTAAGTTCGGTCATTTGAAAAGAAATTGTGACCAAGCCTCTGAAAGGTTCAGAGCTCAAGATGGCCAGTGTGTTGAATCTGAGAAAGACTGTACATCCCGTCAGAGAAACGAATGAGCAATTTCGGCAGCACTAGGTTCTCAGCAAGAACTGGAGTTTGTAGATGGTGTGATAGAAGAGGTCATTTGACTACTGAGCGTGTGTCCAAGAGAGACATAGGAGGAAACTTCTTGTCATTAAAAAACAGCTTTGGAGTCCTAGCTTGAGGCCCAACACCAAAAAGTACGAGCTGCTCCGGACAAGAGCAGCTGAGAGTTACCTGGTTGTAGTAGAAACTACTGATCCAAAAAGCGTTTGGTTCCTTGATCATTTCTTTTTAAGAAAACAACAGCAATTCTCATTTATATTAAAAACAAAACAAAACAACAGAAAAGGGGAAATGTGGACATAAACATGTTTTTGTTTTGATCCCAGGCATGGGGCATAGGACTGATTCAGATTGTCCACAGCAGCAAACTATTCATTTGCCTGGTGCAGGCTTTTTGCCAGCTGCAGAAAGTTTAAACCTGAGGACTCTAAGAGGGAATAAATGTCAGAGCTCAGAGAGAGAAGGGGGCTCTAAGAAAGAAGGCTGCTGATGCTCCCTTCCTGCTGTTCCTGGCTTCTGTTGATGCAGTGAGATGAGAAGAAGTTGGAGATATTCTGAAATGAAGATTGGACGTGCCCCGAGGAACCCGATGATCCTAACCAGCAGGAGATAGCTAAGAGAACTCTGTCCCCTCCTCCCACTAAGTTCCTTCTCTCCTACTCAGTATTGGGGTATTGGAAGGGATTGAGGTGGAGTAGGGAGAAAGATATTAAGAAACCCAAAATAAAATAATATAAAAAGTAACACACACCAGTATGTAACCTTGTTTAATGATACCTGTGTATGAGGAAATGGAATGACACAAGAAAATTAGTTATAAATGCAACAAGAGATGCTTGTCTACATGGCTCAGCAAGTACTTAACAATGGTTGAGAAGGAACAAAAAAGCTATAAAACGCCCAGGAGTAAATATAACAGCAGCACAGAAACTCAGATAATAACTACAAAATCTTTTGACCTACACAAAATGAGATCTAAATAAATGAAAATAAGTTAATCTTTAGTATAAAGCCAAGTTGCCTCAAATAATATGCAAATGTGATGCTTTGAACTATGTGAAACACTTCCATATGGAAGACAGAATTCTTTGAAAATAGTTCCAAAATGTATGAAAAGTGGTAGCTATTATTTTTGAGCAGCATCCTAAGAACTTTGCATACATTAACTTACTTAGTCTCCATGTGAATTGTGAGTGTGTGCATGCATTCATGTGTGCCTCTGTGTGTGTGTGTCTGTGCGCACGGGCATGGGCATGCAGGGGTTGGTGTCTGTGGACTCCTGCCTGCTACTGTGTACAAGTGGAAGTCAGAGGACAATCTTGGATGTTGGTTCTGTCGTCACCTTGTTTGAGCCAAGGTCTTTAGATTCTCCTGTCCACCACCCACCTAAGGAGCTCTAGGAACTTGTCCTGTGTGTCTGTCTCCAGCTTTGTGCGGGTTCCCAGGATCTGAACTTGAGTCCTCATGAGCACGTAGCAAGAACTTCACCCACCAAGCCATCTCCCCAGGCCCCTTTAATGTGTTTTTAAGTGTGTAATTTGGCTTGCTGTGGTAAGCGTGGGAAAACTGATGACGTGGTTCTTGGAAGATCTTGGAATTGAAAGAAACTGTAGGGATATGGACTGTTTTTCCTCCTGTGTGCAATCAAGTCGCATCAGGGCTGAGCACATCCTCTTCCCCCATAGAGGTTATTTCTAAGATAACGTGCAGCAGGTATCTTGGGGGAGGGCTGTCATAAAAATAAGGTTTTTTTTTTTAAAGGTTAAATGTAATTCTAGCTTCTTGGGAGATGAAGGCAGAAGGCTGGAGAAGCTGAGGCCATCTTGAATAACCCAGTGAGACCTCGCATTTCAAAGGGGAAATAAAAAGACTTTAGGGAAACAGATCCTTTCAAGACCAAAGGATAAGGCCAGCAGAATCACAGAAGCAGTAATGTCCCCCAGTAGGCCAGTGTATCATCAAACAAAAAACAAAAAACAACTTTTTTTTCAAAAGCAATGTCATTTATCATTTGTATCTACAAAGAATTATTTCAGGGACTGAAGAGATGGCTCAGAGGTTAAGAGCACTGGCTGTTCTTCCTAAGATTCTGAGTTCAATTTCCAGCAACCACATGATGGTTCACAACCATCTATAATGCGATCCTATGACCTCTTCTGGCGTGTAGACAGAATAATGTATAAATAATAAATAAATAAAATCTTTAAAAAAAAGAATTATTTCTATTACCTTTGGTTCCATCAAAATTTCTAGGGTTATAATATTTTTTATAATGAAAAAAAATAGAACCAACAAACTTGAAATTCAAGTTTCTTTCAAGTTCAAAGAACTTGTAAACGGCAGCAGATAGGTGCACGATTATACATAACCGTTTTAGTTGCGTCAAAGATCTCTGCGTTAAAATTTTTTTAAAAAGTATAGATGGCAGACAAGAAAATTATGAGTGTTCTAAAGTTATGAGTGGTTTAGAGCCACTCTCGGGGAAATACCAGCCCAGAATGCAGTAATAGCGAGAGGAGTAAAGGCTATCATCGCGGTGAAAGTAAAATCATTAATTATTAGGTCAAGTCTGGAAAAGTCCAACCTAGCCTTCATTTAATTCATTAATTTTATGAGGAACTCGTTAGTGTTCATTATTATTACCTCATTCATGAAGATATTCATATACTCAACACCAGGGTAGACAAGATAACATCTCTGAAGGGCTGATTCCTCATCTACAAAATGGGAACAATAGAGAGCATTACTTACCTTACGTACAAGATACATCTGAGGTAACAGACAGTGGGTGTGAAGTTCTAGGCACCAGGGAAATATTTAAAAATAGAGTATCAATTGTGTCAAGGTGCCCAGCTCAGTGCTGACCCCTTCAGCAAAGGGTGAGAATGAAATGTCACTACACCCTGCTGGCTGCCAGTTACAATTAATAGCTCAGAGAACAGCGTGTTTTATCTAAGAAGATCTAGCACTTGTCAATGTTTTTTAATTTAATTATTGGGAGATCCTTAGCTGGCCTCTGAGTTGGGGTGACCTGTTGTACATTCATTAGTTCTGTCATGAGACATACCAGACTTCTGCCAGGCAATAGCCATAAAGGCTTCTTGCTAGTTGGTGAGCCACCCTTTACCCGCAGTGCTTCCAGGCTTCTTGACAGAAACTGTGAGGAGAGAGCTTTTCCAAGAGCACCTGGTGATGGTAACTCATGGTAACTATGATTCCTGGTGGCTAATGCTTCTTACCAGTGCTCGGAATAGCAACAAGATTCTCCAGACAGAAGGATGCTTTAAATATGATTTTCTATAAAAAGTATATTTGGGGGATTTTTGGTCGCACATTTAGTTCATGTAAATCTAAATTCAATTTAGACAAACTCCACGGACTTCTGGCATCTGATAGAGGAAGGAGACTCAGACATATGTCACCATCAGGTGACAGCTCATTAGCAGGAGAGTTCATTAGCAGGAAGAGTTGTGGAAAGGGCTCTGTGGGCAAATGTGTGCAAAGTACCCAGTTTGGTTGGTACTCCATAGTGGTGACTCACTGCTGTTCCTGGCATCCCAACCGTCGTTCATCCCTCCCTGTTGGCACTCAAGGGATTGACTAAAGAAGAACTGGCTTCATCTCAGTTGATTCCAGATTGAACTTAGTGCAAAGGAATCTGTTTCCGGTTTACACAGTCTGTTTGGGGAGCATGGGGACTGTAATGTCTGGAGGAGACCTGTTGTGTTCTGTTTCCACCCAGGTTCATTTGTTGGCAGCTACTTTTCTGTCTTGGGAGTCACCGTGTCTTAGCTCATTCTCCTTCTAGGACAAGAGGCACAGAAGTGGCAATTGCCCCCACGGAGTGCATCCAGCGTTATGGAAATTCAACCAGTGAAGCAAAGCACCACACTTAGGTCAACAGGTCCGCAGTTGGGTCCAGCTCACCAGGACTGATAACCGCTTCAGTTTGGGTCTTCTTTGAAACAGAGTCTGGGGCAAGCATGTAGCTTGTGGGAGGTGGCCCTACAGAGATATGAGTATTTGGGAAACTGAGGCAGGGGAGGAGGAAAAGCTGACCCAGGAGTGTACTTTGGAGGTTTCCACATTTAGCAGCAGGTACTAGATGTTCCCAGGACCTCGGCAAAGCTCAC
>CM053751.1:41081816-41170378 GCA_028658305.1 Pachyuromys duprasi
CTACTTGCCCCGTGGTGAGGTGGAATTCAAAGCGGCCATGAGATAAAATAAAAACAAATGAGGGCAAGGGAAACATCTAGAAATAAACATCTATACAAGAAACAAAGCATTTCTCCCCCAATAGGAAGGATTGTTGGGCAGAAGACAATCAAGTTTAGGAGGGTACTCTGCCTTCTTGTTGTGCCTAAGAGTAGTACAGAGATTCTTAGACATCTTACACACACATACACACACATACACACACACACACACACACACACACACACCAAAAAACCCTAAGAGACTCGTTGATTCAAGCTGCTTAAAGAAGCCTCTGACTAAATGTCAGCTGACTACCAAGTTAACTCAGTACTAATTCCCATGGCTGCCTAGGAGAGTGAAGACACTTTGTGGAATTAGCTCAGGAAAGTCACCTAAAAATACAGCAGCAATAAAAACAGCATTAAAAACACACACCTTCTCTGGGACAGAAGCAGAATCTGGTTTTCAGAGTTGGCACATCATATTATTTACAATACTCATCTTAAAAATATATAAAGCATGCTACCAAGCATGAGGGTATGGCCTATATGAGGTGCTGAGTCAGGGAAACCAACAGAAATGGCCTCAGGAAGCCCGTATGTCACACTTCACAAAGGCTACAAACTAGTTATCACAAATACTTATCTGAAGATTTAAAGGAAGCCATGACTGAAATTTAAAGTAAAGTATGAGAATAATGGCCAAATAATAGAATATCGATACAGTTAGAAATTATAAGAGAAAAATCAAATAGAAATCAGGATTTGAGAAGCTGCTGCTGAGTGAATAGTTTACTAGCACGTATCAAGTATGTGTAATAATGAGTTTTATTATGATGAGTTTTATCATAAAAATTCCATACACGTGTATCATTTCATTTAGTATGACCTTTCCTTGTCCCTCACTCCACTAGTCCTCTTCGTCTTTCCAACCAGTCCCTTTCCATTCTCCTCTCTCTTTTTCCTGTGAGTCTCTTAGTTAAAGTTGCTTGTAAGAGCTCAGTTGAGAGGCTCTCGCTGTAGGTGCCCGGGCGCCTGTCCAGTGGCTTTCTTCCACTGAAGAAAGTGTCTCCTTGCTACATGAGCTCAGGGAAGGTTGGGGCCTCCTGCTCCCTTTCCTGCTCTGGAATAAATGTTGCGGGGTCCAGTCTCGTAGAAGACAGTCATGGCTGCTGAGAGCTTCGGGGTGCAGCAGCTGTGTTAGGTAGAAGAAAGTGTTTCCTAAGCCACCTCAGCCTCCAGCTCTGGCCCTCCTTTATCCTTTTCCATAATGCTCCCTGAGACTTGGATGGGGCTGGGCAGATGACCCATTTAGGTAGGGCTCAGATTTCAGCACTTTGGCCAGTTTTGAGCCTTTGCATTAATGGCTACACATTGCAAAAGAAGCCTCTCTGACCCCAGCTAACAGTGGCCCTGATCAATGGGAATAAGCAAAAATAGCTGGAAGGCTATTTAATAGGCACATCATGTCTAGTTAGCAAAGCAATGGCAGTAGCTTTCCATAGGGTATTGGCCAGACTTACTCTATCAGACATGAGGCAGGGACTCAAGACCAGCTAGAAAGTGGTTGGTTACCCCATAACAGACTTGTCACTATTGCACAAGTGGAAACTAGACGGAATGTTTACGTACACTGAAATTCAGACCTAATCTTTCATATGGTGATATTAGTAAATCAGCCTCCGAGAGATGATGATGTGACGGGAGAACTCCCAGAAAGAAGATTGGTACTCTAGGAAAACAACCAGGGGGTTTCCTCACCTCTTTCTCCATGAGGACAATGTAACCTAGAAGAAGTTATTGCACTGTTCAGCCTTTCAAGCCAACCTCAGATTTCAGTTTCCAGAACTCTGAGGAATAAATTTCTGTTGTTTATAAGCCACTCAGTTCATAGGAGTTGTTATGGCAGCCCAAACACACCAACCCCCCCACCTTATAATAGTTTTTAAAAATGCTGTATGAGCTGCTGGAGTGATAGCACAGCTCTCAAGCATACCATCTGTTCTTCCAGGGACCTGGGTTCGATTCCCAGCACCCACACGAGTGTGTGCAACTCCAGTCCCCTCTGGGGATCTGACATCCTCTCCTAGTCTCTGTAGGCACCAAACATACACACGGTGCACAGACATACATGCAGGGCAAACAGCCATCTACACAGGATGCATAATACCATTTAAAAGTTATTTAAAAATTAGCCAGAGGGACCTGACAGCCGCACTGAGCTGGCAAGCAAATGTGGATTTGAAATAGTGTCAACTGAGATGATAGGTACATGGATTTCAAAACGTTGGCCTATCCGTATAAAACAATGTTGTTTATTCATGAAAAGCAGCAAAGCTTTCATAGGTGTGACAACATATGTGAACCTTGGAAACATACTTAATGAAAAAGATCCAGCCCACAAAGACCAAATATTATATGATTTTGCTTCTATGAAATGTGAATAGGTGATTCCACAGAGACAAAAAGACTAGTGGTTGCCCAGGATGGGGAGCTGAAAGAATGAAAAATGGTCACTGCACCGATAAGAAGGTCATTAAAAAAGAAAACTCTCTGAATGAAATCGTAATGACCAACATTCAACACTAAAAGAATACTGAAAGTACAAAATTGAGTTTTTTTAAACCATGAAATCTCTGACTGTGTATTTATTCTAATAAAGCTTTTATTTAAAAAATTCACTTGGCAGGTGCTTCGAGGGGGACCCTGTCATCTAAAGAGGGATTTGAGCTACCACTAAACTGCCCATCCTGGCTGCAACTAGAGCGATGTGTGTGTGTGTGTGTGTGTGTGTGTGTGTGTGGTGACAGTCTAGTCCTAAAGAAATGGTTTTACTAGCCTGCAGGTAGCTGAAATGAGCTATGGGTTGGGTCCTCCTTTTTGAATCTTAGAGATTTTAGCTTTGTGTCCCAACCCGAGAAAGCTGAAAGGAAACACCAATAAATGAAAGTTTATAGTCTACCTGGAACTCCCCATCATTATTAACACACACACACACACACACACTGCACATTAAAATTCTAAACTCTAACTATCAAGAATCGTTGGCAAATATCTTGTTTCTTTGTAACACATCTGGAAACAGACTGCAGTTTGGCTTGGGTGCTCCAGGCAGGGAAAATTCTGAGCCTTAAGCAAACCTAAGTCTGGTTTTAGAAGCTATTAAAACACTAACCCTGGCTCTCTCTGACTCTCTGAATTTTCTCTCTTTACCCTGCTGAGTATGATTTGGTATGGGCTCAGGTGCCTTCGTTGCTAAATAACGTTTAAGTAATTGCCCTGTGTCCCAGTTGGAGAAACACGCATCTTGGAGAACTCAGCAGCTTACTAGTTTTCGGTGAGATCATTGACAGCCATGGCACATGACTTATCTGAGGTCATATGAGACACAGGGGAAATTTCAGTGCAGACCTCATCACCTGCACGGTTGCGCTTTTCCTAGCTTTTTTTTTTTTTACAGGTTTTCTCAAATGTTACGCTAGAACAGCTCAGATGCTCCGAGGGAAACAAACAGCGGACTATGAATCAGGACCACACCTTGCACTCGCCCGTAGCTCAGGCGATCTGAATGTGCTACTTCAGTGCATGAAAAGCATCTTGTTCAGAGAGCAGATTGTGGGTGGAGGCCCATGCCACTGCGGGAGCCAGAGGGCAAGGATGGATTTGAGACTACTCGGAGCTCCCAGGAGGTGGAACCCTAGGGGCTCATGAATCACCCGCTTCTTCTTCCACCGGAGAGCTACACAATCGTCAGCATTCAAGTAGTTTTTAAACACACGGACTACTGATTTAAGTGTTGAGTCTTCTGCAGGCACCTGAGGTGGTGAAACTACTCTGTCGAAATTCCAGTTCACACAGAAAGAGGGATCCACGGATGACGAGGAGGGGCAAGAGCATTGAGAAAACCAGGTCAGAGTGGGAGGCAGGATCCAGAGCTGAAGAGCCTACGGTGCTATATTTTAAAGGCGCTTTGGACACCATCTTGTTGACAATGGGACACACTAAGATTTCCAATCCAGGTACAATGAGGACAGAACCGCTGCTTTAAAGGACCACACGCAGGTTTTTGGCAAGGAGAGAAGGGGGAGGATATGCAGGATTAGAGACTGGTTAGGCATGATCTTGGCCTGAGTGTAATCATGGGTGTAACAGTGTCCCCCAAGCTTGAGCAGAGCAGGGCCTGAGGAGGCACGGTAGTCAGCATGGTTTTGCCTGCTGCCTTTTTACTTACTAGAAGACAGGCTTATTATGATCAGATTTGAGTCTCAAATTTTAGAGAGACAAGTTTGGATGATGGTTATAAATTTTTACAAAAAAAAACTGTCAAGGGGAAGAGAGAAAAAGAGGAGAGGGAGAGGAATAAAGGACAGATAATATGTTACATAGACTAGAAGAATCAAGATACCATTGCACAAGCCTTTAACTCTGTGAGTTGGAGGCCATCCTGGTCTAAAAGTGAGTTCCAGGACAGTCAGGGCTGCACAAAGAAACCCTGTCTGGAGCACCTCTTCCCCTCCTCAATAAATAAATAAATAAATAAATAAATAAATAAATAAATAAATAAATAAATAGATAGATAGATAGATAGATAAGTAAATAAGTAAATACATACATACATAAAATACAAAAGAGATAATTTGCAAACTTGTTTTGTAAGAACTTCTTTAAGAATGGTGCCAGAATTTTCAAGCTGTATAACTTCTTCAGTGATTATATTTGTCTTAAAATGCATTGTAGAGAGCTTAGATATTAAACAAACAAACCATCTCATAGTGATCTCATGCATATATCATGCCAAAGGGGTAAAGGGTTATCGAACCTCATGAGAAAAAGCTGGTCAGCAATCTTATTTGACATTGTGTCCAGAGTAGGAGCCAATCCTAACTTTATATTTCAGAGAACTTCAGATTTTCCATTAAAAATGTGGGCTCCCTTGGGGGTGGAGGGTATGTAGGAGATCAGGGCTGGAAGCCAGTTTACCCAGTCTGTGTCTGGAGCACGTGGGCAGATGAGAAAGTGGGAGTGATATTCATACCACATATCAGTTTCCTTGTGAAAATGCTAATGCAGATTTGCAACCATGGCAACAAAACAGCACTATTAAAACATAAAGTCTCTATGGCATTGCACTGAATTAACACACACACACACACGAACATACCCACACACACCAACATCCAAACTAAGCAAACTCAAACCTTCAACTTCTTGCTGATAAGCAAACTTAGCGTTTATTCGTGTTTATCCATCTCGTTGAGGCTATCTCATCAAAAGATTTCAGTTCCTCTGTAACCTTTTATAGCCCACAGGAAATCACTTAAGAAATGTAATCTGGATTTGAGGAAAATGACTCTTATGACTCAAAAAGGGGAAGATCTGAGACAACTCAAACAAGAAGAGATAGCTTTGGAGGTTTCTTATTTTGGCACAGAATGAAATCAAGGAGAGGGGGCAGAGTGTTCGAGCTGCTAGAGGAAATAAGGAGGGGAGAGAAGAAAGAAATCCTGTCAAGAAGTCAGGACTCTTTCTAGAGCTCAGGGCTGGACTGAGGGAGATGGTCATAGAGGTGTAAGGTCAGATCCTGTTTTTAATCATCTATCTTTGTAGTTTATTACTTAATGGATTTTCTTCCATAATGGATTTTGTCCAATTCATTTTGATTTTTTAAAATATATTTTAGTTTAATATCTTTCCTATGCTCTTTAAAATTGGTATCTTATATTTCAGTTTATACTGTCAACCTGCTTTGTTAAGGAGAGAGAGATTTACATACAAGGAAAAGATACACAGTATACATAGACATTTTGGTTGTATCTTGAGCTCTGCTTGAGAGGCTTATAGATCCCAACACTACTTCTGTGGTCAGGGGTTCATGGAAGGGGACATTCCTCAACCCAAGTGGAGCAGAACAACTTCATGCTCTCTTCCGCTGAGGGCTTTGATGAGTTCTTGGTCATAGACAATTTGGTTATACACCTTAGTAAAAAATTCTTATTTTTTCCCATGCTTTGGCCTGGGTGAGCATTTTCAATCTGTGGGTTTATAACTTTCATCAAATTAGGAAAATAATCTAAGCTATTTCTTGAAATATCTTTCTGTTCCCCCTCCCCCATTTGCCCTCAAGATTTTCATTTCTGCCTCTCTGCTCCTCCCTGCTCCAGAGACAGCCGCATCTTTTCCAGGTGCCAGCCTCGCCCCTCAGACATGACGGTGAAGATCAGAGTGAATGGATTTGGCTGTATTGAACTCCTGGTTCCCAGGGTACAGTTCTACCCATGGCAAGTTCAACGGCACAGTCAAGGCTGAGAACAGGAAGCCTGTCATCAATGGCAACCCCATCACCATCTTCCAGGAGCGAGATCCCGCAAACATCAAATGGGGCAACAATGGTGCCGAGTATGTGGTGGAGACTACTGTTGTCTTCACTGCCGTGGAGAAGGCCGGGGCCCACTTGAAGGGTGGGGCCAAAAGGGTTATCGTCTCTGCCCCTTCCGCTGACGCCCCCATCTTTGTGATGAGCGTGAACCATTAGAAGTATGACAACTCACTCAAGATTGTCAGCAATGCTTCCTGCTTAGTCCCCCCTGGCCAAGGTCATCCATGACAACTTTGGCCCTCATGGAAGGACTCATGACCACAGTCTATGCCATCACTGCTACCCAGAAGACTGTGGATGGCCCCTTTGGAAGGCTGCGGTGTGAAGGCCGGGGGACTACCCAGAACATCATCCACTGGTGCTGCCAAGGCTGTGGGCAAGGTCATCCCAGAGCTAAACGGGAAGCTCACTGGCATGGCCTTCCTTGTTCCCAATGTGTCTGTTGTGGATCTGACATGCGGACTGGAGAAACCTGCCAAGTGTGATGACACCAAGAAGGTGGTGAAGCAGGCATCCAAGGGCCCACTAAAGGGCATCCTGGGCTACACTGAGGACCAGATTGTCTCAACAGTGACCCCCACTCTTCCACCTTCGATGCTGGGGCTGGCATTGCCCACAATGACAACTTTGTAAAGCTCATTTCCTGGCATGACAATGAATTCAGCTATAGCAACAGGGGGTGGATCAATGGCCTACATGGCCTCCAAGTAGTAAGAAGCCCTGGACCACCCACCCCAGCAAGGACAGGAGAGCGAGAGAGAGACCCTCGTCTGTGGAGGAGTCTCTGTCCCAACTCAGCCCCTGACACTGAGCATCAACCTCACAGTTTCCATCTAGACCCCCAGAATAGCGGGAGGGGCCAGGGAACCTTACTGTCTTGAATATCATCAGTAAAGCTCACTGCATCCACAAAAACAAGAAAGAAAGAAAAAACTGTTATTTCTCCAATTACGTGTGTGTTGGACCACTTGAAGATCTTAGGTGTTGTTTCTGTCTGTTTATTCCAGTTCTGGTTTCATTTGAGATGGGTTGTAATGCTGTGCCTTCAAGCTCACTGATTCTACTCTATTTAGGTCTAACCCCACTATTTACCACAGATTTCAGGGACTTAATCAAAGCGAGTTCTAGTCAGGTCATTTTAAGTCTATTTCATTAACATGTTTAATTTTCTCTTCAACTTCTTGAACATGTGGGGTATAACAACTATCCTTGTCTGTGCATCTAACATCTCTGTCACTTGGGGCTAATGTTTTGTTGTTATGATTTTTCATTTGTTTGTTTCTTTAGATACTTAGTAATCTTGGATTAGATAGCAGTCATAAATAGTTTTAGTGTTGAGTCTAGTGTGCAGTGTTCTGGAAACAGTTTGATTCTTCTGGGCTGCATGTTAAAGCTCTGTGAGTTAAAATTAGATTAGGGCTAATTTCTTCCCCTCACTACAGATTCTGTACTCAATGAGCTATGAAACAAGAGGTTTTCCTCTTGGGCTGATGGGAACATGAGCCACTTCTCACCTGTGTGAGCAAGAAGTGTTATTTCCCCTAACCCTACATCAGCCGCAGGTGGCTTTCCTCTCTATAGATCCTGTTCAGACTCCGGCTGAAGATTTAACAAGTCTCTCACCCTTTTCGGTTGTCTGTGCAGCTGTGTCTTCTCTGAGAGTCTGTCCTAAGACTCCATCTTGCTGTCCTGTAATTCCAGGTCCAACTCCAGGAGACCTCCTCCCCGTGTCTCAGAAGAAACTGTTCAGACAGATGTCTGGGACAATTGGAGAGCTCAGTTGTTTCATAGGTCACTATCCTGGTGTCACCACATCTTTTCTCCCCAACTTTTTATTGATTCTTTGTGAATTTCGCTTCATGCACCCTAGTCCCACTCGTCTCCCCGTCTCCTGTATCCAGCCTCAGCCCTTGCAACCTCCCCTCCGAAAGAAAATAAAAGGCAAACAACTCAAAAACTAAAAACAAGGCATAGAAAGCATCTCATCATGGAAGCTGTAGTGTGTCAGTGTCATAGTGACGCTATGTCCCACAGCATACCCCTCTGTCTACACATCTTCACTTGCAAAGGTTTATTGTGATGAGCCTTTGGTTTGATTTGAGGCTTCTGGCTTCTGCCATATCATCAATATTGGACCCTCACTGGGACTCCCCTGGTTTATCCTGTTGTTGCCTATGTCTTGGAGATCCTGCAGCTTTGAATCAGCAGGACTGGCCTTTTCACGAACTCCAATGGTTCACAGATGGTGTAGATTTTGAGGTGGGTCAGCTCAAAGCCCAGATCTGGGCCTGGGTAGCAAGCTGGGCAGCTCACCAGCATCACCAGGGCAAGCTAACCATTATATATCTTGCCCACTTATTTTTAAGTTTTTCAAGGAGAGTCAGCTAGGTCTTTGTTATGGCTTTTTTTTTGCCTGAAGTGAAATTCTGCAGCTTTATGGTTTTTGAATGTGGTTGGTTGATGAATAATATTTTTGGCAAACAGTAAATTACATCTGGATAGACCAATTAAAGCTTTCTGAGTATTTTTAAATGCCCTCATAAAATTTACATCATTTTCAAGTGTTGAAACATAATTCTCATAATCTTACATTCAGAGTTTTTGCATAAATACTTGGGAAGCCGGTCAAAGTTTTATTTTTCATTAACAAGGTAGCTGGAAGGAGCTAAAGTTAGCTACGAAAGTGAGACAAAGGAAGGCAAGTGACCGATTAGAAGCAGAAATAGAGGGAGAGAAAAGGGAGAAAGGGAGAGGAGGAAAAGAAGGGGGGGGAGAGAGAATAAATACTGGCATAAGTTTACAACTTTTAAAATAGAACTGGCTAATGTTCCAGAGGGCAGTAAAGTCATGTACCCCTTGGGCATATCCTCTTCAATGAAGAAAGATAATTTTTATCTTTTCATGCGAAATTCATGTGTACTGTATCACATTTTCTACAAGTTAACATCTGAACCTTATAGATTTAAATATATGGTGTTTTTTTTTTAATTAATGGCAGTAAGTAAAATTGTAGCTCTTTTCTGAGATGCCTCAGTGTTTTGCTGAGTCATCAAGTAGCTGCCACAAGTCCTCTTTTGCTTTACTGTCAAGTTTTGGAAAACTTCTCTTAGCAGGGGAACGCCTTGTGAGTCATTGAGACCTGCAGTCACCTCGCTAGCTATTCTGCATCTACATTTGTTTATTTAATGAAAAGGTTACACTAAGGGGTGGTGGTTTCTAACTGTGGTTATTTGTATGTCAGAATCGCCTGGGGGTGCTTTTCAAAACTAGGAAAGCCAAGACCAAACCAACTAAACTGGACTCTTTGAGGGTATAGCCTGGGCATCATTAGCTCTTTAAAAAGGCCCATAGTTATTCTAATGTTCAGTCAGGGCCGAAAGCCACTGGTCTAGACAGGGTTGCTCAGACCCCTTTCAATAATAATGTCCTGTGATTCTTCAGCTTGGAAAATGGGCGAATCACCCCTGCACTGAAGAAAGTAGACATGAATACACGCTCTGCTGATGGCAAAGCATTCCCAGTGACTTGAAAACGATTCAGGGCTGCCAGCATTCATTCCGTGGTGTGGAAGCTGCGGGAAAGGCCAGGGGTGGGAGAGCTGAATGACTGGCCTTTGTGTTCCAATTATAGTCAGCTCCAGTTGTTAGAAAGAGACAGGAATGTCTGCTGTCAATTTCCTTTAGAGAAAGATAGATCAAAATTCATTTTGTGTCCCCGCCTCTAGCCCGCTGAGTGTGGCCCTGCCCCGAGAGCGAAAGCTCTTTCACCCAGTTATTATTGGAGATTGCATTTCTGATTCCAGACTGTACATTAATAAATTAAGGCCATGACTAGTAATATTCACCAATTGAAAATACTGCAACAAGTACAAGCCTTTTAAATTGCTTCAGACAATGAAGCTCTATTTCAAGCTCCATCCCTTCATGCTTGTTACTGCTGAAAAGCATTTTTGTAGCCTTTATTAAAAATGGGGAAAAATCATTTTTCAATGCATGGGCTTTTGGAGCGCCTCTTGTTATGTCTATAAAGCAATGTAGAAAACGTAACTAGCTGAGCAAGGCAGAAACTAAGGAAAGTAAAGCTGGTATGTTTGAAACATTTTTTGCATATCCTTTTAAGGTAAGAGGTTTCTAAATAAAAAATCAGTGCTGATTTTTTTTCAAGTGGCTTTAGGTAATTTTTCTTAATTGTCTGACTTCTTTGATGTGTAACTGTAGTGGCAGTATTAATGGATGTTCAAAAATTAAACCCTTCACCTGGTTCTTGATTATTATATTTGTTAGCTGTTCTATTTGAATTCATCCACTTCTTTCCTGATACTATTGATGATAATAAGTTTCCCACTGTCCCCACCTTATGATGAAAACATCCCTGTGAGCTGGGCAGGGACAACATTAACCTGTGCAGCTGGCTGTTTGACAGACGAGAGAGCTGTCACACTGAGGTAGCAATGACCTGTTACCCAAGAGCAAATGGCAAGCGAGGGACAACAATAACAGGGAAATCGTGAGCCCCTGAGGCTGATGGTTCTCCTCTCACACACTGTTTTCCTCTAGAATATGTTTGGGTCCATTAAAAAATATCCGAACCATTAATTCATTCAGATAACCTCACAATATTTCACATAATCTAAGAATTAGTGTCTTGAAAATAGGACTTTCCAACTGATTATGTCATCTATCTGTGCTATTTGGAATCCTAAGTCCTCTGCTCCCTTTTAAATTTTTGCTCGGTGGCCTTTCTTAAAACTTATCAAACAACCGTGGGGCTTGGGGGGAAGTGTGACATAGAAGTGAGAGGAAATGGGAACAAGGGAGGTGGGTAGATGGCTGAGCCTCTTAGAGGCCTAGGGAGTACTGCTTAGCCCTGAGGGTTGGGCCTGGCTAACGTGGGCTAAGGGAGACCTGGACCCTTGGTTGGAATTTCCAGGTATAAAATCTACGAGACAGCAGAGAACAGTTTCTGAAACGCTGGTGAGGAACAGGGCCAAGGTAACAAGTGGCCTGTAGGTGGTATTGATTAAAGTCTCTGGGGAATAGCTGAAAGCCCCCCCCCATGGAGAGAGCGGGGAGCAATAAGGATAGAACAACAAGGATGGCAAGCCTGTGGGCAGAGAGAAGGGACACAGGAAACAGCTCCAGAAATTCAAGGAGGAGGTAAGAAAGCAGGGAAGAGGGCTCCTTTCACAGCCTTAACCTTGGCTTGCCCCAGGCTTCTCCACCTCGGTGACTCACCACTTACTAAGCTGCTCAGTAAGCAAACAGCTGTTCCTGCTTCCGTCCCACCTCCTCCCACCAGCAAGTCTTATCAGTTCCTAATGATATTTGGATTTGGTCACTCCTCTTTCCCTTTCCATTGGTATCCTTCAACTGCTCTCTGACATCTCTGCTCTGGACAGTAGAAACAGGCTCTTCAGTGGTCTCCCTGATTCTGATTCTGTCCCCTCACTTAGCTGGGCCATTGCCCAGTTAAGAGTGCTGGGAAGCGTGCTCATAAAAGTGCAAGTAGGGCTGGTTGTGGTGGTGCACACCAGTAGGATTTGCTAAAGGAGGCAGAGGCAGGAGGATCACAAGTTCGAGGCCAGCCTGGGCTACACAGTTTTGCACTTATTCAGACAATTAGGAATAGTACTTCCTCAAAATCCAGCTATACCACTCCTAGGCATATATCCAAAAGATGCTCAAGTACACAACAAGGACATTTGCTCAACCATGTTTGTAGCAGCTTTATTCGTGATAGCCAGAAGCCGGAAACAACCCAGATGTCCCTCAATGAGGAATGGATACAGAAATTGTGGTACTTTTACAGAATGGAATTAGTAAGCAATTAAAAGTGAGGAAATCATGAAATTTGCAGGCAAATGGTGGGACGGAGAAAAGATCATCCTGAGTGAGGTATCCCAAAAGCAGAAAGACACATGGTATATACTCACTTATAAGTGGATACTAGACCTATAAGATGGAATAAACATACTAAACTCTGTACACCTAAAGAAGCTAAACAAGGAGGAGGTCCCAGGGTAAGATGATCAACCTTCCCTTAGACAAATGGGATGGACATTGGAAGTAGGGGAAAAGAAGAACCAGGACAGGAGCCTACCATAGAAGATCTCAGAAAGACTCTACCTAGCAGTGTATCAAAGCAGATGCTGAGACTCATAACCAAACCTTGGGCAGAGTGCAGGGAATCATATGAAAGAAGGGGGAGTTAATATGACCTGGAGAGGACAGGAGCGCCACAAGGATGGAATACATCTGGGCACAGGGGTCTTTTCTGAAACTGATTCTCCAACCAAGGGCCATGCATGGATATAACCTAGAACCCCTAGCATCCAAGTGTTTTCCCTAGTAAGGGGAACAGGGACTGTCTCTGACATGAACTCAGTGGCGGGCTCTTTGACACCCCCACCCCCACCCGAGGGAGGAACAGCCTTGCTAGGCCACAGAGGAGGACAGTTCAGCCAGTCCTGATGAGACCTGATAAACTAGGGTCAGATGGAAGGGGAGGAGGACCTCCCCTATTAGTGGACTTAGAGAAGGACAGGGAGGAGCCGAGGGAGGGAGGGTAGGATTGGGAGGGCTTAAGGGAGGGGGCTACAGCTGGGATACAAAGTAAATAAACTGTAATTAACATTAAAAAATAAAAAATATATCTATGCAAGTAGGATCCCTACCATTTCTGCGCTTAACCCCTAACTGGCTTCTACAGCGTTGCACACAGTTCCTGCCAGGCTTTCAAGCCTCACCCTGAACCATTCCCTCTCATGTTCCATAACCCCAGCTGGAGAGACCTTCTTGCTGGTTTTGGAATATACCAAATTCTTCCCATGGCACTTGCCTTCGCTATTCCTCTCTGTAAAGTGATCTGCCCCAGATCTACATAAGGATGGCACTGTTTTTCAGGGAGGTGGCTAAGATCTGCCTCCACAGAGGGGCTTTCCTTGGCCACTTCATCAAATTAGCTGACATTCAGTATATTAGTTACTAGTGTCTTTGTTAACAAAGTAACTCCTACTCGGTGGCTCAAACAATAGACACTAGGTGTCTCACGGTGGAGAGAAATCTGAGACCAAGGTGTGCTTCCCTCTGGGAGCTGTGAGGAAGGGTCTGTTGCAGACTGCTCTCTGGCTGGCAGATGGCAGGCTTCTGCTCCCCTTATCCCGTCCCATTAGATCCCCTCTATGGGTGCCTTTTATAAGGATGCCCCCTTTATAAAGCTATGGCTCATCTGGAGTAAGGCTCACTTTGATGCTTTCCCTTTAACTTGGTCACCTCTAGAAGAAGGTCTTGGACACTAGAACGTCAGCAAATGGGGGGAGGAGCACAACTCAACCCACAGCCAGGTGCCACCCTATCACACAGCTGAGTTTTCTTCACGGCATTTGTCCCTGTCTGAAATCATAATGCTTGTCTTTTATTATTCACCTCTGAAATTTCCGTGGGGGGGGGGGGAGAGCCTTGTTTGTGGAGCAGAATCTGCCAGTGTCCCTGACATTTCCTGTTACCATAGATACCAAAAGGCACCCTAGTGCAAGCATCTGCAGTTTTCTGTCAGAGGTTTCCCCTAGCATGCTTACTGTTACTTGAGGGCAGGCTGGAGATGCTGGGAAAGGTCATGGCAGATGAGACCTGGTAGAGGAATGTCTCAGTGCAGTGAGAATTTTGGTTTCTTTAAAAAATGCAGAAATATTATGGGAATAAGTTTTTTTTTTTAATCCTAGGTGAGGGGAAGTGGGACTGCCTCACAGGACAAGACTATGGTTTGTCTTGTGGCTTAGCAGAGGAGTGGTTTCGCCAGCTGCACATAATGTGTGATGTTTGGAATTCTGGGAACTTTTCAGAGGGTACATATAAATGCCAGCCCCATGGGTGTGTGGTTGGTTGTTGGTGGGCTGCTGTTGATTGCTGTTTGTCAAGTAGTCCTGTGAAAGAGATGAGAAGAATAAATTGGATATCCTGAAGGCCACCCCTGACTTTACTCAAGGATTTCCTTCCTTTCCTTTCTATCCTTTTTTTTTCTCTCTCTCTCTCTTATCCAGTGTTTGGGGACTTGAAATGGTGAAAGAAAAAGGGAACCCACAAAGTAGACAAATGCCCAGCTACACCCCACCCTCTTCACCTGTTAGAGGCAGCTGAGGGTGTTTTCTGCTATCAACAAGCTGTTGTCACAGGACTAAGCCAAGTTGCCCACAGTGTTCATGAATGTACCTGCGTTGGCTTCCCTTTCCCCCTCTCCATTCTTGACGTCCATATTTAAGTCTACAGAGTTCACTTCTCCAGTCAACTACCTACATTCCATTCATGTCCTTGGGAAAACCCACTGAAAGTTCTTTGTCACTACATCCCTTGGCACTTAAAAATTTGCAGTACAAAATTTGCGGCACATGCTCAATACATAATAAGGGATGAATAAACAGAGGTCACAACCGACACTGTCAAATGCTACATGAAAGTCTCTGGTAGAAGGCACTTTTTATAAAGAGCAATGTGGTGACTATGAGGTCACCGATAGAAGGGGTGGAAGTCTGGTGTTGGGGAATTAGCTTTATTAGGTGACATGGAGAAGAACCATTTGATTTTTTTTAATGCGAAATATTTGTGTATAATTGATTCTGACTTAATGGCAAAGGAAAGGATGAAGGTACAGGGAGTAGTTTATAGATCAGCCTTAAATGGCAAATTAGTGGTTGGGCTAGAAATACAGATGGAGGAGTTAACCAGGGGTGAGAGGGACATTTTGTCTTCTGTTAAAAGAAAGGAAGACAGAAAGTAAGATCCAATAGAAGGGAATACAAATATACATATACAGATACAACACTTATTAACAGAATATTTAGAAAATATATATTTGGAAAGTATATATTTGGAAAGTTATAATATATAATTTAATTAAATTTAAATGTGTAATTATATACTATACAATATCTAGTATAAATTTGCATATTTGGAAATGCACAAAATAACTAACACTTATTAGACATATTTAACATTTTAGTCTCCAGTCAACGGACTTTCACACATTAATTGATTCACTCTTCAAACTGCCACGTGAAGTAGGCATTGATACCGTCTCTTTCTGCAGATGAGAGAGATTAAATCTATTGCTCAAAATCAGAAGACAATAAAGAAGTGGTAGAGCAGATGCAAGCCCAGAGCCTGTGGTGTCTGCATCCAGAGGGATTCGTGTTAGACACAAGGAAAAAACCCAGAGAAGATATCTGAGTCCAGAGGGTGATAAGCATTTGTGAAATTCTTAGGTCCACGCAGATAGAGAAATCAGCAGGAGTTCATGCCCGCGGCCTCTCTGTTCTTGAGAGATGGATTCCACGAGGACAGAGATGGAGAGAACACTGTCCTGGATCTCAGAGTGACAACTTGGAGATGCTGCTCCAAGAAAGGGGGAAAGAGAAAAGGAGAAAGGGAAAGAGAAAAAGGGAAGGGGAAAGGGACTGACTGGCATTCTGAGCAGCGCTGAAGAGCTTGAGGTTGTAAATGTTGAATTTGGGGAGACTGGAGGCTAAGTGACTGTCTGCAGGGACAACGGGTCATTGGAGGTTTGCTGTGGGAGACCAGAGGCGACCAGCTGGAGGCTAAGGGACAACGGGTCATTGGAGGTTTGCTGTGGGAGACCAGAGGCGGCCAGGAGAAGCAAGACACAGGGGGAGCAGAGGGAGAATGACTGCTTTTTCATTTTTATCCCGAAAGCAGCATTCAGTTCACAGAGTTTAGAGTGAAGAGTTTAATAGAAAATCGCTGATAAGAGAGAGGGAGGCTGGGGCTGGAGAGAGGGCTCAGTGGTTAGGAGTGTTTGCTGCTCTTGCAGAGGACCCAAATGGAGCTTCCGGTATTCATGACAGGTGCCTATAATATCAGCCTCAACAGGATCCAGTACTTTCTTCCGGATTCTGTGTACATGCACGCACACACACACACACACACTTTAAAGGAAAGAGTGAGAGGAGTAAGATGGAAGACAAAGAAACCCATCGAGAGTGTGTGCCCAGGACTTTTATAGCCAAGTTCCCTGGAGCACTCTGGAACCAGTGTGAACACACTCCTTAGAGTAACCCCCACCCCCACCCCCGAGAGGCCCCAATGTAACCACTATGACCTAGTTCACATCTGCTTCAGCAGGAGTCACTCATAGATGTAGGCAGAGTGGGCTCTGGAGGCCACGGAAGTACTTTAGGTGAGGAGGTTATGGGTTATGATAGGGCAGGGAAGCTTTACTGACTGAGCATCCTTTTGAAAATCTTGATAGGTGGTATCTGCCCATAGTTTGTGTACCACCTGTATGCCTGATACCTCTAGAGGTTTTGGATCCCTTGGAACAGAAGTTACAGATAGTTGTGAGCTGCCATGTGGATACTGGGAACCGAATCTGGGCCTTCCGAAGGGGCATCAAGTGAGTGAGAGCCAGCTCTCCATTCCTGTTGTTCTCTTTATTGCTGTCAGTTTTGGTTTTGCCCTGAACAGAGTGTTCTTTTATGTACAATACTGAGTGTACTTCAGTTATCTGTAGGAGTCATGTCTAGGGACAGAACTGTTGGGCCAATGGGCATATGTATATAAAATATCTAAGTGTATATAAAATATCCCTAAAGCTGTGAGGTACTTCTGTGAGCTTGGCCTCCAGAGTAATGAGGCTGAGGACTGAAAGTGGAGGAAGTGAGCACAAGAGGGTGGGGCAGTCAGATGGTAACATTCCGCCGGGACTCTCCCGAGCTGACAAGGTCCAGGGTGTGGACACACCAGGAAGTCATTGGCAGGGTGGAGTAGAGATGACAGTCAAGGGGACAGAGGAAGTCCGCTGAGCTGTGAGGTGGAGGAGTGGCCATCCCAACAACCATGAGACATCTGTTCATCTCCCTACCATGTTAACTGTGGACCTCGGTTAAGAGACCCATTTACTTCCCTTCGGATCTAGCAGGGAGCAGGAGAGAACACACCCTTCTCTCTCCTTTCTGGTAGTAACAGACTCTTCACGATTGTGCTAGTCCATGAAGCTCATGGACCAACATGGTTGCCCCAGGGAACAGGAAAGGACATCTCCATGTTTTAGGATTGCACTTGTGGCCTAGAGTTAGGCAGGAATGCTTTTCTCAGTTCCTTATCTCCAAGGAAGTATCAGCTAGGCTGGCTGATGGCTAACTCATTCTCCATCTTCAGTGTCAGCCCACCCTGGTAGTGCACCCATTTCATGATGAAACCAGTGGCTACAGCAAGCATAGGGGCAAGGCTGTGAATTGATCAGGAGCTTCGTTTAGCAGTGGGCATCTGGGATAAAAATCTCAAAGACTCCAAATGCAGGCGTAAGCATTCCACAAAAGCCACAGTGAGCTCTACAATTTCCTCAGTGCCTCAGCTTCCTTCCTGCCATCTGTTTTTCTGTACACCAGGTAAAGGAGTGTCTCTCATCCCCAGTTTTCAAGGAACTTCCCCAGAAACCTCCCCCATCCCTCAGTCCCCAGGGGAGCTTTTATGGCTGTAGACAGTTTAAAGTCACTGCCTTCAGGGACTATGGTGGGGGGGGTGGGAATCCACAAAACATTTCCCCCCCCCCTGCACACATTGCTACCTCCAATAACTCAAGGTTTTTGTTGGTAAAGAAAAAAGACGAAAATGGATATATGTCTTGGGTAACTGAAAATCTCTAACAAATGTCCTAGATACCTTGTTGTTGTTTTTTTTTTTATTTTAAACTACTTTTTATTGTAGTACAATATATGTAACATAAATTTTGCTCTTTTAGTCATGTGCACAGTTCATTTGCATTAAATACATTTACAGTGTTGTATAGTGGTCACCACCACTGTTCCCAGAACCTCTCCCTCTCTCACACACACCTCTGTGCCTATCAAAACAGTAGTGCCTATTCCTTTCTCTCAGACACTATTGACTCCTACTTCCATCTCCATGATTTTAGTACTGCATACCAAGAGACTCGCAACCTTTCCTATATCTTCCTTAATTTACTTTGCCTCAGTGTTTTCCAGTTTCACTCCTGTTGAAGCACGCATCAAAACTTCATTCCTTTTTCTAGCAGAATTGCATTCTGTTACATGAACCAAAAATATTTTTTAAAAAATCATTGGTTACTAGACATTTTGGTTGTTTCCAGTTTGGGGCTATTGTGTGTAGGCTGCTAGGAATCTCCATGTCTAAGTAAAGGCTTTTGTTTTAATCTGGGGGAGGAGTGGATAGCATGGACTGGAATTACTGGGTCCTGTGTTAACTTTATTTTTAACTCTTGAGTTAAGAATAGCTGCCAAGTGCAGTTTAGATTTTATGTTTTATCTAGTGTTTACAGGCATGCCTCATAACACTGAAGCTTTGGTGAACAGGGGCTGTTTTTTTGGGGCCCCATGGCCCTCTCAGTTGGGCAATACACCCCCCCCCCCCATCTAGGACATTCCCTTCCATAGATGCTGTAGTTACTCTAGTGAAATTATTCCTGTTTGTGTGAAGCAACAGTTGGGAGGCTAAGTCAGCCTCCTATCTCCCAGCCTCTGTCTGTTGGTAATGAAATCTCCGCTAATTAAATTGCTGGCTCTGACTCTTGGAAGTCCCCTGTGCACCTGTGGGTAACCTTACTGTATTCTGTACTGGGTTCTTTTGGCCAGCCCGGATTTGTAAAGGTCCACATGAGGAGGTTTCAGGCAGGAGCCATTTGCATACCTAGGCTCTTTGTCCAGCCAGCCTGTCACCATTTTGACAGGGAGAGACGATAAACGGTTTATTCTATGCCTGCCTCTGTTGCCAGTGCCAGGTGAAAGACAGCACAGTGGGCGGCGTCTCAGGCCAGGCGGCTGGAGTGCAAATCCCAGCACTCCATATGACTTTTGTGGAAATTACTTAACTTCTCTGCGCCTTGGTTTCTTCACCTCTCCATTGGGGATTGATACCAACAGTTTACTCCACAAGTCTGTTAGGGTTGTGCCAGGTTTTGTCAGTAGTGCTCTTGCGATGACCCCGGGACTCTAAATGTTCTGTATGTGAGACAGAGCTGGTAGTCTCGACAATGTGATGATGTAAGCCCTCTTCACCGCGGCAGCTAATACCGTGTATTATAGCTGTAACTCTGAAAACTAAAGCAAAGGGGCAGGGGTGTGGCTCAGCGGCAGAGTGCTAACCTAACATCTGTGATGCCCTGGGTTTGAACTCCAGCAGAAATCAAACACCAAACCCAAACGGAAACTGCGGACTCAAAATAAACAAGATTAGGACAGATGAAGCAGGAAAGGATGGACATGGTCAAGTAGGTTGAAAAGTCACAGGACTTCACCTTTGGCCCAGGATGACAAGTGTAGAACATCCTAACCCCATGCTGCCTTCTTCCTCACCTACACATTGCAGACTTCTGCCTAGCTCTGCCAAGCATCATTTATGGAGGCAAAGGTCAGTCTTGAGAAACTATTGCCACCAGGGTAAACATGACCATACAGCCTATCAGTCCCAGTTTGGTGCTTATGGCTAAGTCTGACCTATAAAACCAAGGGAATTGTGAATAATGTGGAGAAGGCTCAAGGCCAAGGACATACACAAGGAAGAGGTGGGGTCATTTCGAGGGACACTTAGACCAGGTTCTGGCCACTTGTCTGGAGACTTGGGGCTCATTTTCATAAACGATGGAAAGGGGCTCTTAATATGGTAACATGCAATGTCTCTTCTTTGGTCGTACCATTGAGAAGTGGAAACTAGAGTATCAGTCCAGTGGGTGTAGCAAAGATGGATGGTCCTGAAAATCCCAGCCTGACACAGCAAATTTACAGGTTGGCCGGTTGGATGAGGGTGGGAACTAGACATTTGTGGAGCAGTCACTGTCTGCCATCTATTGGTCATTGTGCTTCACTGCAATTGCAAGAATGCAAGCTGTGACAAGTTTCTGACTCGTTGATTTTTTAAAAACTAGTCCCCTCTCTCTCTCCCTCTCCCTCTCTCTTTCTCTGCCTGCTAAAGCTGTTTCTTATTATATGCTTGTTGTTAGTAACAACTTTCGTGTCTTTGCAGTGAAAAGGAGCGGGTGTGCATAGAGATGGTGATGTCACTGCATGAGGAGAGATGCAGATCCCGGGTTCTGGTTGTTAATGTGTTTTTAATAGCCAAGAAATTCTTCCCTCTATATTAAATGACCCAGGTGTCATTTAACAACCCAGGGAGGCTTGTATTTTTCCCACGGTTTACTGGAAAGGGGGGGTGTGTAGAGACTGAAGTGAATGCTGTTTCCTATTGTCCTGACATCAGCAGAGGAAGGAAAGGCACTGAATGGAGAAAGATTCAGGAAGGCTGCTGGAGGTGATGATGTGGATTTTAAAAGAAAGGAGAGTCTTAAAGGATGGAGTAAACCATCCATCCTGTACACGCTGTGTCTGCAGTTCAAGGGGTATTTCTGGAAATATAAATGGACAGTGAATAAATGAGAAAATACCCAGCATCCTTAGCCACCAGGGAAGTGCAAAATAAAATGACACTGGGATCCATTTCTCTCCTACCACCAAGGAAACAGCAAATGCTGGCATGACGAGAGGGTGGCAGAGAGGAACCCTTCTTTTACCGCTGACGAGAAATGGAAGCCGGTGCAGTCACTATGGACATCAGCACGGAGGCTCCTAAGAACCACAACCAGAGACACAATCACCAGACGCTCTAGCCACAGAGATACTTTCACATCCATGTTTATCAATATGCTATTCTTAGTGGTCAAGAAGCCGACTTAGATGTTCATCAGCGGATGATAAAGACGGTGCGGTGTATGTACGTAATGGAGTTTTATTCAGTCATAGTGAAGGATGTATTATTTCATTTTCAGGAAGATGTGTGGAAGAGGAGACCATCATGTAAAGTAAAATGAGCCACTCAGAAAGACAAATGCCTCATCTTTTCTCTCATATGCATAAAATAGAACATACGTGCACATACATGTCTATATGAGACATAAATGCAGAGGGGAACTACTCGGGAGTGGAGGAAGGAAACTGTCAGGGTTGGAGACAAGGGAGGGCAATGGAAGGGGAGAGTAGGAGTTAAGTACAGTGATTTACCCATGAGAATATTGTAATGCAGCCTATAAAAATTAGTGAAAGAGAGGTTCCTTCTGAAAGGTCACAAAGAGCTATTTAAGGTTAAGGCTTATAACCAGAACTTCAAAAAGGCTGGATGTTTGGGATGGTATCTGTGTTCCCAGCATCTAGTAAGGCACAGTAAGGCACACCAGAGTAGTGGCACAGCTGAGCGCGTTCTGCTATTATGTTGTCTTTGGGGAGCGTGAGCTCAAGGAGACTGAAAGTGTCTACTCATCAACTTATGCTAGGGGTTATCTGAGGGTGTGTGTGTGAAGTATTGTGGGTACCCAGCACAGTAGCAGGGGTGAGCTACTGGGCTGCTACTGGGTTGCATTCTGCACACCCCGTAAGTGTTGAGCAGAATGGTGCCTACTGAGAGGCCTCTGTTGGAACATAAGATCATAAAGTCAGGAAGTGGGGGAGGAGACTTTGTCCTTTCACAGAGAAAAATCTATTTCCCAGATTGGAGGGGAAGAACTAGAAAAATTAATTAGATCCATAGTCTTTGAGAATTGTTTATAAAAATCAAGAATGAGGAATGGAAAAGATATTCCCAGAAGCCAGTTTGGCTGCAGTTTAGGGCAAGTTGGAAAGATGAATTCAGGAAGTTGGGTGTGAGGGCTGGAACAGAATCTACAAATGGGATGTGAAGAAAAAGCTGGGACTCAGGGTCTGGGCTCGTCCAGGATTCCTTGGCACAATGGCTGAGCTGTCAAGGGGCATGTGGCTTTGCAGTCAGGGGTCAAAATGGTCCTAGAAAATTGTTTACAGGGTTTTGCAGAATGTTGCCTCACACATCCCATGTGAGTGTCCAGTCAGCATTTTTTTTTTTGAGGTTCATGACAGCAACGGTTCTGGTTGCCAGCAGGAAGCTCCTGGTTTTGCAAAGCCGGAACAGAAATAGGAGCTGGAATTTATATGCCGTATGCAGGCCTGAGCGTGTGATTGCTGAGTGGCCAGAAAGATTCTAGAATGACCAAGGAAAGGGGAGGAGGATAGAGCCTCACAGTTGTACCACGTACAAGTTTCCTGCAGAATGAGGTCCAGGGATGAGAAGGCTCACGGATGTCCACTCATGTGAGGAGACTCCCCTCCGAAGAGCTGCTGAGTGACAGGGATGGCTCAACCACGAAGAGTGTTTCTCTTTCTCAACACACACATCAGCAGTTCACAACCACCTTAACGTTAGCTATGTGGGATCTGAAGCCCGTGTGATGCCTCAGTGGGCGCCTGCAAACACACACACACACACACACACACACACACACACACACACACACACACACACACACACACACTATTCTGCTTTGTCCTGGGGGTTTGACTGAGTGATAGAGGACTTGCTTAGCTAATATAAGGTCCTGGGTTTAGTTCCCAACGGGAAGAATAGCTGTTCAAGGTATATTCCTAGACCTAGCTAAAACTCTTTTAATATTGTCCTTCTTCTTCTTCTTCTTCTTCTTCTTCTTCTTCTTCTCCTTCTCCTTCTCCTTCTCCTTCTCCTTCTCCTTCTTCTTCTTCTTCTTTTTGACAAGAGAAAAATCTTGTGCTGACATTTAGGAATGGGTTTTTAGAGGACACAGAGGATTTCACTGGTCTCATGAGGAAAACCATTTCCTGACAGAAGGTCACGCTGTAAAACATTCCATCCTGTCTTAGGAGATATCTTTTTTAATGAGTCAACTCTGGGATGTGGACTGAAGCTGTAAGGAAGAGTTTGCCTGGTGGGAGACAGTCTATGGTCCACTCCCAGGCTCAGGCCCGCCACGGCATAGCTACATGTACAGCCAAGTCCCTTCTATCCAGAATCCCATTTCCTCAAAGTATGACTGAAGATCTAATGTTTTCTTTCTTTTTTTTTCCATCTCTGACATTCTGTAACTATGACCTAGTGACTATAGGCAGCAATGTAAGGAAATAAATGAAGGCATCCCTTTTGTTATGAATTTGAAATGTGTATGGATGCTCCGACGTGTTTGTGTTCAGGGATAGGACACTTAGGAAGATAAAGTCAAATGAGGTCATTAGTGTGGAGGCCAAAACCGGCAGGGCTGCTGCTGTTACGAGAAAAGGAGCAAGGAAAGGTCACTGAGGAGGACGCAGCGAGAAGGTGGCTACAATCCAAGATGAAAACCCACCGGATGGGGCATGTTCAGGTACTACTGTATCTGTGAGAATGTCAAGTCCCCCACCCAGTGGGACTGGAAAAGGAAGGCTGAACAGACTAAATAAACCTCGTCCTCCCTCAGGGTGACTATGATTTAGTAGCCTTAGGGAGAGTGGAACAGGAAAACAAACTTCATCCTGGAAAATAAGGTACCCTACTCCTTTGGAATTTTTGGAGCCACCTACATTTGGGCCCCCGTGACTGGCTGAGTCTTTCCCAAGGTGAAGTTATAAATGTCTCTAGGGCATTTTCTCTGATATCAACAAATTCTCATATCCCTGCAGAAGCCGTAGCCTGGTCCTTTAACTCTGCTAGCAACCCCGTAAGAGCCCCAGTGTGGTTTTGATGAATGAGGTTAAATCGGCTGGGGTTTGTTTGTACTGCCCACAGGTTAAGTCTGATAGATTTGGAGAGCCTAGAGGGGAGGGAGTCATTCAGAAAAGAAGGAACCAGGTTGCTCTCACATAAAACATCAATAGTAATGACTTCTGATCAGACCCACCGCCAGAGGGCTGGCCTGCTACGCAGTCTCTGGGACTCTCAACATATCAGCCCAAGGCAAACAAGGGCACAGCAGACAATTAGGAGACACAGGCTGGTGCACAGTGCGGTGTATTGAACGGAACATGAAAGAAAACAGATCAAAGCAACTACCTGTGCCCAATGAACATGAAAGTGTAAGAGAAGACAGCAACAGGTGCCCATGAACCATGACTATTAGAAACCACAACCACAAATCTGTGATCCCTGGGCCAGTCAGCTTTGCATGAAGTTCCATCTCTGTTAACATACTCCAACCAAGGACCATACGTGGAGAGAACCTAGAACCCCTGCTCAGATGTAGCCCATAGACTCAGTTTCCAAGTGGGTTCCCTAGTAAGGGGAGCAGGAGCTGTCTCTGGCATGAACTCAGTGTCTGGCTCTTTGATCACCTCCCCCTGAGGGGGGAGCAGCCTTGTCAGGCCACAGAGGAAGACAATGCAGCCAGTTCTGATGAGACCTGAGATGCTAGGGTCAGATGGAAAGGGAGGAGGACCTCCCTATTAGTGGACTTGGAGAGGGGCATGGGAGGAGATAAATGAGGGACGGTGGGGTTGGGAAGGAATGAGGGAAGAGGGCTACAGCTGGCATACAATGTGAATAAACTAATCGATATAAAAATTTTAAAAACAAAAAATACATCTTTAGCTTTATTTAAACAAGCGTCATTTTATTTTTACAGAATCAGTTTTTAAAAAAAAAATCTAGAAATGATGTCTCATATACAGAGTACCAATTGGGGCTTTGTAAAAATTCAGATATGGACAACACGCAGGCTTTAATAGGTGTAGTTAAAAAAAAACACATAGTCTTTTGGGTTTACTATGCGATGGGATAATATATGCTAATATATCAATGTTTACATCAAAACTTTGCAGGGGAACATAGATGAGTTGGTGAAGTAGCTGAGGACCCGAATCTGATCCCCAGGACCCATGCAAAGAAAAGAAGAGTCCATAACCCCAGTTTCTGGGGATGCAGAGACAGGAGAACTTTTGGGGCTTGCTGGCCAGCTGTTCTAGCCCGGTTCAGTGAAAGACTAAAAAACAAATAAGGTGGAAAGCAATAGAGGAAGAAACTTGACGTGGATTTCTGACCTCCATGCTCACCTGCGCGCACACACACACAGGAACACAGACATGCAGAAAAACAATCACAGCATACCCAATAAAAACACGATTATGATTTGTCAATTAAAATAACTTAATGTACCAAATAGTCATTCTTGAAAACGGACATACAAGTAATAGTATACAGACTGAGCACATTGTGTTTAGGAATACATACATACAACAACAAAGAAAATGAGAACATGAATTTGAAAGGGAACAGGAGCGGGCACACATGGGGTGGTTTTGAACAAGGAAAGGAAAAGAGGGGATGATGTAATTATATTATAATCTCAAAAACAAAAAAGAATTATTTAAAATAAAAAATAATAATAAAATAGCTTTTGTGAGGTTGGAGAGATGGCTCATCTGGTGAAAATTTGAGACAGGGTCTCTCTGTGTGGTCCTGGCTGTTCTGGATCTTGCTCTGTAGACCAGGCAGGCATGGAACGCACAGAGATCTTCCAGCCTCTGCCTCCCAAGTGCTGGGATTAAAGGCGCCTCCGCCCCCAGCATTTATCTGATAAAATTCTTGCCACATGAGCATGGGGATCTGCGTTCAGATCCAGACATCCAGATGAAAAGCTGGATACAGTAGTGCTTACCTGAGACAGTAGTGCCCAGGAGGTGGGGAAGGGTGGGCTTCTAGAACTCACTGGCCAGCAGGTCTTACTGCATTGGTGAGTTCCAAGTCCAGTGAAAGATATCACACAAAAACAAGGTAGAGAATAATAGAGGAAAGCACTGGACATTACCTCTGGCTTCCATAGGCGTGGTCTCACACATGAACATGTGTGCATAAATACACCACATATGAATATGTAACTTTATTTTTTTAATGCATTGACTGTGCATGAAGTGTTCATTTTCTTATGTCAATAAAATGTGTCTATGCAATCTTGTGTCTATATTGTAAACTCTCAGAGAGTCTGAAAAACCAAGTATTCTGCATATAGAACATCTCTCTCTGGTCTATAGGTGGCAGACTTTCCAAAATAGGGACTAATAAGGTGACTCTAAAGCACACTTCTTGGAGAATCCTGACCAACTGTTTACCTTCAGGATCCCTTGGTGGGTGTCTTTGGAGTGGGCCTAGGAATTCTGGTGCAGATCTGCCAAAGCTGAAAGAGGGGAATCGTCTATTCTAATCACTTTAATACAACAGCTTTGATGGCAATGTCACGTCCAAGCTCAGTATGTTCTCTTTCCTAATTAGATGCACCTTGCAGAAAGTGAATGAGAATAAGTAACTGTCGTGATAAAATACCCTGTGTGATAAAATACCCTGACAAAGCAATTTCAGGGAGGAAAGGTTTATTCTGGCACACACTTTGAAGTGCAGTTGTGGTGGAGATGTCAAGGCATTGGGGGACTTGAGACAACTGGGCCCTCTGCAATCAGGAAGGTGAGAACAATGGATGCTCTGAGGCAGCCAGACATTGGGCTTTGCTTAGCGAGTCTCCTGGAAAAGTGGGAGGAAAGAGAAAAGGATCTGGAGGTGGCAGGAGCTCCACAAGAAGACCAGCAGAGCCAACTGACCAGGGCCCAGAGGGACTTGCTGAGACTGAAGCATCAACCAGGGACCATTCAGGAGCTGGACCTAGACCCCTACAAAGATGCAGCAGATGGGCAGCTTAGGCTTCGAGTGGGTCCTGTAGTAAGGGGAGTGGGGACTGCATCAGACAAGGATTCACTTGCCAGCTTTTTGATCACTTCCCCCTGGCAAGACCGCTTTACCAGGCCACAGGGAAATAGGACATGCTCAGACCTGGTGCAACTTGATGAGCTGGGGTGGATGGGAAAGAGAGCCCCCCTTTCCTGAGGAAGAGGCGAGGGGAGAGAAGGGAGGGAGGGAGAGTGGGACTTTGAGGGGAGGAGGAATGGGGCTGCAACCAGGATGTAAAGTGAATTAAAAAAAAAAGCCGAAATGAATGCTTGTCTTTTCCTTTTTATACAATTCAGGATCCCATTGCAAGGACAGTGCCACCCAGAGTGGGAGCGTCTTCCTACCGCAGCCGTGTTCAGAGGCCCATCCCCCAAGTGATTTTGGATCTCACCAGCTGAAATTAATCAGCACAGTGTGCTTTCACTGTAGGCTCACAGAGCATGACTGGCTGAGTCTGAGGTCAGCCAGGCACATGTGTGACAGGCAAAGCACATTACATTCACAGCAGACCATAGCTGACCCTTGGCCCTGCCTTCTCCACCTTACTCTATAATGATAATGTCTTGTTCTGATCGAAGAAGTCAAGACAGGGTCTGTGTTTGCTTCCTAGAAAGCCTGGGTTCCAGGGCAGGTTTCCTGTTTGCTTTTAGGCTGAGTCTTCAGATCCCTCGGACTTCTCCTGGGGACACTTGTATTTGGTGACCGACTCTCTGTACACGGAGGAGACTTGTTCCTCCTCCACCAGTTCTTAAAATAGGCCAGTTCCCAGAGACCACTCACTGTTCAAGCAATGCCCCCAAGGAGGTCACATAAGCTCCGCTCCAGGCTTTCAAATTGTTTGTCCTGTGATCTAGGTGCCCTGGGTGACAGTGAAGACCCCTTTGGAAGTCAGTGGCCTACAGTCCATTTGCCCCACATCCGTCCAAGACATCCAGTGTCCCACAACCAAGGCATTTCAACAGAAGCAGGAGAGAACTCCTTTACCCAGAATTAATATAGCTTCAAGCTTTCCAAACCCAGTGTTCTTGCTCTACTCCAAGCTCCAAGCGTAGCCCACCAGACCTCCTCACACCAACAAAGAAGACCAGCAAGACCAGACATGTATGTCAGACACTGTGATATGAGGAATCTGTTTGCTCTTTGTTTCAAGCTCCTGGCTTGGGGCTTCTAAAGATATGGGGTTTTCTGGGTGATAGGAATTCCCTCTGTTATTCCTAACCTACCCCCTCCTACCACACCTGAGCTTTGCTGTGAAGTGACTAAAGGCAGGGCCCTTAGATAGCCTCAGCATGGTTGGAGCTGGTTCCTGGAAAGTACAAGAAATTAGAGGACCGGACGTGTCAACTCAGCCCAGAATCCTCTGGGAAGGGACTAAAGGAGTAGAGGCTGAAGGACTGGACAGATAAGCTTTAAAATTCAAGGGCCTTCAGACTTGGAGACTTTTTTTGATGGTGGTGGGGGGCAGGGAGGAAGGACTGGAGAAAGGCACTCCTGAAGACAACATGGAAGCTTCTTGCCTTAAACAGACCTTACATTGCCTTATGTGTTGTGCCTTGCATTTAGCTGTCCCTGTGTTGGGATCGTTTAACAAACCAATTTAAGAAAAAAAAGTTTTCCTGGGTGCTGTCAGCCTCTTTAGCATACTCCCAGAATTAAGGAAAGGGGGTGGGAACCTTTGGTACAGAACGAGTGAGGAAGCTGGCTGGCCTGGAACTTGCAATTGGCACTGCAACGTGCCACAGGGACAGGGACATTCCCACAGCTGAGGCTGTTTGCATGCACAGTAGGCTGTCTGCTCTAGGGACAGAGGGGGCAGGGGTCAAGCCACTGAGACTGTTGCCAAGGAAACAGGATCTTCTGCAGCTGCAGTCACCTCTAGAGCACACCACACAGCCACTGCTTCTTTGTGTCGCTAGCGCCATATTCAGCCTACAGAGTGGCAGTTCGGACTGGTGAATTTTCTGGCCATAATTCCTTGCAAAGGATGTTGGAAAAGGAAGTCAGAAACAGTTCTCTCTCCCTCAGTGAAAAGTGTGTTCTGCCTCCTCTGATGGAGGATTCCTAACATAGAGGTTACCCCAAGATAGGACAGTCAGATGGTATTCATCCTGAAGTGACAACTGTCCATCATGTGAACTAAGTGACACTAACTTTCTGCCTTGAAGAACAGATTATTAAAATCTAAACCAAAAACCTGGCAATGCATGGTGGCAGCAATCTATTGTTGCTATTTGGTTATGGCTTACTGTTTCCAATTCCACTGGGCTGTGACAGAATCACTTAAAATGTAACTGTTTAAAGCTTCCTAGGCTAGGAGCTTCAGCTCCATCCAAATATGTCCAAGGAAGCTTTGCCCTGCCCCCTTCCCCAAGGCTACATTATCGTTAGGGTTTGTTTCCCACTCAGGAAGATGTCTAATTTGTAGACAAAAGTAGTGTTTTTTTGGAAACTTCCAAACAGGAGCGTTTCAGCCCTTAATATTTCCATGGGGGATCATCAATGTAACACTATTTGATCAGTTTCTTGGATTTTATATTTTAAGAAGTCATACATAGAGCAAAAGAGGCCATTTCTACTTAGATATTTTTGAAGGGTGTCCCATCTCAGAGTTTCACAGTGTCCCCCATGTTATCCAGTTTCCTCTTTCGTAGATGTGGAGTTTCAGAGTACAGTGTGATATCCTGGTGAGAAAAGGAGAGAAGGATGAGGCCGAGAGGGTAAGGCTGCAGGGAATTGAATTTCTTGAGTTGGGGCATAAGTTCTCTAGAGAATACGCCAGTCATTTACACACAGTTATTTTAGGCAGCAGTTCACAGTACTTCAACATTGCTGATGCTACAGGAGAAAAAATGAATTTGGGATCATTCCAATAAGATTTGCATCTTCACATTGACAAAAGCATGTCTTAACCAAGAAAGTCTTGGGAGTTGATAGTATATGCGTATACTTAACTCATAGAATTATTTAAGTAGTAAATTAATTCTGTTGCCATTTCCTAAGATCCTTCCATGTGAAAGCTTTGCTTTTATTACCTTTGACCATGTCTAGCAATCCGTTCCAGCTTTGTGGATGGAGTCCACAGTGTTCTGATTACCCAGCTGCCATCATGTAAGTCAATCTAATTAGTCCTGTTTAGAATATCTAGTTCCTCTAGAGAACTCTGACTAGTACACCAGTTTGGACGATGTATAGGTTTCTGAGTGTTGGATTTGACATTTCTGAAAAAAAAAATTATGGATCCATACGATTTGGTTTGTCAATGAAGATTCAGAACAATCAGTGGAGAGGAAGCGCTTGTATGTTTGTGTCCAATGAGTGCGCTTTGAAGATTTCTGTTCGGGTCTGGAAGCCATCTCTACGGTCTTTCTTGTCAAATACAATCCCCCAGGCTATATTATTCTTTTCTGTAAGACAGCAACGCCGCCGTTACTGTGATCTCATCGCTCTTCAGAACCTGTTTGCATCGAAACAATGTGGAACTTCTAACCTGGGTTCTCTAAGCCCATTTAATGCTCATTATGGCAGTCCTCACCACAGCTCATCATCCATCAGGCTGCCTGTGATGAACAGCTTCTGACGACCATCACAGACGTTGTCACCGCGCTATCCCGGCGGTCACAGACACAAGTCTGAGTTTGCCCAAAGCATGAATGCTCATTTGTTTTCTGGTCATGCTCAAAAGCCTACTCGTGACCTTAAATAACACATTTCCTTACCAGGTCCCTTTTGAACTTTCTGGTTCCCGGCTGTGACATCAGTACATTATTTGCAAGCAAGGGAGAGGTTCAAACGGGAAGAGCTTGCTGCAGGCAGCCAGAGTGATGAGGTAGGGATTATACAAGGCAAAGCCCCTGCCTCCACTCCTGCTTCCCTTGGGGCTGTAACTGAGGTGGGAAGGCAGACAGGCCGCCCTGGGCACGGATGCGTGCCTGTGAGAGGAGGGCTACCGCTGTGGTGCACTCACATGGATATCTGTCACACAGCACTTGACAGCTTTAAGCAATGCCTGTCTCATTATCTCCCAGGCGTGCAGGCCACAGATTGGGTTGGACAGGGTTCAGCTGGGTCTCTGGTTCAAGCGTCATGATCCCAAATCAAGGTACGGTATAGCTGACCGTGTTCTTTTCTAGCGGCTCTCTGAGTAAATTGACTTTTAATGTCTTTCAAATGGTGGGGAAATCCAATTACATGTAGTTGTGGGAATGAAGTTCCTGTTTTGTCGCTGCCTGCCAGGGTTTGGGGTTTATTCTTGGACAAACCCCAGTTCATGCCCAGATCATGCCTCTCCTCCTCCTTCTCCTTTTCTTTTGTCTTTAATGTCAGCAGCAGTAGATCAACTTCTCATGTTTCAGGTCTCCTTTCTCTTCTCTTTTGCTTCCAATCGGAGAAATATTGACACTTTGAAAGGTCCCTGCGATTGGATTGGGCCCGTTAAGCTAATCCAGATACATCTTTTGCATTTGACGTCTCTACCCCAGTCTAATCTGCAATGTCTGCCTTTTGCCATAAAACAACATCTCTATACGTTGCAGATACCAGAGAACTGTTTTTCTGTATACAACAGGATTTATGGTAGTCTTCAGCCATGGATTTATCCTGGGTCTGGCATAGTGAGAGTCATTCAAATCAGCGCATTAGCATTGTGTTTGCAGCCCAGAACAGACAGAGTAGTCCACTTACCCACCGTCCTTTGGAATGGAGCCTGGTTATGTTGGCTGGATCCATCCCATGGACTTGTCCTAGAATAGCTCAGGCTCTCTGGGTCTACTTTTCATGTGCTAAAGCATCGGAATGAGAAGCAGCAGGAACTAGGAACCATGCAGGGCCTCTCTGACCTTCTGTCTCCATTAAACTGTAGATTACGGCTGTACCAAGGCCCTGAGGGAAACTTAATTCTCAATGATCGAGTGAATGAAACACATGGAACCTTGTCATCTTTACAATGAGCCAATATGCTAGTGTTGAACCCCAGCACTCATAGGCATGACAGACGTTACAGCTATTTCACACTCACACACTCATTATTATTTCTACCTTTCAACGTTGTGGTGTGTAAGTGAGAGGGCATGTGTGAAAATAACCGGAATGTAGTAGGCACATCACACATTTCAGTGTATTGATTGAGCCCAGTGTGAGAAATGCTAAGCCTCTCTGAGAGAGAAGGGGCAGCTCATAGCACTTGCGCAGTCTGTGGCAGACACACTCTCAGTGACTAATGACAAATTGCCACCAGGGTGTCACTGAATGGGGAATGGGGAAGACGTGCCAACAGCTGGCTCTTCTGAGCATGTGCAAGCTAGCTTAGCATCACCCACTGACTGAGCTCTTACGTGCTGGGCACAGTTCAGTGCTGGAGGGAGAGTGAGGACTGCAATTGAGCTTCAAGCTGTCTTCTCTGTACTGTTTTATTTCCTTCCCCAACAGAAGGCACGGGCCTCCGAAACACTTTGTAGCTATAATGTAGTTCCAGGTAAAGACGCACAAACTCGGTCACCTGCTAAGGCATCTCTTTGTGTTCTGCCGGAGTCAGTGGCGGAAGTGTGACAGCTGGCCTCTTTGCAAGCCAGAACTCTTATCTCCACAGAGCTGAGCAGGACGTGAGCAAAGCCTGAAATATTGCTCCCCTTATTGGTTTTGGTGTTACTGTTGGTGGAGAGAGCTCATTTCCTGGAGGCCCAAAAGGAGAAGGTCATGGCTCATCCAGTTAGTACCATGTTAACAGAATGAGCATGGCAAGAAAAAGAGTCATTTCCTAGCTGTGTGAGGTCATACCCATCAGCCACACCCACACCTCTTTCTCCCTTGGTACTTGATGATATTGGAGATTTCGTTATGACCGACATCTGATATTCTTAATAGGAAAAGCAGTTCACCTGTCCTCAAAGCGGGGATAGGATTTTTGTGAAGATTGTAGAGAGAAACACACTGAAAAATCTCTTTATAGACGACCTGGGGATGTGCAGATTGATAAAACCAACCGGCAAGAAATGGGTTGTCTTTCTCTATCACCTTGAGTCACCGTAGTCATGTACTGTAGGCTGGCTGCTTGATGTCATTTCTTAGAAGGCATTTTTTTTTTTCAGATTAAGTTTCCACATAGGGTGATAGTAAGGGGGAGGGGAGTACCGCCATTGCTGCTATTTGAAAAGGGCTGTTTTGGTACAGCTGGTGTGTGCCCTGCTTCAGACCATACCCAGTTGGAATTTGATATAAAAAATGGGGACCCTGATAGATTTTTATGGGGTGGTTGGGATTACTTCATCCATTCATTTTCAACCACATCATGAAATTATGACGTGAAGGCTGGAGAGATAGCCCAGTGATTAAGAGCAAAACACTTGCTGCTCCTACAGGAGACCTGTGTTTACTTCCCAGCACCCACAACATTACTCACAGCTGTCCAGTTCCAGGGGATCCACGGCCCTCTTCTGGTCCCCGAGAGGACATGTGCTTTGCATATGTAAGTGCAGGCAAACCCACTTTTATACACATAAAATATCATTTAAAAATAAAGAAAAGAAAAAAAACAAGAAAATTACAGTGTGTATTTAATGTGAATTACAACTACATTCCCAAGCTTTGGCATAAAGGGAAACTCTCAGGGTTTCAAAGACGGCGCCATAGTATAAATAGAACCAGTTAAGACTTGAGGCTAATAAGAAAACAACTGCAGTTTATTTTTGGAAGCTGAATGGGTCTGGATGGGAGTGCCCAAGTCTTTGGTGGTTTGTTCTAAGGTTTTTCCACTCTAGACAACTGTAACTGATTCCTCATGTGCCAAAGATTCAGCACTATTAGTTTCCACACAACTTTACATTTATTACAAACATAAAACTTTCCAGGTTAAAATTTTTGGGTTCAAGAGAGCAAGTTGTGATGAGAATTGAATCAATACTTTTCTTCAGTTTTTGTTTCACTGACTTTCCTTACTTCTTATCTTTCTTTCCTGTTCTTTCTTTTTTTTCTCATTTCTTTCTTTTTCTGGAGTTCTCAGGACAATGCTAGCAATTATGAAATTATAATAACAAGCAAATGTGTGTGGAGTGCTCTGTGTATAAGTATGATCACTGTTTCTTATGTCAGCCTTAAAGGATGATTCCGCGTTCTAGGAGGTTGATGTTTGTTGGTAAGATTTGAACTCAAGGAAGCATGGGCTGAGTTGTTGGGTCAGGGAGCAATATAAAATCACCAAGAACAGTTAGGTAAAAGGCCAATGCAGCATCTCAAGAGAGCACTGTAATAGCCTTAACTACTAGGGTAAGATGGTCATATTAAAACCATCAAGGAGCTCCCTTTGCCTGAAAACTTACATGCAGGAACAGGCTAGGTATGGATAGGTACATCTTCTAAACATATCTGGGTAGGTAGGAGGAAAGGAAGGGTAAAGACAGGAGTTGGAGTGGCAGACAAACACAAGAAGCTGTGTTTCAGTTACATTTGAATCCTAGGTGTACATAGTCTACAATATGCCCTGTGCAAATGTTTGGGAAACATTTGGGACATTTAGGCTAAAATGTAGCTTGTTTGAACATTATTTCAACACCTTTTATTTGTGTATGTGCGTGTTAAATTTTGTTATTCTATTCAGAATAGAATAGTTTAACAAGGGGCTGACTAAGGTACTAGAAGAGAAGATTGATAGAAGAGAGTAGATGTGAAAGAACCAAGAAGAATGAGTCCATAAAAGAAAAAAGATGTCGCTGAAGATAATATATGTGGGAATATAAGTCAAAATTTAACATGCTAATTTTCCTTCCTTCCTTCCTTCCTTCCTTCCTTCCTTCCTTCCTTCCTTCCTTCTTTCCTGAGTGCTGGGATTAAAGGTATGTTCCACCATACCTGGTTTTATGCTAAATTTCTAATTCTGGTATTTCAAAAGAGCAACTGGCCATAAGGTGGACATATGAGATTAAAAAATAATGTATGATCTTAATTAGTACAGTGAAATCAACACTAAGAAATATTATTGCAACTTTAAATTAAATCTAATTAAAATTTAATGAAATTAGAGCCCTCAAAAATAAATAGTATTTTCATAGGTTCATTGGCCAGTTTAAATATTTTATTAATGGCATTGGGCCTAAGTCTGCTTTTCACAACACAAATGGAAACTTAGGAGCTTAATTTCTCTGGACATTTCCTAAAGAGTCATATCCTAAAACCAAACAATAGTAGTATGCTTCATTTCTGCTAAGGAAACGGTCTGTTAAAAATCAGCTATTAATCTGGACAACACAACTTTTGCTTAAATCAGTCAGTAGAGGTTTCACAAAATTCCATATTAAAATATTACTTAATGCTCCTATGCTATTTTGGCATGTAATGCCCATTTCTAAACATATGTGAATCTATATTGTGTTTAAAGATGGAAGAATAAATTAAAATGGTAAAAATGTCTTCAGACCCTTTAAAGATTTATAAGCCTATTTTCGCTTTACTTAATAGATGCTTATTAGGAACCATTATGGAGCCAGTTTTTGCCATTCGCAAAACTGGTCCCTTTCATTATAATTTTAAGGAGAAATCGCTTATAGAGTAATTGAGTTGGACTGTAAACTTCAGACAAGAATGCAGCGTTTCTTGACAGCTGCAGTAGCACCTGTATTTGCCGGAGGCCAATCATGAGACAGAAATCAAAGCTAATATTTGAACTGAGAGGATTTAACTTAACTGGGCACAATGTGGTTGACTATCATTTTGAGAAGCAGCATCATGGATGGAGCAATGGCACTTATGATCCCCAGGGCTCAAGGAACAAGAGGAAGAAGACGGAATTGTGCATGAGAGGGCATGTGTTCCTGGGACTCAGAACTCTGACTCTTCAGTGGCTTGTGCTATTGCACCTTGGAAATAGGCTAAGTTCTCCAGATCTTAGAGAAGACTAAAGCGTGTTAAGCTGCTGATAATGGACAGGATGATGCTCAGAGTGGAGAAGCCAGCCCAGACACAAGGCAGGTGGGAAGTCTACAACCTCTCTTGCTTCAGATTCACAGCCACTCTTCTGTTGACAGACCCTAACATAGATCCAGTGGTCCAAAACTGAAAAGCAGTTTGAAGACTTCCAAACCTCAGCATGACAAAGCATAGTACAGAGGTACCAGTTTGAGCTGAGAGACTGTTACCTTATCATTGGCTTACTTCCTTAATACTTCTGACCTCTTGCCTTTTATAAGGTGTAAGGCACACATTAGACACTCAACAAATATTTACCGAGTGCTAGGATAGTTAAACCAAACTATTTTATAAAGAAAAAGAATTTTATACCACAATTTAGGATGGTGTTGTAAGTCCCACTATTTTGCTAGACAGAAAACAGCACAGAACAGTCTGAAAATGGGCCAAGCTTTCAGGGTCCAGGGTCTAGACAATGAGTCCCAAACAATGGGAGATATTGTCTTTGTAACCTTCTCCGTGGTCCAGTTTCCTGGAGTTCTTTTTATTTGTTCGATTGCCTTTCTTCTTGGAATGTTCATACCACCTGCAGGGCCAGTTAGAGATGTCTGCAACAGAAAATAATAGGCCAGTATCAATATAGATATTACACACACGGAGATACACACATGTGAATAAATGGCATGTGTGTTCTTAGATTTTCCTTTTCTCAATCCCAAAAGCAAAGGGTAGTTTCACTCACTCATTCATTCAAACCTTTGTCAAAGTCTAGGCTGGTTTTTTTTTTTTTTTTTTTTTTTGCATCAATTGCACCATGAACACAGCCATAATGGTGAAACCCAGGGCAATCTGTTTTTGTACGAAGTGAGATCAAATCTCATTTTCAAATCTGCATTTTCAAGGCCCCAGTCACAGATTTTCTGCATTCCTCCCTTCAAACAAAACAGTGCTCCGTGAGGACAGAGCAGGTGTGTAGGTACAGCACCATCCAAGTTCATTCTCAGAAAAGAAACATTGCTTCAAAGGAAGCATGGCCTGCCCACCCTGCAGACAACCTTTTACATTCTCAGAAGAGCAGCTTGCTTTCCTGGTGAGGCACAGTCTCAGACATCTGTGCTTATAATTAGGGTCTTTGGTCTGTGAACGAAAGGCCTACTCCAGTGATTTTTTTTTTCCCAGAATGGCAGATTGGTTTGTTCAAGCTTCCTTTGAGTCTATGCCTTGTGAGATAGAAAAGTGCTTAGAGCCTAGAATTTTCACCCTTCCTGTCAGTGCTTCAAAAATGTGAAGACTAAGTTACGGTCAGGGCCTGCACTTAAAGTACCATGACTAACTCATGCCTACAAGGAGTCTCTACAAGAAAACCATTCTTACACATATGCTTATCTGTCCAGGCATCTGTTCCTTCAACTCACATTTACCTATTATTTGCTATGGGTAAAGCATTTTGTTGGCGAGGAGCTATTGAGGTAACAGGGAAAGAGAGGTCATAAATAAACAAGATGATTTCTGGTAATGATAAACACCACAGTGAGAACAGAGAGGAACTTGTAGTAGGCCCATCGTAAGGAGTAGTTACTATGTCTCTGAGAAGTCACTGTATAAGCTAGAATCTGAATATCCAATGGGGATTGGGCTTATTAAGATGTGGAGAAAGTACATGTCAGACAGAGGGGGCAAAATGTGTTCAAGCGATCGAGTGGGAATGGATTTGGCCAAGTGTGACTGCACTTTAGGGGCCTGGAAAAAAAAAAAAAGAGTCTCCTCTGCAGTCTATACCATGTTGCTTTTTCTAGGTAGGGCTTAATCACCTTTTCTGTTAGACTCATCAGTGGTTTCTGCTTGAGATCTTTGAGTGTCCAGTTGTTTTATTACGCTGTAAATCAGCAGGTAAAAATGAAAGTGTAGTTTGGGAAAGTGATAATGTAGTGCCGAGCTTAGCCCTGAGTATTTTATAGATCAATCATTGCCTTATGTTGTAGGTCACTGGGAAACTGGATAAACTGTGTTGGTGGGCCATCTGTTCTGCTGAATGCCCCACCCTCAGGTCTGAGTAGTACTGTTTGTAAATGTTATCAAACAACAAGGAGAAATGAAATGCCTCTACACAAATGACAATACCAAATGCCTGTAGACATACCAAACAAATATCCAGTTGGCAGTTTCTTAAGAAATTGAACATGAGCTCATCATCCTTCTACCCAGCAAATGTCATTTCTAAATATTTATCTACTAGAAGCAAAGATATACATTCACAGAAAATCTGCACCTAAATGTTATACTCATCAACACTACAGATGAGAAGAGCGTAGCAAAAACATCTTCATTGGCTGAATAGATAAATTATGCTACATCTACCCAATACTATACCACTTTGAAATAAAAATTACATACAACAACTGGGTGGATTTCAAAATATTAAGCTAAGAGAATGAAAGCAGTTAAAAAAGTTATGTACAGAATGTGATGCCATGTAGTTCTAATTTTCTAAGACATAAAACTATAATGCTGAGGGAAATGGATGGCTGAGATGGCTGAGGAAGGTTTGGGAATAGGTATTACAAAAAAGTGTGTGTGGGGAGAGTTGGGGATGTAGCTCAATTGATAGAGTATTTGTTTAAAAAGTTGGAATGTGGTAGGTTGAATTCCACCATTATATAAACTGGTCATGGTGGCTCATACCTGACATTCCAGGTCTTAGGAGGAAGGAGGATCAGAAGTTCAAGGTTATCCTTGGATACATAGTGAGTTTGAGGCTAGTCTTGGATACATGAAACTGTCTCAAACAAACGAACAGAAATGGCTTAACAAGAGGGGGTCTTGGATAATGGTTAGGATTCTTTGGTATTCTCTTAGTGACAGTTCTGTGAATTTGTATAGTACATATGTAAAAGTTCATAGAATTATATATCCATATTTTAGAAGTAGATTTTACAAGTATTAATTTAAAATTAAAATAGGATATAACAACAATTAAGAAATATGCCAGTGGTCAGTCTGTCTGAAAAAAATTGTTTTGGTGTGACTGGTGTTCAAACGCAAAAATCTATCTATCTATCTGTCTATCTATCTATCTATCTATCTATCTATCTATCTATCTATCTATCTATCTACCTACCTACCTATCCATTATAAGTTCTCCATGTTGTCAGTTTTAATCTTTCTAGGCTGAAAGGTCATCACCTTGCACATGGATTTAGAAAGTATGAGTACTCCATCACCAAAATATTCTAATACATTAATGAAATGTAATATGATTTGCAAAAATTAAAAAGTATAGAAAATCTTGCATGGTTCAATGGCTTGCCATCCACTGTGCAGTGTGGAAGGCACTGCAAGTAAGTCAAAACAAGATGCACTTTTAGCTTGAATGTCATAAACAAACAAATAATAATGCCAAGGCAGCGGAGGAGCTTGATGAAGGAAGAATGCCAAGAAATACCCAACGTGTCCCTGGACATTGTGGTTTTATCAGATTAGGGATTCAAAGTCTGGATGAATGAATGAATGAAGCTGTTCATTCACCAAATTCCCAACTCATCCTAAAACTAGAATTTGAGTTAGAAAGAGATTCAGAGATCATGTAATGATCTATGCCAATCATTCTCTCATGCCAAGTTGTTTGGTTTGTCTTTCCTGATGGTCAGCATGTCTGATGATGCTCTGATATTTGAGGCAACTTATTCCCTTGTTGGGTAATTCAGGTTATTAACACAAAGAGTACTATTTCAGTTGAACTTCTTTCACCTTTTGGGTTGTGTTATAACTTCTGGGTCCTCACAGATAATCTACTCATTGCTGTGTGTCCATAAGTGGATTCATTTTGAGCCTACTCTTAGTCTTCTAGAAAACCAGGGCAACAGATAATAAGTATCGTGTCAGGTAGTCCAATGATGGCTGTTCTCATGCTGGGAAGATGGAACCAGTAGCTGCTCGCTCCAGGACACTCGATGTCTTAGTAGTTCCCATCCTGGTGCTAAATGACGCCATGGAGGATACTACCTGGTGCAGAGTGGTGGAGGACACATGGAGAGACCAACCTTCAGTCAGCATTGGAAGGAGGAAGAATTCGGGTTCTGATATCAGTGACAGATGGTGGTATTAGAGTGGATGTACTCCAGACATGGTAGATGAACTTGGAAGACCAAAGGCAAGCAAATTAGCAACAAGATCTGCTTAAGGAGTCCTGATCTCTTTAATCAGGATTACCACAGAAAGGTGTCCTTCACATTCATGGTGGGCTTTTTCATTTCACTTTAGCTTTGCAAACACAAGAACTGATTTTGATTTCACTCAATGTGACCAAGAGAGTCCGTCACAGGTATGCCCAGGAGTACATCTAATAGGGTCAATCCCTTTCAGATGTTCCCAGAGGCTTGTCTCCTATATGACTCTAGATTCTGTGATGTTGACAATTAATATTAACCATCATGTGGAGCTTCCATAAGCCCTAGGATCCTAAGCCTGACCAGGAAGATGAGGTTACACAAAGACTGTCAATTATGGGGCACCAAAACACCAAAGACAGGGCACAAGGCAGCCTGAGATTAGCCAGCAAGTGGGAAGGACAAGACACTGAGACAAACAGCAAAAGAACCTCCATGTATGATCTTGGACCTTTTTGGATTTCTTGTGTGCTCCTTAGAAGTAAGGAACAACTGAACACACATGCATACACACACACACACACACACACACACACACACACACACACACACACATGTCCAGGCATCTTGGAAATTAGAATGAGGTGTCATTCAACTCCTTTTGAGACTGGGTATTTTTCACTGGTCTGGAACTCACCAAGTAGTCTAAGCCACTGGCCATCTGGCCCCAGGGAGCCCTTCTGTCTCTGTTCCTTTGGCACTGGGATCCCAAGGGCAAGCTCTCATGCCTAGCTTTCTTGAATGTGGGTTCTAGGGGTCAAAATCAGTTCTTTGTGTTTGCAAAGCAAAATCTTTGTTTACTGAGCGATCTCTCCAGTCCCTGTACATACATTTCTTTTTTAGTGTATCCACCAGCCTATCCCATAGCCAAGAATTTATAAACATCATTTTCTTTACAGCTCTAGAATCTGGAAGCAGACCTTCATATATTTCTCTCTAATTCTCAAAACAGGATCAAGGCTTCCAGAGGGTAGAAAGCTGAAATAATACCCAGGCTTCTTTAGGCTTCCAACACGGACTGAAGAAACTTTACATTCCTTCACTGGTATTAGAACCACTTTCTGCTTTAGTTAGGGCTTCCTAGAGAAACTGAACCTATGGGATGAATATATACTGAGGGGATTATATTATATATATTAGCGTAGCTTATATGGTACCGTTGGAGTAATCCAAAAATGACAGTCTCATATTGGGAGAGTCCAAGAGCCTGTTATTTGCTGAGTCCACAAGGCTGGATGAGTCAGCGACCCCAATCTGGCCATGAAGGCCTGGAGGGTTACTGGTTTTCAGTCCATGTATGAAGCCCACAGAAGCTGCCTATAGCATTCTGCAGCTTAACAAAACAAGTGATTCTCAGGAGAGGCTCCCTGTCCTCTGCACACAAATCTCATGGGAGTTCTATTGCGAGAAAATTTCTTATGACCCGGTTCTGGCAAAGGAATTCAGATTTCTGGGCATGGGGCACTCAGCACTCTGAATTTTTAACAATTTCTTTAGCAACCCATAATGCTCTCGAACATTTGAGATATTTCTATTAACATCCAAGAAAAAGGAAGGGCGAACAAATACTTAATTGTCCCAATGGATAATAAAAAGGGAAGGAAGAACTCCAACCAGTGGCCTTAGACACTGAAATAATTGGTCACATAAATCATGTTATGCCATAGAGTATAGCAACCGAGCGCTGGAGGGAGAATGTATCCGCACACATACATGCTATGACACAACTGTAGATGACAAGTAGTGTGTATGAGATGATTTCATTTTATATGTATATCCCACTTCATGTGTATGTGATATGAATATCTTAAAGTCATTCTTCCAAAGATTATATATTGACTTACTGGTAAATAAGACTGATAACATCCTTTGTTAAGGGGCTAGTATACATACATACATCATATACCATTGTGTCAGCATACTATTTATGGATATAGAAACTCTCTCATACAGATTATCTTCAGTGAATTTTTCTACCATTAAGTGTAGAAATTTTACAATAAAATACTAGAAGTGACTATAAATGTTCTTTTTGTATACCTTTGGTTTTATGAATCACACCCCTTATAGGAATATAACTTCATTAAGAGGCTACATCTTTGCCTTCACCCTGGTTTCATATTTACAGCCAAGTCATCGGTCTAATGTCAGCATCTTTATGTGGATTGAATTAGTTACCTTTATACTATGTATGGGCATAAAAGTATCTGCTTTACAAGCACTGCTCACAGATCTCCTTCCTGCTGCCTCTTCTAAGCATGATGGGTAATGTCTTCCATTATGGCGCTCCCCCACCCCCAGTTGAGACTGCATAGTACACAAATGAATAATAATTTCTGATAAAGAAAGTAAGAGTCAGTCGGAAGTCAGTGTAAGCATCTCAGTGTATCTCACAGCAGTGAGATACTATACTGTGTGGATACCCCTACATGTGGTTTTACGTAAAATTCTGGCTGGTGATTCTTCCCGAGGTGAACAGGAACTAAAGAATTAAGGCTCTTTCGTGGACAGCCCGGGTCGAGAGCAGCCGTGTTTGTGGAGGGGGACCTGTGGGTGAGAGGAGAATATGGAGCATCAGGGGCAAGTCTTTTTGTCTTCTCTCTTACACTTGGCTTTCAGGCCCCCTCCTGTCAGACAGACATGGTTGTAGTAACCGAAATAACTTTATAAACTGTGGGAAGAATGAGCAGGTGAAGCTTCTTTAAAAGTCAACTTTATGGGGGCCCGAGGCCCGAGGCAGCAGACGCACAGGTGCTCCAGATGACGCGAACACAGAAGGAAGAAAGACGTGTTCTTTCCTTTGCCCCGCTTCTTTCCGGCTTCATAGAGTCACAGAAACTTCTACTGCGTTCTAACATGTTTTCAACTTACTTTTAGTTGGCAAATGTTCTGATTGGTTTCCTCCCGGCAGAATCAATTCCTCACGCGTTTCTCAGCGGAAAGTAACCACCCACCCTCAGGCTTCTTCTGCAGAGAGAGGGACGGAAGGCTTTTCTCTGGAGCTTCTTCCACACACGCTGCACTCTGCTGGGTGACAGTGTCCTGGGAAGGAGAGAGCATGTTGATGGATGTTTGTTGTGTGTGGCCAGGGGAGTGTGAGGGCTCGTGGAGTGACAGCTTCATCTCAGGATTACGTTCACCTGGTAAATGGAGTTGCTCTTCAAATCCCAAGACTCCCGCTCTCCTGCTGTTCGATCCGCTTCTCAGTCCGAAAAGATTCCAAGTCCTTTTGTGTAGACACCGGGAAGCTGTGTGGGACTTCCTCATGAGACGGAGGCTCAGCAAGTACTTCAGCTGTGAGTGCAGCTTGGCAGCCGCTGCTTTCTCACGGCAGCGTTGAGGTTTAACACCGCTCTCTCTTGCTGCCTCTTGAAAGTGACGCTGTGTCCAGATGAAAATGGAAAGTTCGAATTTGGCTCTTGAGTGTTTTTCAAATTAGCAGTCCACAACTGGACTCAGAAAGATCTAGGTGTTCAATTATTACAATTTTCATTCTTTTCCCCTCGAGACGGGGTCTCACTATGCAGCCCTCTCCGCTGTTCTATACAGCCTCATTAATTGTTTTCCAAATAATCAGTTAATGCTCTGTTTTGGAATTAAGACCCAATAGATGAAAATTGCTAGAATAATGAGAAAAATTTCACATTTATGAAAGTAGTAGGCTTTAAAAAATAAAACCTGGTACACTAACAAAGAGGCAGAATTTATATGCATCTGATAAGAGTGGAAATTGATGTATTTTACCTTGTACTATACCTAAATGCTCACAGCCATAATATTCAGTGAATTATGGAGGCTTACTTGCTTAACAGTGGTAGCTCAGAAAAGCATCAGGGTTAAGGGAGTGCTGACTATGGTGTGATTACCTAAGTAGTTAAAAACTATGGGTTGAATAATTGACATACAGATAGTAGAGTTGCTTGAATATTCCTTAGTTGTAGTAATGCCCTGAAGATGAATATTGAAAATAGAAGAGTATTTAAAAATGCAATGACTTAGACAGAGTTTCTATTTCTGTGATGAAAACCATGGCCAAATCAAAATTGGGAGGAAATGGTTCATTTGGCTTACACTTCCACATCACTATTCATCACTGAAGGAAGTCGGGATAGGCACTAAAACAGGGCAGGAACCTGAAGGCAGGAGCTGGTGCAGAGGCCTTGGAGGCATCCTGCTTACTGGCTTGCTCCTCATGGCTTGCTCAACCTGTTTTCTTAGAGAATCCAGGTACCACCAGCTCAGAGTGGTATCACTCACAATGGGCAAGGCCCTTCCCATCACTAATTAAGAAAACATCCCATAGGCTTGCCTACAGCCAGATCTTATGAAGACATTTTTCTCAGTTGAGGCTTCCTCCTCTCTGATGAGTCTGACTTGTGTCAAGTTAAATTAAAGCCAGTCAGCACACAGAGCTTACTCCTATGTGAGTGCCTGAGATCTTCTGTAGTAGTTCTCAAAGAGGTAGGTAGTAGTTGAGGGGAAGATTAAAGAGCTGGTTAGAACCAGAGTTCCAGAGATTGTTTGATTGGCATGGGATTATACAGGTAATGCCTGAGGATTAATCTACCTCTCCAATTTTCCTGGGCTTGCAGAAGTGGCTCACTGGCCATATGAAGAACTATCAATTCTAAGGTGCTAAAAGATGATACAGAAATCTCATCTTGGATGGGCATGGTGGTGCACACCTTTAATATTAGCACTAGAGAGGCAGGCACATCAAGATAGCAAGTTATAGGCTAACCTGGTCCACATACTGAGTTCTAGGCCAGAGAGAGCTATGTATCTAAAACAAACAACAAACAAACAAAAACCCAGTCTCATTCTTGTAAGAGGTGCTACATTCAAGATGCTCTCCTTACCTACCTGCCCTCCAAGCCCATAGTTTGGATTAATAACTCTCAGTGACATTACTGAGGTCATGCTGGGCCTCAGCATGAGGTTGTATGGCTAAAAGCCCCAATCATTAGGTTGGCAGGAACTGGGCAAATACTCCTGGGATTGGGTTTTGAGGGACTTGATCAAAGAGGCTGACTGGACAGTGAGGTTGGTTAACATAAAGGTACTCTTTTAAGACATGATATTTGATACCCTAGGAAAGTTGTACAGAAACTAGGCAAACTCACTGCTGGGTGGAGCTTAGACAGCTGCGTAGAGCACAGAAAGCTGTGTGAAACAATCGCAAACACTCCCAATGTGGAAATGCTTGAGTTAAGATGGTAGAGGAAGAAATAAAGGAACTGAAGAAGTGGGCATTCTGGATTAGTATAGTACGTAAGACTAGAAGATTCCACGGAAGATGATGCTCCAGGACAGGACCGGAGGACAAATCATTCACTAAGGTTATATGGGGTGTACCTCTAAGAAGAGCATCCACATTTCAGGGAGTTTGGAGTTACGGTAAGAGACATAGTCACAGATATACAGGTTTGATAACATTCTTGGGGATGATGCTTCTCTCGAAAGCTAGGGGATTATAAGAAAAAGTAATGGCAGGATCAGATGGGCAGGAAGCTAAGCACAATTCTTTGGTCAATTCTTGGACTTGAGTTAACTTTCAGACTTGAAATTGAATAGGTGGCCAAGCAGCTAGAAGGAGAGATCTGATGCTGCAACAGCAAGAATGTACTGTACCAGTGTTTTAGCTCTTCTTTAAGGGATTTATAACCACTTAGATGTGGGAGAGGGAAGTAACTAATCACATTGGTATTAATGGACGTAGAGTCTGAGGTGACACCAATTCTTCAAGACCTACAAGCCATAACGATGCCTCCTGTTAGAGACAGTCTATAAAACCAAGTAGCAAATGGGATCCTGGATAACTGACAGTTTTTCATGTCCCCAAATCCACAACTGTAATAAATGCATATATCTTATATTTGTATATGGAAATTATAGTAACATCTATAAAGGTTTCCAAGTCTATGGAATAAAAACTATTTTTTTTTAAAAAACCTATCCATTTGAGAGGACCAAATGAAAATCTTTGCTATTATCTTTTCTCTCAATCAATACAGTAAAGCCAAAATTATCTTGTGTTGAGTGTACAGTGCAGATTGATGCCATTATTAAAGACTTAAAATATGCAATGGGCAACTCCTTTTATCTCTCTACTTAATTAACTTTTCTGTTAAAAGAAAAACTAAATAGATCCTGGGAGATTTGTAGACCGGCCAACAAAAACTATACAGCACAGTCAGGATATCTTACCACAGCAGCAGAAACTGGAACTGGAGCAGGGATGGGAGGGTGGAGAAGGGAATTCATGCAGAAAATAAAAATGTGAAAATTGGGAGAGATGGCATATTAGTTCTAGACACGTGAACTTACACATTGAGATAGATCTATTTACGGCTCTAGTACAAACACCAGATTGCCTGGAATATGGAATTTCTCATGGGACACAATGCTAGGAGACCAACTGGCAAGCTGACTACATCAAGCTCTTCCCATTCTGAAAGGGTAAGTAGGTCCCTCCATCCTCACAGACCAAAGATATCTAATCTAAGCATACTTATTCTGCTCTCAGACAGAGCACTGTGTCAACTATACTATCCAGGGACCAATAGGATGTCAAATAAAAAGACTCAGCATTGCATTCTGAATAAAATCTGATGAAGAAACCCACTTTGCATCAAAGGGGCATTGGAATGGGCTCATATCCATGGGCTCCACAGGTCCTATCACACAATAGAAATGGGAGGCAGCCAGTTTCATAAAATAGCATGGTGGCTTTCAAAGGATGCAGCTAAAGTTCTGCTTGCACAAAACAACATGTATATCAGAACAGGGACACTATATGATACCATACCATCATCAGGGAGAAGCCTTGAGTGCAATGATAAAGGGTAGAAGCGGAGTAGGTCCGTTTACTATCCCTAAAAAATTCCTAAAGAGAGCACATTTATTTATTGTAGTGAGAATTTTGGAATTTTGGTTTCATTAAAAAAATCCAGAGCTATTATAAGAATATGTTTTTGTTTTAATCCCAGGTGTGGGAAATATGGGGCTGCTTCCCAGAAGCTGACTATGATTTGCCTCGTGCTCTAGCAGGGGCATGATCTTGCCAGCTGCAGATAGTTTCTGCGATTGTGTGATGTTTGGGATTCTGGGAACTTTTCAGAGAGTATATAAATGCTAGCCCCAGCACCAGGCATGGTGGCAGGTTGTTGTGGGTTGGTTTTTGATTGTTCATGGTTGCTGTTGGTCATGGTTTGTTGAATAGTTGTGCACAAAGAGGAAACAGGAAGAAGAAATTAGATATTCTGACAGCAAAGGTCAAACTTGCCCCAAGGAGTTCGAAGTCCCTAATCAAGATGAAGTAGTCTAATGATAACATCACCCCCTTTCTGGCCCCAGACTTTAATTAGGGATTTTCTTCCTTTCCTCTCTATCCTTTTTTTCTCTCTTAACTAGTGTTAGGGAATTAAAAGGGTGGAGAAGGATGGAAGAAGGTAGAACCTACAAAGTAGCAAATGCCGGCTATAATTTATTATTATTTTTGCTAGGAGACACACTTAAAGAGCCCACTCAAATACACATTATGGCTACCACTATGTCATTTTGAAATCCTTTGTCCATAGAGCATCAAGAAGGAAGTGGAGTCATGATACAAATTAGCCCCGATCAAGGAGGAGATTAGGCTAGCTCTATATAACGAGGACAGAAACAAATAGCTGTAGCGTGGGTATATTCGGGGGGTGCTTCTGGTATTTTTGCCTCATTTTAACTAGGAGCAAACATATGTACATCCCAGAATTGTGAAATGGATGGGTTCCAGAACCTCAGATCTAACTCTCAAGAATAAAAGTGTGCTTTATGTCATCAGCTAACCGGTCCGATTGCCAGTGTGACACTTGAAGCTGAGGTCAGGGGATTCAGAATGGGTAGCAGAAATTGGGCAATGGCAGAGAAACATCTGCAGTCTTTTAAAACAAACAAACAAACAAACAAACAAACAAACAAACAAATTCATTCATTCATTCATTCATTCATTCATTCACTCATTTATTTATTTACCATGTGGGAATCTTGGCTGAATGCCTATCTGGGATCACATGCATCCCTGGTACCAACAGAGGCCAGAAGAGGGCATCAGATCCCCTGAGACTAGAGTTATAGGCGGTGGTGAGGTGCCCTGTGGTTGCTGGAAACTGGATCTGCTTCCTCTGGAAGAGAAGCAGGTGTTCTCAGTCCTGAGCCAGACCTAGCTGTAGTTTTGAGATCAATTGTGGTGATAGGAGCTGTTCATGCCACTTGCTCCTCCTCAGAAAGAAAGCCTGTAGGAATTGTGGCACAGGAACTGTGCCCACAACGTCTGTGTGGAGAACTGTGTTCACATCAAGTAAGGGGTAGCTGATGGCCTTTGTGAGAATGAGCCTCATAGACCCTCTACTGTAAGGAGTACAAGTATCCAAGGGCCCAAGCGTCTTCTCTCTGACATCTATTATCCTGTGTGTAGTCTGTTCAGGTTGCTGCAAAAAGATAGCGTAGGCTAGGAGGCTCATAAACAAAGAGCCGTGCTTTTGCAATTCTAAGGCCGATCATTTCAAGATCAAGATCAAGGCTGTTATCTTCTCCCATGGTGGAAGATGTAGGAAAGCTTTCTGGAGTCTCCTTAATAACAACACTAGTTTCACTCTTGAGGGTTCCTGTCATATTAGAGATTAGTTTTCATTGTGGAAATTTGGGAAGGAGGGCATAAGTGTTCAATGCATGGCACCTGAAGTCTTGTTTTCCCCGGGGCTACTCCCAGCCGTTGGGGACCAAGGCAGGAATTCTAAAGTGAGCCTATTATAGTCTGTCCACTGTAACTCAAGGATGCCCAGTAGTCTTCCCAAACCTGTCAGACTGTCCATGCATGTAAATGTTGTCATCCACTGTCCCTTCCCTCCACCTGTCATTTCGGGGTCAACATCACCTGATGGCTCTCCCTGACTTCCTTCTCCACTTCCCTTCTCTACCTGTTCCTTAAACATTTCCTTTATCAAAATTCTTCCATGTTGAATTCATTTTGGCCCAGGATGTGAGTGGTTGTGCCGTCCATGGACTCTGGCTTGAAGAGAAAATGATGGTAAAAGGGTGCCGACATTGACCTAGTTACTTTGGGATTCCCTGGAAATAGAGAATTCTCTGAGTTTGTTCCAGATGGTAGATAATAGATTCATAAAAACTTTTCTTAGAAACCTCCAGAATAAGATGAACCATATCTTGCTCTTTGACAAAACTAGCTTTTTGACTGGATGGGTTTACTGAATTCTTTCTTTTCTTCTTTCTTCCCTCTCTTTTTCCTTCCTCTCCCCTCTGTCTTGCCCCCCCCTTTTTCTTATCTGCCTTAATTTTTCTTTTTTGAGGGGCATCAGTATTTTTGTTTCATGATCATAATAACCGACAGAGGTTACTTTAGAGTTCCACTGTGAAAGCACAGTTCTCATGTAAGTGGTTCACAGTGACTTTTAGTTCGAAATTTCTCATAGTTTAGTTTTGGATAAAGGGTGAATATTCTTGGAAAGTTTGAACTTAATCAGAAAAGTTATTTTAGAGTTATGATCTTTGAGGAGATTTGGGGGTTTCAGATCCAAAACTGTTTTCTGACCACTCTTTGCTCATCGGTTTGGGCTAACACATTAATTACTTAATAATAAGTTTTTCCTGGATTAATAAGTCCATCACGTAATAATGTTTCCCTTCACCTCTTAGCCACTTGCACACATTTAGCTTTACTTCTACTGTTTGCGATACCCCTGAATTAAAACTGAATATACTCCAACTTCAGAATATAACTGGGTCAAGTTTGTGAGGACTCAAGCCCAGTTTTATGAATTTTTTTCTTTTCAGAAAACTGACTTGGGTTTCGAGAGTATAATGAAACCAGAACATGGGGGAGTTTAAAATTCAGTCTGCTCTCAATTTGTCTGCTCTTTAAAAACCACGGTCTGGTTTCAGCCCGACCAATCTTGGATATTTGAATTAAACAACAGAAAGACAAGTCCTCTCCCTCCGTGGGACACAGCAGTTCCCTTCTGTAAACTGCAGGGGAAGGAGGTGTAGCGGTTTTTTTTTCCATGAGGCTTTCCAGCAGAGTGATAGTGATAGATAATGACGGTGATAGAGGCCGTGAGTGGACGCAGCAGGTTGTGTGCATGTTTTGATCCCTCCAGAGAGTGGTCCTAGGCCTCAGGGTGAGCTTAGTCATGTCTCATCTCCATCTTCATCGGTTTCTTTCATCTGTATTCTCAGATATCTTTCTTTCCTCATCTTTTCTTACAGATTGTGATTCCTAAAGTCTCAGTTCTTCTGTGGATGACGCTTAGAATTAGTCAAGACTTGGATCTAAGGAGTTTTGGACCATGTGGCTGACTCATAACCTGGGCAAAGGTTACTGGACTATTTTGTGCTCAGGTAAGGCCCATCTTTCCTGAAATCTCTTCCACCTGGGTCTCAGAGGGCTGGGTGTCTGCTTAGGTCTTTTTGGTTGTCTCTCTATGTTCAATCATTTTTCTCAAGGCCAGAAATTCTGCTGACTTGAGCTCCATGTATTCATATTGTGGGGCCTTTTTCATCATTCTGTGGTCAGATGCTCTGAACAAAGAAGTATCTGGTTACTGCCTTCCGGATTCCTATTTGTGCTGCACTCACCTGCTTGTATGCAACCTCCTTGCCTTGGGTTTCCAGACTGTGATGTGGCTAGCTCTTGCTTTGCTTAATATAAGCCCTTAACTTATGCCCCCACTCCTGGTCCTGATGCTCTGCTGTTGTCCCACAGAAGCAGTGAGTGATGAGATGCTCTCCTTTTTCTCCACCTTAACTGTCTTATGTGTCATAGATCCGGACCAGCTCCCAGGATGCAATGAAGGCATCTCCTGTTTTAAGGATGCTGCCTTCACTTCGAACATTCTTGATATTCAAAAGCCTATAATGCAATCTTGCCATCCTCTTCAAAGGCACTGTTCATTTGTAGTTTCGATGTGAATTTGACACATTCCCCTATAATTCCTTAATAACTGTTGACCAAATCGGTTGTTTTCAAAACCAAAGCAGAATTTTATTGAAATAAAATATTACATCTTTTTCTAGTATATAATAGCATCAATGCATTCTAAAAGAAATATCCTGGGTGGTCAGAACAGTGACTGTGTCACTAGAAAATATAGTCTTTCAAATGTTGTATTTCAAAGGATACTGCCATTTTTTATTTTCTGTGCTCATGTTCCCAAAAGGATGAGGCAATTGAACTTTTCATTATGGAATGTCTGTTTGGGCTCTCATGAGCTGTGGACATTATCTGTCCTGACACCTTCTGGACATCTTATTACCTTTTAGGATGTCTTCCTGAATGGTGCAGTGATACACAAAGGTCTGTAAGCTTAGGGAAGATGAATCTTTTTTCCTCCTTTCAGAGAAGAGCTGGTAGGGCTGAATTTTAACTATACAGGTATAGATTCCTGTAGCAGAGAGGGTAGGAAGAATGGAGGAGAGAGAAGGGAGAGAAGGGGAAAGAAATGTGTTGTTTTCTTTCTGTCCTTTTTTTTTTTTTTGAGACAAGAGTTTTATTCTGTAGGTGGACTTTGAACCCTGTATGTAGCGTAGACTAGCTTCAAACTTGAGATGGGTACCTCATTCTCCAGAGTTTTGGGATGACAAATTTGAACCCAGCTTTTAAAAATATTTTTTAAATTCAGAACATTCTACTGCCAGGGAGGGATTAGGTAAAAAACAAAACAAAACAAAACTTATTCTAAACTTGTATAAAATTTGGTTCTTCAATTTTCTATCAGCATTATGCTTAGGTTTGCATGACTAAACATGGAAGTTTTTAGGAATTCTCTGATATCCCTGACACTCAGTTCATCTTAAACTGAAGGTGATCTGTTTATCTGGCTTGATTAGTAGATCTTGTCTTATTTCTGTAAAGTTAGACAGTAAGGACATACATTCAGAAAACGTGAAGACTGTAGCTGATTTGAAGTCAAACTACTATCTGTTAATGAGGTCAAGTTGCTTTGTCACGAACAGTAAGAGGTGTGCTTTAAAGGTCTGCTTCTCATGCTCAAGGCTCAGGCAAATTTAGAGCCCTGACAGATCAGATTACATTAAATACGTGTTCTGCTTATTCTAACAAACACCCTGTTATGATATATGTGTTTTATACCTTGGTTGTGGCTACAGTATGCATCTGTCCAAACTTCCCAAGTTGTGTGCATCAACTGTGTACAGCCTGTGTGTATGAATTACATCTAAATAAAGCTCTTTTCAAACCTCCATTCACGTGTTATATCTTTATCAGCCACACAAACCATTTGCTTGCACATCAAGTTAACCACATTCACAATGTTATTTGTCTTTGGGGAAAGAACGTTTCTTAATGTTGTAGCAGGTCTGAAGTAGTCTTAGGAAATTAACACGAAGAACACTTTTAGGTTATCGTGCTAGCGGCAGGATGGCCATAGTAGAAATGCTGATGGTACAAGGGGCGATGATAGATGTGCCTGAGAAGTTGAGGCTCACCCACGGACTCATTCAGACATCGCACCCCTGCATGAGAGAAGAGAATATAAACACACATGTTTGTCTACTGTAACTTTCTCCTCCATATCAGGAATTTCCAAGTTCTGACAACCTGGACTACAATTAGTGTTCCACAACATTGAAACGACTGAATTTTTATTATTTGTTAGATTTTCTTCTGTTTTTGTTACTACAGAATAAGACATACATATTCTTTTTTTTGTTAGACATACATTTTATTTTATTTTATTTTTTTAATTTATTTATTTTTATATCAATCACAGGTTAGGTACTTTGAATCCCAGGCATAGCCCCCTCCCTCATTTCCTCCTACCCTCCCACTCCCTCCCTCATCTCCTTCCTCCCCACCCCCTCCAAGTCCACCAACAGGGGAGGACCTCCTCTCCTTCTATCCAACCCCAGCTTATCCTGTCTCCTCAGGGCTGGCTGCAATGTCCTCCCCTGGGATCTAGCCAAGGACATACATATTCTTAAAGACAGAAAATACATACAGATAAAAATAGGAACATGAAAGCTTTATGTAATCATCATATGTTGCTGTGTATAAGTCTGCATGTGTTTTCAGTTTAATTCTATAGGGTGGATCATACCATCATTTTTTTCTAACCTGGCATTTTTTCATATACAAATCATGAAGGGAAATACATTTTCTTTTAAATGCCACTGAGTCCTAGATTAAAAGTGTACTTTCAATTAAAAATTATTTAGACTGAAAGTTGGAGATGCCACTTGATTAAGCCTCCTTATTTCACAGGGGACACGATACAGTTATGATTCATTCACATTTGGGCAGCATCAGAACCGGGTCAATAACAAACCCTAAAGCACAGGTAGCTTCTTACTGCATTTTGCAGGTTCCTTCCTATGCTTTTCCTATTACTCTGTCTTACATGGCAAACTATGATTAGTGAGGAAAAAAAAAAAACCTTGTTTTTGAGCTTGGTTGACTATTGTTTGCTAGGGAAGACCAATTAACTTGGAACTCATTGAAAATGTTTTCTGGAAAAGAATTTGTGAATCTTATTGATTAGCTTTCAAACTTCAAGACTTCAGTTGAGTTCCATGCCAGGATGAAGTATCTCGGTTACATCTCAGACTGTTATAAATCTCTGTGGGTCTATTGTAACCCAGCATCAACAGAAATATGGCTAGAACTACGTAAGAATTTCCTGACTTTTAGGTTTATGACTTTTAGAAATACCATTTGCATTGCAGTAATTTGACTTAAAGAGTCTAAAAAAGGCTCTGAGTCTTATCAATCACAATCAATTTTATTTGCTAAATTTAGTACTAGAGTGACACTATCTGTGTGCTCTTTGTGTAAAAACACCTCACGGGGCATATTTTTGGAGGTCTTGAGCTATCAGGTGGCTTTTGGAATTTCATAAAAATTCCACTCATTCACAACCAGTGCTCTCTCATTGTTATTAACTCTGTCAGATGGGTTAGAATTGATACTTGAGTGAATGTGTGTGTGTGTGTGTATAAATTATCCTTCATTTAAGGATTCTGTTTTGTCTTTCTTCCCTGCATCCATTTGTTTCTCATTTTTCTTTTTATTCCCTTTCACTCAAACTAAAAACCTTGAGGTTTAATTTTTTTTTTCTTTTAGCTTGTCTTTGCTGTAAGAGATGAGTAGAATCAAATTAAATAAATGCCATCCACTCACATTTTAAAAGCCTTGGAGTCTGTAGGGAGTCAGAGAACTGAGAAGTGGCCTGTGTATTCAGGGGAAAATAGTAGTTCTGAAAGATGAGAAGGAAAAAAAAACAGCTTTTATTCAACAGTATTACCATACACTTGGTTCTAGAGATATATTCAATAAATCAAGATTATACGCTCTAGTATACCGTTTAGTTTTAAGATACAGTAACTTTCTGTGGCTCTTAATAGCATGAGTTAATTCCTAATAGGCTCATTTTTACTAAGTTCATCTTTTTCTCTCTAATACAAAGGGTGATAGCCTAGAAGAACGGCTGACTCAAGGGTCTTGACTTGCTCATATTTTGAGAGGACAGGAAACAAGTGTTTCTGGTATATTCTGTCTGTCAGCATTTCTTAACCAATGGAACAGAAATAGCCAGAGTCGTAGAGTTCAAAGTTAACATGTGGCAAGAATTTATTAGTGATGAGACTAATGTTGGGAAATAAGAACAACAGAAGAGAGGGATTGTAAGCAGTGTCACCGCATGTGATTCCATCAGGGGAATGCAGAAACTTGGGTTTAAATGTGCTTAGCAGAACCCGAGGAACTCAGGGTTTTGTTACATTTCGTGACTAAAATCTTCAGTGGGTGCTGCTCTGACTATGGAGGTAGGATGATCTGGCTTCCTGCCCGTGGATGAAACACTCCGCCAGGGCATTTCCTCTGAACATAATGCAGGTTAGGGAAGCTGCAAAATGCTGTCATATGCTTTGAAGGACTCTGCACAGCAGAGTAATGCAGCTCATTGGGCTAAAGTTTCCTACCGTGGCCCTCCTTCCATCTCATCTAGCTACTCCATAACTGAGTAACCTTTAGAAAACGGTGCCCCGGGAAGGCAGAGCTGAATGATCACATGTCAGAACCTGACTCTGGCTGAAGATGGTTCATCGTGATGTGTGGTCAGGACTGTGGAAGAGGACAAACAGCCAGAATCTCCTCCCCTTGCCCCAGCCTGTTAAGGACAATATGTCTATCAGTGGCTCGTGTGTGTGTGTGTGTGTGTGTGTGTGTGTGTGTGTGTAGGCTCCACCATCAAGCTATATTCCAGTTTTCATTTCACTTTTTGAGACAGGGCCTCACTAAAGTTTCTAGGCTAGCCTTAAATAGGATCATCTTCCCTCGGCCTCTTCAGATTGTGGGCTTGTGCCACTGTCCCTGGTTCTGGGTCTTCTTGACTCTTCTGTCAAGTGAGGGCCTGCTAGCACTTGTTTGGGCTCAAGAATTCATTTTCTGCATGGGGCAGGTGCTAAGGGACCATCACCTAGTGTAGCTTTCCCACTGTCCACACTACTGTTCCTCACTCTGCAAAACCACAGGATGGTTTGATCACACTCTGGTCAAAGCGTGAGCTTGATGGTTTCTCATGAGCCTGAGGTGTGACTGGGGTTCAGAGCCCGAAATCATTCAAATGCTGCAGTCACAGCAGGACTTGAAATGAAACATCTCAAAATACGAAAATGGTGATTGTCTAACCAAGAAGCTGAAGTAAGGGCTTGACGCTGAGATTAGATTGAGGAAGAAATGGTGTCTATCAAAAACATCACAGTTGCCTGCCATGTTATTCTTTATAGACAGCTAAGCATTTTTTTGGTGTGTGTGTGTTGCTAAATGGCTTGTTAAGCATTTAATAAAAAAGCTTTGGTTATATTCCATTCCAAGTTTTCTTCTTGCTTGAACTAAAACAAGAAAACATGGATGACTTGGGAAGGGCCCTCTTTTATGAGATGGAAACCCTACTGAGTTATCTCATCATGCTCTAAAAGGGAATCACATATGTCACACGGGTGGGAGCGAGTGTGCTGGGGAAGGTCATAGGTCAAGTACTGGGCTATTTGCTATGCCTGTCTGCCCATTTGTCCTAGGTAAAAATGTTATGTGGTCAAATGTGGCCTTGAAGAAGTCGACTGCTTTCTCCGCAAAATAACATTCATTCCTGTTTTGATAATATCTCCTGTTACTGTGATGATGATTAGTGTTATAAACCACACAGGATCTGGAGTCACCTAGGCAAGGGGTTATTTAGATTATGTCAACCAGTGACTACGTCTTTAAGGGATTATCTTGATTAGGTTAATTGAGGTAGGAAATCCCACACTGCTCCCTGAGCTTGTGTCCTGGATGTCAAGAAAGTAGCAAGCTAGCTGAGCACATGCTTTCCTTACAAGCTGCTCCCTGACTGCAGATGTGGCGTGAACAGCTGCTTCCAGCTCCTGCCATTTCCACAGACTGTGCCCTTGAATTATAAGCCAAAAGAAACCCCTTCTCATTTGAGTTGCTTTCGTCAGAACATTTTTACTTACTTATTTTAATTTTTCACACTATGGCAAGAGGAAAAGTAGTGAGAACAACTATCTTTGATAAAACCTTTTACCAGAATTTGTTTGTGTTACAACAAGAGTGTAAGATTGTGTGTGTCTGGGGGGGGGAATCATACAATTTTAATTTCATTTGTAGGGGTAAAAAGCTAGGCAGACCCATTGATAATTAGAAACAATAATGCTTAATCTGGACCATCGTATTTATCTAGAGATAAGACAGTCTTAAAAGAATTATTCACATGAAGTAAAGAGCTTGAGGAAACAAAACAGATATTTTGATTGTGTCTAAAAGTTAACTTCTAGTTACTCATCCAAAAAAAAATCTTATTTTCATCTCCATGTACAGGAAGCTCTGACAGGCAGAGGTCAGCCTTTGACTGAAGCCCTTTGCAGCTCACTGAGTCATCCAGAACAGCAAACCTCTTCTTCCCTGAGAAGCGAGGGAATAATGGAAGCCAAAAGGCAGGTAGGAAGGAACCAGTTGCATCTCCCCATGAAAAAACACCCAGAAACTCCACAGCTCAGGAACATCCAGTTTTTCACCTAATTTATGGTGTGGATTCTGGTTGCTAAGGGACTGACATTAATCAGCCCCGTTTATTCAAGTGGCATGTATTGCCACCATTTCGTGGTATCGAAGCTACCATTTCTTTCCAGTCACTTTGCATAGCGCTTCCTTTTTCTCGGTCTCTTTCGAAGTGAGATTGATAAATTCTTCTTCAGCAATCTCTTCCTTTGGTAGGTGATTGCCTTTTTCCTTTGATTCAGATTTTGAAGGGAGCTGTATTGTAATGAGCTAATTAACACGAAAAATAGCATATATAACCTTAATTAGGCAAGATTGTAGGCTCGACGTCATGGGATGTCCTGAAACTGCACACTATGCAAATATTAGACTCTTCATTTTTCCCATTACCCCTGAAACCATTGAGCAAAGGATGTTTTTGCAGTATGTAGTACTCTCAGCGCCAGGTGCAAATCTTTCAGCCAAAGTCTGGTAGTTTGGGTGTACTAATTGGGGTGGGGGGTGGGGGGGAGAAGTTCAAAGATATGAAAGAGTTGAATAAAACTCAGAATTTTAAAATTAAGCTACGTGGTCCAGTTACCCTGCCTGGCTCCATGCCTCATTTGGAATTCTAACAGGCTTCACTGCAGGCACCCCTGTGAATTATGCAAATCTCGAGAGAGCTTTCAAATCCTGTAACCACCAAAAGAACTCTAAAGCGGATCTGGGGTGTACTCGGGCTATCTGGATATAGGAAGGCAGTGAGGTGATGAAGTCATAGTGAATCCCCGGGCCCTAATTTTAGCTAGTGATTTTCATTTCCTTCACCACCAACCTTAAAAAAAAGTCGGAGTGGGAGAGTAAACCTAAAACTGACTTTCCCCTTCCGAACCTGAAAGGACGGCTGCCAAGAGGGAGATACCCTCAGTCATTTGACAATCCAGCCATCGGATAACATTGGGAGAGCTGCAGCGCACAGCTCCTAGGCTCTCTCTAGAGTTGTAGGGTTTTAGTTCAATCAGGCAGAAAGAACACAGCTATTTGCTTCCAGATGCTGGAGGGCCAGGAATCTAGCAAACCTGAGTGTCATCCATCGACTAGAACAAAGAAAAGTAACAAAGAAAAGGGTGTGCGCGTAAAAACTGAAGCTGGGAGATGCTAACTTTGTGTTTAACAGATGAGATAATATTAAATTTTTGCCCTCAGGCTAGCCCTCCCCCATTCCGGTCCACTGTAGCTAGCTAGTGTCAGAGTGCATTACCAATGCCCTGGGAGGCTGCTATCTCTGAGGCATGTCTTCAAGTGTCCTGGAAATAGAATTTGAGGTAGGGGAGACAGAAGTCTACAGGGATGATTAGCATAAACATAAACCATATGATGTGTTACTTTTGTATATAATGTAAATGGGGGAAATATGCACTGGATAGAAATCAGGGGGCAGATATTTAAATCCAGTGTCTTCTACTCAGTAGCTAAGGCTGGACTGATCAAAGTTTTAACAGGAAGCAGGGGATTCAAATAAAAGAGGCAATGAAAAGCCACTTTGGTAAATACTAAGGAGGGCAGCAGCAGTGAACCCAGACACTAGCCACAGTGGAATCAGCCTTATCCTTAAGATGACAGGGACCCATTTGGTGGTGTGAGTGCTACTAAGTTTCAGGGAGAAATGACATCACAGAACGAAACTCACTTGACAAGTACTCATGGGCACTGTTACTGCTGTACTCAGGGCCTGAATCTGGGAGCTAGCAGAGAGGAAATCCCCTGATTTCATTCTGGTCTGAATCCTCCAGAAGTGGGTAGGAAGTGGGGCTAATTGACACAGAGGCCCTGCCTGTGTCTGAGGGGTCTGAGGAAAGGCGGTGGGAGCGACCGTGAGCAGGCGGCTTGCCACACGGACAGCTGGCCTTCCCGTTCCTCCTTTCAATGCTTCATGTTGAGAAACTTCAAATTTAAAACAAAGAACGAACACAAACACAGTTATTCATTAACCGTATTCATAATCTGTTAACATTGTCACTATTGCCCTTTCTCCTCTTTGATTCTAACACACCGCACCATACACCCTCCCCCCACATGCATGCAATCTGTGCTCAGCCAACCATGAGCTACTTGCTCACCTCCTAGGACTTAACAGTAAAATATTGCTACTGCAATGCACAACCGTACATTTCCCCACATCTCTCAATGGTGCCTGTGGTCAAGGATCACATATCCAGTCCTTAGCATGTAGGCATCTCCCTCTTCAGTCTAGAATTGTTTCTCAGAGTTCTTTTAATCATCGTCTAAGATGATTACACTTTTAAAAGGAAGCATAATTCCAGGCCAGGAGTCTTGTGAGACACAGGTTTTTTGGCAATCTCCCTGCAAAGGTACTGCATCCTTCTCATCTCACGGTGTCTGCGGTCACATGATTTCAGAGTGTTCCATCATGGTGGGCTGCACTATCTACCAAACCCAGTTCCCTGTTACCAGTCCAGTCATCTAGTGAGTGATATATGTGAAGATCTGTTCATCAGCACCCTTTCACACGTGCTGTTTTACAGACATTGACTTTTCTTGCAGTGACAGAAATAGTTCCATACATGCAACATTTAAAAAGCCAGTAAGACTTTTTTGGAATCCATTGATAACTTTCATCATTTCTAATGTTTAATGTTCAACCCTTTTGTCCTCAATTATAAGCCCAGGGTTTTCCTTCTCCCGTAAGACTTTCCTGATGTCCACAGCTGAACCAGTGGCTTCTGTTCCTCTATCATCTTCAGCTACATCATTTCTCTCATTCTCAGTCTGCCATGATTATGATATAGTGACTATCTGTCATAGCCACTGCCTTGAGCTCAACTATAAGACAGGAATGTCTATTTTTTCACTTTTGAAGTCTTTAGTGCCCAGTCTGATTCCTGGCCCATCATAAAAGCCATTAGGCTGCTTCTTGGTTGGAGGCTTCCCTAAAATGCTAGGGGAATATAGAAAAGAGACACATCACAAGGGGCTTCCTAGGATGTAGACAATTCAGCCGAATAGCAGAGGATGTGGAGAGGAGAAAATGAAATGATGGGATTGAATACGACATAGGAAGCTTGTGTACATGTGGTAAGACCCGAAAGAAGCATGTTGGGAAATAACATGCAGAACGAAAGGCATGTGTGGGAGCATGAGAGCAGACGGGCTCTAAAGGAAGCAGATAGTTCCTACTCTACAAAGCCTCTTCTGATGGGGTGCAGAGATGGCAGGAAACCACAGAAATGCTGGAGCATATACCTGCCTCTGTCTCCCAAGTGCTGTGATTAAAGGCAGGCTCTGCTATGCCAGGCAATCAACCATGTTTTTCATAATGTCATCATCCAATGACAAGGGCACAAAATGTCAGCGTATTATGAATTCTCAATAAACATCCCTTTAATTCTTGAACTACATGAGAATGCCTCATATTTGAGGGGAGTTTTTATTGTTTTAGGAATCTAAAAAATGTGTTACAAATATGTGCATATTGAGTATTCTAATTAATATAGAGAATTCTTAGATATTCTAAATACCAAACATTTAAAATAATTTACTATTGTAAATATGCTGTAGTATTTATAGATGAACATTTGTCCTCTGTACTGCAGCTTTCATGAGTTTAAGTGTTCTGGTAAATATTTATCTTTAGTTTTGAATTTTTGTTTTGGTGGTCCTGGGAATTGAAGGCCTGTTACATACCAGGCAAGTATTCTACCACTGAGTTATCTCCATCATTGCGTTGTATCTCCTTCACTGAGCTGAATCAACTGTGTCTCCATCACTGAGCTGATTTTTCATCAGTGAGCTGTCTATACCCTAGTTTTGAGTATTTACCTTTTAAAAACTCCTGCTATTAAAAAAAAATCCTCCTATGGAGGTTTTGATGACTTTTTATTTGGGTTGTCTTTTCCCAGACCATCTACAACTTTATTTTGCCTTTGCTAAGGCTTTAAGAACCTCTGATTTCTTTCCCAATTGGCAAAACAAGAGAGCATTTTCCCTGTTTGCTCTCTCTCTGTGTACGCATGTGTGTTTTATTTTTTGTGATTTTTGGCATTTTTTCTCAATAAAATACTAAATGAAGTTAGGCAAAATAAACTCCTATGCATAGTGAGGGGCTTATAGAAAGACAGAGCCTCATAGCTAGAACACATTTTTCATGGATGACTTCTACAAAAAAATTCTGTCATCAGAATGGCCTGAGAGAGATGGCCTGGAGAAGTCAAGGAAGAGAACTGGGTAGTTAAAGATGACCAGATGACTGGATAAAATTGGGGTTGGTATTTAGGAGTACCTTGTATATATAGTAAATTATACTCTCCAAGACTCCACTCCAAGACACCTCCAGATCCTCAGAGGTGACTCGAAGCTTCAGTTTCAGGTTGAGTACATTTTCCATCCATGGATTTGCTTGTTTTGTTCAGTTTTAGTTTGAATACTTGAGGTTGTCTTTACGACGTAACAGCTAAACCCACGGCTTCCTTTCTCGTAAAACCAAAACAAAACGGCTCTCTATTCAGGTGCTGTGTGTGTGTGTGTGTGTGTGTGTGTGACACATATGTAGCACATACCTGGGATCAAAGCTGTCTATATAAAGTCCTTGAACCTGTGTGGGTTCAAACACATTTCAAAGCTTCAGGATCCTGAAAGGTTTCACTCTGCTTCCTCAAGACCTCAGCACTGTTCCCATAAAGCCATGGCCTGTCTTGGAGTCCAGAGGTGCAAGGCTCAGCTGCAGCTGAGGATGTGGCCCTTTGTAGCTCTGCTTGCTCTTCTCTTCCCGATGTTCTCCAAAGGTGAGTCGAGACTTCTGGAGCATGGAGGCGGAGGAGGTGTTTTTCCTACATTGGTTTCATTTCTTTCAGCAGCAGAGGACAGTGATTTATAGAAAAGTCAGAAGTGAAGGGCAAAACTGCCTTTTGGTTTAACAGCTCTGTGTTCCCAGACAAGAAGAGGAGAAATAGCAGCAGCAAATGAGCAGAGACTGCTCATCGCAGATTGCTGGGATTCCAGCTGGGGCTTAGTGACCCCATGAGAGCTGGTTTGGGAGAGAACAAGTTGTGATACTTCTATATCACTGAGGAGAAAATCCTTCAAAATTAATAGGTGTAAGGGGGGAAAGGTATCTGAAATCCTGAGTACATTTGATTTTGACACTAGAGTGACCTTAAGATTTTTTATCCTAAAACAAACAAACAAACCCAAATGCTTAGATTCAAATTAGTAAGAATTCTTTCCTTATTCACTTTAAATTTTTGAGACCCACTTAGTTCTTTAAGTTACCATACCTAAGGCTCAGGGAACATTGCAGAAGAGAGGGCGGAGAGACTGTGAGAGCCAGAGGTACATGGAATTTACTGTGAGATTGTATCTCCTAGGAATGTCAGATGCTACACCCATAAAGTCTCATCAACATGACTGCCTCAACATGAGCTAAACAAGGACATGAATAACAATAGACATACCAAAGTGGATGGGGACTAAGATTCCTCAATTCTATACAAATAACTAGAGGAAACCAAGGACTATGGAGAGCAGGAGGCTTCCCCAGGGAGAAGTACACCAATTCTAATCTAATAACAAATGATCAGCACTGAAAACATAGTGCAAAAAAATATGTACAGACTGAGAAGGTTTAAGTACGTGTATACCTATACATATATGCATATAACAACAAGTAATGAAAAGAGAGGCCATGACTTGGGGAAAAAAAGCAAGGAGGGATACATGGAGGGTTTGGAGTAAAGAAGGAGAAATAATGCAATTGTATTATCATCTCAAAAAATAAAAGAAGTAATAAATGAAGAAAGAATAAATTAGTTAATTATTTTAAAGATGAAAGTTTTAAATTGAAAGAAGAAAGAAAGGGAAGATGGTAGAAAGGGAAGGAGAGAAGGAAGGAAAGAAAGAAGCAAGGGGGAAATGGAGAAAGGGAGAAGGAAGAAACACAAATATTAGTCTGTTTGCCCTAAGATTCTTTTTGGTTTTTTTCTTCATAAAATCCTCTTAATTATTGCAGTAACTACATAAGGATTTCAAGTACAAATTCCTGATTTTCAGATGTATTAAAAGCTCTTGAAAGGCCAATACCAGGCTTGTTATGTGCTTTGAAAAGGATGTATCTACTGGGCCTTTACCCTTTCTTTCTCTAAACATTATAAATTAACAATCACATAGTTCCTGTGACACCAATGTACAAATGATATTTGATGATTAAATTTTACCAAAGAAGTAATAATCATGTTCAGTTTCTTGTCTGAATAGGTCACAAAAACTTTAATGTGGGAGAGAACTTTTTTTAAACACTCCAGTGGGATTTCCATGGAGCAAAGGCTGCTGGGAGAGAGTCTGTGATAGCAGAGATGAAGGCTGGGCAGACAGCTGCTGTCTCACGTGCCAAGCTGTTGAAATAACTATGACAATGACTGCTGCCACATTGTTCTCTTTTCTGAGGACAGATGCTGTTTGTACAGGTGCTTGCAGAAGAGCCCACTCTATCTCCTATAGACTGATTTATGGGTAGGAGAGGTAGTCTTGGACACCAAGCCTGGAGTAGTATTCAAGATTGTAATATGGAGTACACTTAAGGCTAATTATTTTCTTGATTTTGCAATTAATGTTAGTAAATTGCCAATGGCATTGTTCAGTTTAAGTTTTGGGTGTAATTTGCAATATTGGCCAGACAGCACTAGGTTAGTTATGAAAAGGTAACGTGACATAAAGCCATTATTAAATTGAGCGCTGAGGGTAGAACCCAAGACCTGTCTACTCTAGGCAAGTGCTCTACCACAAAGCTATATCCCCAACCCATCTGCTTGATGTTATTTGTTTTTCAAAACAATGTCCTGTTGCTTAGCTGAGGTTGGCCTTGAACTCGATATGTAGTCTTCATCTTCTGTGTTCTGGGATTGCTGATAGGTACCTCCAATATCAGGTTGCAAACCCCCTAATTTCAAATGAGGAAAGCATGTTTGTAGAGATAGCTGGACTTTTTTCTCTTGTAGTGTACAGGGAGGAAAGAGAAAAACAAAACAAAAAAACAAAAACAAAACCCCAAAGGACCAGGAAAGTGTTAAGTGAAGGAAAGAATGGAGGCAGGAGAGGGGTGGTAGGGAGGCAGAGGAAGCCCACAAAAGTCAACAGCAGGGTTGCCCCAACCCCAAGAGGAAATGACCTGGTGCCCTTGCCTCTGCGGCTTCCTCTTCTAGCATCATATAGTACTCTACCACTCTGATGCCAGGGAAAGGGTGACCAGTGCAATGAGCTGAGGTTCAACTGATCCTGGCTGACAGAGGTACACTTATAAATAAGTAGGCAGGAAATTTTGAGGTTTACTTTGAGAGATGAGGGCGAGGCTCTGCGCCTCAAGCTCCAGAACTTCCTCTACTGCCACTTACAATCCTTCCTGCATGATATAGTCCTATTACCACCAGAGCATGCACTACACTGTCATGTAGTCTACGCCTCTTTCTTGATTTGCCAAAATGACATATTTCGCAGGAGCCAGGTAGCCTATGTGCTATACCATTATTCCAACTGCCTTCAATGAACTATTTATCGGTAAGAAAATATTGGAGAGTTACTGAAGACAGCTGAAAGATGCGAGGTGGGGTGCCAGATATGGGGAGAGGCAAAGGGCAAGGGGAGGGGGGTGATGAGTTTGTAGAGGCGTGAACTTGTAGGAGCTCCTCTAAGATGAACTTCCCTTGCCCTAAGGTGTGGCTTCGTAGTCCCAACCTTGTTGATCATGAGTCCACTAGGTTACCCTTGGCTCTTCTTTGCCAGCCATACAGGTGACCCAACCTTCAGTGGCACTGGCCAACAGCCACGGTGTCGCCAGCTTCCCATGTGAATATTCATCTTCCCACAACACTGATGAGGTCCGGGTGACGGTGCTGCGGCAGACAGACAACCAGATGACTGAGATCTGTGCCACAACATTCACAATGAAGAATAAGTTGGGCTTCCTAGACGATCCTCTCTGCAGCGGTACCTTCAATGACAGCAGAGTGAGCCTCACCATCCACGGGCTGCGAGCTGCTGACACTGGACTGTACTTCTGCAAGGTGGAACTCATGTACCCACCACCATACTTTGTGGGCATGGGCAACGGAACCCAGATTTATGTCATTGGTGAGCAAAGCCATTTCACTAAGAACACGTCTGTTGGCGCACATTAAAGAAAAACTTGTTTATTTCAGTTTCTTATATCTTTATCTCCTTACTCTACCCCAATCCCTCCCAACCTATCATCCAAACTAAAATCACCAACTTGGAATTGTAAGGAAAACATGTTTACCTATCATAAACCAAAACACCCGCCACATACGCCTTTGGCGTTACTGTTGCCTTTACACCAGAATAGTTTTGTCCCTTGGTTTGAGGTTCTTCATAGCTAGTAAGTACTGTGAGTTGTTGCTAAGAATTCCTTATTAGATGGCAATCTTGCTTATGAGTAGTTACATAACCATCACCCTGGCAGTGATAAAATGTGTTTGGGGAGTTGTTTTATGCTGCTGATAGACTAGGGCACTTGTTCTTTTGTAGCTATCGGGAGTTTAGCCTTGTCCCTGAGACGGCACTCTGGGGAAGGCACATACCAAATAGACTGGCCTGTACATTCCCAATACAAGGTAGGGTTGGTTAGCAAAGCCCGGAGCTCTGACTTGCTTCCTTCACCCTTGGGGAAGGAGGCCCCTGTGATTGCAGGCTGTCTCAGGAGGTTTGTGCTTTGTCTCCTGTTGCAGACCCAGTGTCGTGCCCAGATTCCGACTTCCTCCTTTGGATCCTTGCTGCGGTTAGTTCGGGGCTGTTTTTTTACAGTTTCCTGATCACTGCCGTCTCTTTGAGCAAAACGGTGAGTGTGGTGCTGGCATCGCTCCACAGTTAGCGGGGAACAGCTCCAGCTGTACCCTACTGACCAAACAATGGTGTCGAGTGGAAGCCATAAACAAAGGGCAGGAAGGGTAAAGAACGAGCTAGAACCGCATGCACTGGCCTTTGAAGTTTCGGGATGACTAAGCCCGTACGTGAGCATGTTTGACAGTGAATGTTTGCATGCTTCTCGGCAGGGTTTCAGTTTGAGTAATGGATTGAACAACACGGGGCAGTTGTTTTGGTCTTCACCATCGTGGCAGTGGCCCTCGTCTTGGTAACCCTGGAACACAGGGTTGTGCTGGGCATCTGCTGTGAGTGAGGACCACCGGGGTGGAGGCTTCTTCAGCGAAACCCATGTCTTGGTGCCTTGTGCCTTCCTTTTCAAGCTGTAGATAATCGCATGATACCTGCCCCCCATTATATTATGTACTTACCAAAGCACCTTGACCCCCTCCCTAGCCCAGTGAATGAAAGTCCTGGTTTTTATTTATTGGTGGTGAAAAAAGAGAAGTGTGGAATCAAGTAAGGCCACATCTGTGTAAGGCTGGCTTTCCTTATCACAAACAATGTCCTTTGTTTTCCTTCCTCCTCCTCTTCCTCTCCCCCCCCCCCCCCGCTTCTCCATGTTTTTTTAATCTGCCTTTGTCACTTTCTGTCTCTCTGTGTCTCTGTTTTACACACGCGCGCGCACACGCGCGCACACACACAACTTTCATTGAGTCTGTTTCATTGCTATGCCTTTCTTTTCTATTTGCCATTAAGCTACCACCCAGGCTGGCTGACTAGATATCAGTTGTTGAAGTTGTTGAAGCGATAGAAACTGGGACCTAACACAGACAAAAACCAACTAACCAACCAACCAACCAACCAAACAAACAAACAAAAACAATAAAAGGCATAAGGAAAGTGGAAATGAGAAATATAGCTTCAAACAGGATATTTAAAAAACACTTCTAAATGTTTACATTGATTTCCACAGACCAGATATAGTCAATTAACTTGGGCATGTTGGGTGCTCTTGGCGAAGTTTTCTCAAAGCCTTTTCTTCATCCTTTCCATTCAGTGAAAATACTGGATATTTTATACTTGATTTGCAGAATTATTTATCTAAGGGGAATTTGAATAGCTCAATCAAGAAGTCTCCCAGAAATTATAATTCCGTACGTTGTTGTGGATGTTTACTTTTGCTGAGGAGGGACACAATGTTTACTGAGTCCTATTATGGTTTAAAATGGCTTCTGTATTCTTTGACAATAATTGCTGTTTCTTTTTGTGTTTTGGCAGCTAAAGAAAAGAAGTCCTCTTACAACAGGGGTCTATGTGAAAATGCCCCCAACAGAGCCAGAATGTGAAAAGCAATTTCAGCCTTATTTTATTCCTATCAACTGAAAGGCCATTGTGAAGAAGAAAGAGCTTACTTCAGTCTGCAACAGCTGAGGCAATTTCAACTTTCTTTTACTCTCCAGCTATTTTTACTTGTTCGTGTACTTTAGGGAGAGTATGCCTCTCTTTCATATAAAGCTGGATACAAAAATTCTAATTAAGCATACTACAATTTGAAGCTAAGGACCATGAACAGAGAGCTTGGATATTTCTGTCATGTCTGAGCAGTTCTTAGTCAAGGCATCACTTGGAAGCAGCATAAGGATATAGCATTATGATGTGGGGTCAAGGGAAAGTTAGGGAGTGGCACAGTCCAAAGTAAGAAAGGGGGTGAAGAAGGGGATTGTATTGTACACACCTTGTATTTACCTATGAGATGTTTATGACTTAAATAATTTTTAAAATTTTCATGATGTTATTTTTTTAACAAATGCATAATTACGTGAAGATTTAAAAATGTATTTACATAGCTATGTGATAGCTAGTGATTCCAAAAGGTTGTATTGTTTCAACATGTATTTTTAAGTGATATTGTACATGGGTGTTTCATGTGCTACTGTGTATTTGCTGGTGGTTTGAATGTAAACACTATGTGTTGGTGTCTTCCCACAGTGGGTTCTGGGGAAGTCTTGCTGAGGGTCTCAGGACACTAATACAGCAGGTAGGACACGGGGTCCCGTGTTAACTGCCTGGAGGCCGGAGGAGGCTGTAGTGCAGGGCTCAGCTGTACTAAACCGCTGTTGACCCCAGCACTGGGCTTTTATACTCATTTTGTTGTTGTTGTTTGTGTCTGTGTTTATATTTTTGCTTTCTTCAATGGCTTACCAGGAAACCAAAGTAGGTGGTGTCTGTGTGAACCTGACAGAACACTGTTTTCAAGGAACTGCCTCTCTCATGAGAACGGTGGGTCTGTTCTTTGAGGAAGCTCCAGTGTACGGCCCTACACTGCTCTAGCTCCTCCCAAGCACGACGTTAATGCCACAGAGAGAACGCAGCAGATAACAGAACAGGGGCATGGAAGCTCCTGAAAACTAACACTGTTAGTGTTTTTTTCTTTTAAAACTCAGTATTTTCCATGAAAATGCAACAACATGTATAATATTTTTAATTAAATAAAATTTTTTGTGATTGTTTTATGGAGCTGCCTAATCTAGTAGCTTTGTAACTAAGTGCTGTGTTTGAGCGTGGGTTTGAAACATGTTTTAATTATGTGTGTCTGCGTGTGGGTATATACGTGTGCCCACAGAGGCCAGAGGTGTGGGATCCCTCCAGAGCTAGCGTTACAAGTGGTTGTCAGGTGCCCGGTGTCCTTGCTGGGAACCCAACTCCCATCCTCTGCAAGAACAGTGTGTGTGTGTGTGTGTACTTTCTTAACTATTGGGTCAGCTCTCCAGCCCCTGAGTTTGGTTTGGATGGATTCAGTCAGCACTCACTAGAGTCTCTGATGCTAAAATCCTGGGCAAGTAAAAAAAAAAAAAAAGGGTAAGGAACATTTCATGGGCCAGCCATGTACCAGCCTATTACTTGAAACCCATTTTTAAATTTCCCCTATTTGGATATCATATAGGCATGGCCATCTTCCAAACTTAAAGTGCTCTTTACCAAGGTTCTTCACTTCCTCTTTCTTACCCACAGTTTGCCAGCTCCCCTAACTCTGATTACTGTTACCATAGCAACTTCCAGTGCTGTTAGTGCTGGCCCTCCTGCAGCCAGTCTGATTAGTCTTCCCTGTAAACGGAGAGTTCCCCTGTGTCTTACAAATGGATTATTTTGCCAAGGTAGAGGAAACACACCTACTGTTCTGTGTCACTAGCACTCAACACTTGGGACCACTGAAGTCTCCCTGATTCTTGGTTAACCAAGGTGTACCACTAGCCTGGTTGGTTTCATTTAAAGTTTCTCGTTCTTGACCTCTACTTCCTGTTATTGTCATGTGCAATGATCTTTGTGCGGTTGGTCATAGACCACCTGTAACTGAACACATTGCCTCACTTGCTAAAAACACTGACTCAGAGTCTTTGGATGGTGAGGCTGGAAATTTCCCAGAAGCTCCCAGGTGTTTCCTGTTCTCATTGCCACTTCGATGGCATTCTTTACCTCTCTCTCTCTCTCTCTCTCTCTCTCTCTCTCTCTCTCTCTCTCTCTCTCTCATGGGAGCCCTGGGAATCCAGGCATGAGCTATATAGCATTTGGCTTCACATGGTTTCTAGTGCTCTGAACACAGGTCCTGTGCCTGCACAGCCAGGCTCTATCCACTGACTTATTCTCCTAGTCTCCTCCAAATGTCTCAATCCCCCATTCTTTGTGACCAATCTCCACCATCAAACTGAAGTTGGTCTTTAAGCCTCCTTAAACTCCCCCCTTTAAGCCCACACAATCTTCCCCCTTTCTGTTTCACAGCTATCTTTGGTTTCATCTCTAATAGTTTCAAGTGTGCCTGAATTTTAATCTTAGCTTCAGATAGGGATCATCACAGCTTTAGACATACTGGATGATTAAGCAAGTGGCCAAAAGTCCTGGGGAGCTAGGGTCTCTAGGGCCATGGAAAGGACAGCTGTCTCCTACTAAAAAGCTGTCTGTGTTTTCTTAAGTAGCCTCAATCTCTGTCTCTCTGATAAGCAAATCTCTCTTGTCTTAAACCTTTAAAAGTCTGGAGTTTGAGTTCTGTGCCTATTGCATTTTATATTTGTCTCATACTCCTAACCATTTTATGAGGAGAGCACTCTCTATTTTATTATCTTTTTCTCCAATTGTGGGCTATTGCTAAAACTGACTTAATTTTTGTACTCAGGCAGAGACTTCTTCTATATCCATATTAGACATATACTTAGTTGTTTAAGCTTAACTGGGATTGCATTTGCAAAATGTTGAAGTCATTATGCTGTTAAATTACACATTCAAGGTATTGTGTTGGGAGGTCACAAGGAAAAGAGAAAATGACTTGTGGAGAGTAGTTGCTATAGCCACACTTTCGCACCTAGTAAAGGTCATGGCTTCTTAGAAGCCATGCTTTATTGTATATACACTTCTTTTCCTCTGTTGCATACAGAGATATGACAGTGTATTGATGAAAAAGAGGACATTTTCCTTTTTTTCTTTTTCAGTTATAGACTATAACAGACATTAGTAGGCAGGTTTGCCACATACCTACCCCGAAACTTCACAAACAAAGTCAGCGGCAATACAGTAGCAACAGCATGTTTCATTCTGAGATCTCCCTCATAAGGACAGACTATTCTTTTAATCCTGGTGAGGATAGAAGGATGCTGGGGTCCTGTCCTTTGAAGTTTCCGGGCAAGCACCGCTGAACCTGTGGTCACTGACATTATTCTAACATGACTCTTGCTCTCACTCCAGGGCATACACCCAGACACTCTGTCCCTGGTGGGTAACCAGTTCTGAAGTGGAGGCAACAGATTATGTTTCAAGCATTTTCTTAGAAGTCAACTCCCATGTACCCTGCACCAAGTCAGGCAGTAGCTGCTTCTTAGAAATCTGTGATCTCTGGGGGATCATTGTGTCACAGATGCTCTTGCATCCACCGTGCACAATTATCATCTGGGGCACTTGGGGAAATGCAGATGATGAGCTCCAGCCTCCCAGCCTCCCTGAAACTGTCTGGCTCAGCATCCTCCCATCATAGATGGCTAGAAGAAGCAGAGACACTGTAAGTCACCTTCACACTGCACAGGAAAACACGAAGCAGAGACACTGGGAAACTTATCCACAAGCACAGTGTGAGGCAGGGTGTGAAGCACTCTGGGAAGTCAGATCTCTGGGTTTTCACATCAAGGCTAAGCACTGAGTACTGCCCTGAGCCTTTCTGTGCCAGGGCTGCCTTTTCAGTTGTTTCTAGAGAGTTGATTCTGGCACACAGGCTGCTCTCAGAAATCCGATTCCTGTCTCAAGTGCTAGGGAGAAACATCTGGATAAATGAGGTGTGGGTTGTTTCCATCTTTGCTAACTTTTCCTTAACCTTCCCTGATGCTAGCAGAAGAGAACAGACCATCTGTAGCAAGTTTACAGAATGCTTCTGGAAAAACGCAAAATATACCACTGCAATACACCCAGTCAGCAAGGGCTGTGGAAGCCCGAGAGAGCCTCTACAGTCTGCTAGAAGTCAGGGTGACTTATCACACACAATCAAGTTACTACAGCAACCAACAGTGTTTCAAAAACATAATGTGATTCACACAAAGTGAAAATTATGTATTTGAATAAAAAGAGGAGACTCTCTCTGGTAAGAACTGTATGAAATGTGTTTTAGGAGGCAATGCCAAATTCTAGAGAGCCTCACAAATAGCAACTCATGCCCAGCCCCTTTCTGAAGGAAATTCTCTCCTCCTTTCTTTTCGTTTCACTTTGAAGCTGTTTGAATTCACACCACGCTTACTCCACCATCACCTCATTTTCTTTAATGTGTCAAGAATGAACTTGGCTTTCCTTCCTTCTGGTAACCTGGCACCTGAAACATAGTGTCCATGTCCTGGGAGCATCTTTTTCCCTGAAATTTAACCACAGTTGGACATTGACAATGGGAAGCTTTTGTGAGTTAAGACTAGTGGGCCAGAAAGACAGCTCACCGAATAAAGGTGCTTGCAGCTAAATCTGATAACCTGGACTCTATCCCTGTGATAAGTGAGGGAAGAGACAATCAGTTCCCACCAGTCATTGTCTGTCCTACACACACACACACACACACACACACACACACACACACACACACACACACACACTGTGGCAGGCTCATAATGGCTTCTATCTCAATAGATGTAATGAATTAAGAGTAGCGTCGCCACATATTCCTTTTGCGAGGATTGCCATCGTGCTCAGTCTGGTTCAGGAACTCATTCGGAATGGAGAAGGCACCATGTTTCTCCCTGCTGTAACTAGGCACCTGACAAAAGGAACCCGAGAAAGGAAAAGTTTATCTTGTCTCACAGTTTGAGGGTACAATCCATCACTGTGGAAAAGCCACGGCAGCAGGAACATGGAGTAGCTGGTCACATTGTGGAGAGAGAGAGAGAGACAGAAAGAGAGACAGAGAGCGGGGATGGGGGAAGGGAGGAAGGAAAGAGAGAGGCAAATTAATGTTGGTACTTGGCTTGCTTTCTCCTTTTTATTAAATCTGTGGCTCCACCCCATGGAATGGCGCTGCCCACGGTTAGGGTGAGTCTACAGTTAACCCGATATGGAAACTCTCCGGCAGACAGGCTCAGAGCTGATTACCAGGAGACTCTACAGCCTGTCAAATAGAGGGGATGCGCATGCTCCATAAAGCATCACCCGTTAGCCAATTCCCACAACATCCCACAGACGAAGACCGAGGGCCTGACACCGTCTTTATTTTTGTATGAGGAAACAGGTTGAGAGAGGGTTTGGTTCTTGCCTAAAGCCATGCAGACAGTCAGAGCCTGTGTACCACTGTTCAACTCCAAAGGCAGTATTTTTTTTCAAATGACCATATCTAACTTCTGGTGGTCGCTGCAAACAGGAAAGAAAATGTGGAAAAGAAACGTGGACTGTTGGGCTAGAGAAGTCCAGCGTGTGTCAAGGGCATTGAAAACTATTACCAGAGCAAGCAAATATTCCCAGGGTGTGAATGCTTTAAACAGGTTCCAAGGTGCTTATGATAAGACTAACCCCAGACTGTTTGTAACTGGAGACAGAGGAACACAGGAGGTGGACAGCGTCCAAAGATGGTGTCTGGCTGCAATCCTCAGCCTTGGCACCAGCTTTGCCCATGCACTGCTGCGTGAAGAGGCAAACTTCTCCCGCTGGGACTCAACTCATAGATGAGGAAGTAGAAGTTATTATTAGTTCGGTGGGTGAAGAATTCTTATTCTCATGTGACCTGTACCATGTCTGAGCATGAGATGATAGTCTAACCCAGACAGTCTCAAGGTAATAAAAATCACAGCCAATGGCAGCCGGTGGGCATTACCCTGCATGCATAGCTGTGAACCCTGGAATGGGGCCAGAGTGTAAAAGAATAATAATCATCCAGGAACAGAAAGTGGGGGTGTGGGCTATGAAGAGGATGAGGTTCTCTGGGGGATGGCTTTGACCTAGGGGAAAACAACCACAGAACTTGCAGAGGCAAAAAAAAAAAAAGACCAAGATTTGAAGATGACCTCCAAATGGCAAACAAGATGAAATATTTATTATTCTGTGAATAAAATTACATTTGCAGAGCCCAACCATGTAGACCACAAAGATGACAGAGCTCACCTCAGAAGCCAGGTCTGTGGAGCTGAGGTTGTGACAGATACAGACATAATTTCTACCAGGATCTGTGAAAGTAACTAGGAACAGAGCAGGAAACCTTTCTTTAGTGGAATGGGCATGAAATGGTGCCATTGATTTCACTCTGGATTTGAGAAGATGGAGACAGGGATGTGCATCGTATGAGTGGGCACTGAGCAGGGGGCCAGTGCTGACCATGGGGGAGCAGAATCAAGGGACATTCCAAAGGAGCGGCTGAGTACCTTTGGCTATACCATGCTGAACCACAGCTAATGCATCTGTGCCAACTTGAGTGCTCACAGTGTTTGCAGCGAGTGCTTCAGGAGACCTGCTACAAGAATGGCATGATGGCTTTATGGATGGGATGTGAAAGGCAGATTAGATGTGCTTTGTGGACTTCTTGGGGTACTCAGCCTGAGGGCTCCACAGCAGCATATGAAGGAAGGGAAGCCTGGCATAATGTTTCATCATATGTTGGCTTGGAATCAGAGTCAGACAGAAGGTATTAGATTCTGTCATGTTAGAGACTAGCTTGTGGGGGCAGGCCTTCTGGATCCTCATTAACTAGTGAACAAGAGAAAGAAGCAGGGCTGGGGTCTGGGAGAGTGATGTGCAAGTAGATCCGGTTGAAACTCTTGTTCTTAAGGACAGATAGCACTCATCTGGACCACATCTGAGCCTTGCAATGGGTTTAGCCTCCATTCAGGCCTCTGTCTCTGTCAACACAAGTTGACCTTGGCAGGGAGAGGTCATAGCAGGAAAGAATTGGTTGATTGAAAGTATCCCCCAAATCAGATAGCTGTTGACTCCCTAGTGGGTCTGCCAGTTCAATTTGTCCTGACCACATTTACACATTCGGAGAGCAGGAACTGAGCTGAGCTCCATAAACCAGAGGGTACTGTATTCTTCTGGGTACTCAGCATAGAAGTACTTGACTGAACCTGGGTCTAGAACAGATCACTGGGCCACTGATCATAACCACACCCCCAAAATGTCTCAATACACAACTATGGGAATTCTGGATAGCAATCTCAGTTGATGGTCTAGATGGCAATGGTGCCTTCACACTTCAGCTTTTAGTATGACCCAGCCCGAACGCCTGCCTTTCCCTTTGTAAGTCCTACTGAATCTTAACCCTTGGCTACTTTACTGCAATCAGCACTTCTTGTTCTTTGCAGTCTTATCATGTCTCATTGTGGGCAACAAGAAAATCTTTATGTCTACACAAGCCTATAAGACAATAAGAATGTATTTCTAATTCTGCCAAATAATTTGCCCAACATTTTGGAGGTAGATTTAGATTCAAGTCAGTTTGGGCTCTTTTTCTTGAATTCTGCACTTGACAGTGTGTCCTGCAGCCCACTGACATAACCTGAGGAAGGAGGAGACCAGGGATGCTTAACGGACATTTAAAAGAGATAGTCAAGGTCATAGCAGGACTTCCCTGGTTGTTCTGGAAGCGCAGTCAGAAAGTTCCATTGTCTGTAGTGACTTTTATACACTCAACTCAAACTAGTCTTGATGAGGCTGATGTTTGACAACCATGCCAGCAGTAGTACTTCCATTCAGTAGTGACTGAACTATTTCTGCCTAAGTTGGCTGCCTAGCTTGCAAACTGTTTTAAATCAAACATCTGTTTTGCCAGTGAAACTGAGAGAATTATTTTATAATCATGCTCTCTGGAAACAAAATAGTCATTGGAAAGTTTTAATGAAAACATATGTGGCAGTAACAAAATTTTAAGTCACGAATTGGAAAATATGTAGCAAACTCTTTATCTATTAGCCTATAAAGTACTTTACTTGTGGAAAAATTTTTTATATTAAATTAGACCCAGACTAGTTTTTCTGTTTGAAGTAAAAGACAGAAACCTAACTGTATATCATAAAATCAAATGTATTTTTAGTTTCTTTTAGATGATATGTGATATATATATCCATATATATAATATATATGTGATAGAAGGATCATTACTTGCCTTGGACTTACAATGAAAAGGAAGCCCTGTTATCGAATGCTGTCCATTTATAAGATAGATCTATCTTGGATTCTAAATTATATTCAAGAGTGAACATAGTAAGAGAAAAGGTATAATGGATAAAGTTAGTTTTCCACCCATAGAGCCTATCATGTGGATGTTTCCTGGCCATGTGTTTACAAGTCTGTGCTTAGTTCCTTGGGAATTACTGGTTACTGATCTTCCCATAGAATCTAGAAAATCAGCAGAGAACTGTTGCTTCCTTTGTCAAGAGTTGATAATATACCCGGCGCTTAAGAAAGAAGGCTGGCCAACGTGACTGTTGGATACTGGTTCGAGCGGAGTAGCAGGAATCACATCTCTGGAGCACTGAAGAGGGCTGTGGAGGGCAAGGGAACTAGTTATCCTGTTTGAAGGGCTAGAAGGGCAGGTTTCTTCTCTTGGTTTCATTCTAGTGGCTTGGCAGGAGGCTGAGCTGCTCCTGGATTAGGTGCAGTTGAGTAGCCACGTTGCTCTCTTGCCCAAAGTGAACTCCCCATCCTTGGATACAGTCTTGGGTTGTCTTGTAATGATGTAGTTTGTTGTTGATTAATGTTCACAGTCAAAATTTTGTTCATTATTAGTATCTCCTCAATACATGGTGAGCTCCTTTCACTTGGTAGAGACCCTGAGGAGTTTAGAGCTTGATCTCTGCAGCTAGTGGGGGATTGCGTCACTCAATATTCTATGCCTCAATTTCCCCATCTATAAAACAAGCCTGCATACTTAATGTTAGGCTACACATGGAGCACACAGTGAGTGTGGCATAGGTTAAGTACTATCTTATATAGTAAGTAAAATGTTATAGTACATTTTTTCCCCCATGACCCTCTCATAGTATATTGACTATGGTGTCAGGCTGAGACAGTTCTGCTAGTTTCGTTCTTGCTTTCCTTTCTTTAACCTTCACCTCATTTATTTCAGTAGATAATTGTTAGGCAAACAAGACTCATGTTGGTTAAAATGAAGATGCATGTTAAACTTGGGCAATCGAGTTGCCTATGTCTTCTGATTATTCTTCCCTGCTTCTCCAATCTCCCCAAGTTCCATTCTATGCCTGGAAAACTGATCTAAACAGATTGTGTCAACTCTTTTTCCTCTGTCAACTGACTTTGGAAGCCCCGACAGGAGATGGAAGAGTGAAAAGACAGAACAATGGGGTCCTTTCTCCATTGGTGCCTACTTTGACCCAGCATCTGGGGTAGCACATGTGGCCTTTCTTGACCATGGATCTGGTCTAGGTGATTTTTTCCTTTTTTGTTGTCATTTGGATCTGGTCACTATTTTTTCCTTCTCCAGCCTCAATAAAAATAAGGGATTCCTGTTATTGCTAGTCACCGAGTGTCTCAGAATCCACTGTTTTTCTTTATTGAAAGCTCCTTTCTTCAAGTTCCTTTGGAGAGTCACCAGAGATAAATTCCATTTGGTGATGATCTGGACATGTCCTGTTATGCCTGTGAACTCTATATCTTTAAGGAGTTGGTCAGATTTCCATGTCTCTCAGGTACCCTGTAAGTTGGCTATTATTAGCATTTGGAGAGACCTTGTTAAACCACAAAGGTTTTCAGTTATAAACGCAACCAATTTCTATTAAAAACAAGTGCAGAGAAATGTGCTTAGGGAAGAAAACAAATTACATAGATTCTAGGTGATAACTGTTGAGCTATATGTGAGAGTTGAAGTCCAAGGTGGCTTCCTAAGAGATCCATTTCGTGCATTTTTCTTTCCCTCCTATTTATGTTGAGACTAAAGGCAGAATTAAGGAGCATTCATCATGCATATGAAGGGAGATCCTAAGTCCCCATGTCTTGGAAATAACTATGTTGAATGTCTCAGTTCTGTAAGTGATTTAATCAGTCACAATTTTGGAGTCTAAAATGCCCAGGCTAAGGCAGCTGTGGCAAGCGCCTCATGCTGTTTAATAGCACAGTAGGTGACATTCTATGAAAAGAGACTATGCTGAAGCACTCATTATAGAAGAGACCATTTGGCATGGTCTCAGTTTGCCCTTGTGGTAATGAACCAGGCCTGAAAGACTGGCGTTGATTCCTTCCGGAGAATGATGCTTCCAGTGACTAACTCACTTTCTTCTCAAAGCTTCCATTATCTTTCAATAGATGTTGGATTGAGGATACAAACTCCAGCACCTAAGGCTTTGGAACAAATCACACCTTGGTTAATTACGCATGTAATCCTAGATGCAAATTATAACATTCAGTAATTTGTATGCACTTAATGGGTTTGTAACTGCTACTATTGAAGTATCCTGAAAACATTTTTCTTTTCAACATGCTCATTTTTATTTTAAAATAAACAATGTCATGCATTGATATACCGACTTTGGTAATTTTTAACAACCTACCCTGTTTATTCACTTCTTTGTCCTGATGGAACCCTTCTATTTAGTAAGTTCCCTCCTACGTTGTCTTCCTCCTCCTCCTCTGCCTTCCCGCTGCTCCTCCTCCTTCTTTTGAACTCACCATGTTTTTTTTTTACATTTGGTTGCTTGCATGAGCATGAGTTATGAATTATTTACGGCAACGTGAACTATTCCATTAAAGAAACGATGCCTCTTAATACCTGTTAACTGCCCGTAGTCCCCCACATAAGCCTCATGGAGTTCTTCTCTCCTGCCCCATGGGTAATGGAATGGAGAGGAGCATCTTGTAGAGGTAATGTGCAGGTAACCACAGCTGGAGCGAGATCATGAATATATTAGCTGTCATGCCCAGAAAACACAATTTTATAGCACTTCTTCCTAACCTCTAACACCCTTTTTCTTCAGGATGTTCCTTGAGGCTTTGGGACGGTGGTGATACAGATGTCTCATTTGGAGCAGAGAACTTCACAGTCATTTGCAATCCTTACTTTGACCAGATGTGAGCTTCCATTAATATGCTCATTATTTTTTTTTCCTACAGAGATAGCTTGGACACTGATTAGTGTCAGGATGAATAGCACAGAGTAGGTTTTCAGTGAATTTCTCTAGGAGAAAAAAAATCACCTGACTGAGTGTGAAATGTGGCTATGATCAGCACTGAATGGAAAAGAAGCAACCTTGAAGAAAGGGCAGGGCACTTCTGTCAGAGATCTGATCTGCAATCTGTATTGCAACATGTCCATTTGGTCAACAGTTTGGGGAAGACGTTATATGTCACTCTGGGAGGACAACCTATGGCTGTATCTACCTACAAGTTTCCCAAAGTAGGATCCAGAGCTTTAGTTAGAAGATGACCATTTTGAATGTATCAAAATATATTTTGATGTTAAGCTGCTTTCACTTGCTACTAGGTCATAAGGCCTGGGAGCTGAGCTAACTTCTGGAGCAGAGAACACCTTCTAAAATGTCTATTTTGGTGTCATAGTTGAGTCACAAAAGAAATTAGACAGACAATAGGGAGTTCTGGAATCCAGAGTCTGAGTTCTAGCCCATCATTAGCTTTCATTAGCACTTTGTACCAGCCATCTGAAAACCTTGGAATACAATTTTCTTACTATCTTTTATTTGAAGGACACATTTGTGCTTTCAGAGTATTTCCAAGAACATTACTGAAATGCAATAGTCAAGTAAACTCCTTTAAATATCAAAACACTCAAAGAAGTGCAGAGAACTAGGTTGGCATGACTTATAGATGAGAAAGTCAAGGTTTGAGGATGCTAATTAACTTAGGAAACATTTTTATTTGACTGTTTAACTTATATAATATTTTTACTTGCTCAACCTGTTTTCAGCTTCATTTTGTTGTGGTAGAATCTCTGTGATATATTTCATAAGGAACACAAATGTTAATACAGTTATTGTTTGCAAGTTTTGAAATGAGTATTTTATTCAACACAGGCTTTATTTAGTGTTCCTTCTTGCTAGAAAATTTATCTTTACTGTTAAATAAAAGGCAAGTCGTTTGATTTAGTAGACACTCTTTTTTTTTCCTCCTTGTTACCCCCAAACCTCAAATATTTGCTCTCTGGAAAGAACTGACTATATAAGCCCCACAACAAAAAAAGACTAGAGACCACACAGTCAGAATAGACTGGTGTGAGGTTTGCTAATCGAGAGAGGAAGGGAACACAATTCATTTCTGAATTAGTTATCAAATTCTTCTTGTAAGTGACATGATTGAAACTACCAATTGGCTTTGCAAACTGCTGAGTCCATATTTCTACATCTGTGAAAGCTCAGCAAATGGGATCTTCTCAGCAAAATGAGAGGGTTTCACCAGCAAGAGCTGTCAGGGGCCGCTGCACTCCATGACCAACCATTTCTCAAGAGCCCTCTTTCTGTTTCACCTATTGAGTTACAATGTGGTTGGTGAGCAGCTTCACTCATCGCTCAGATTTGCGTCATGTTATTTCCTTAGTAAATTTGGTCAGCACAATATATATATTTTTTGAGAGCATAGATATTATCAGTATGGGATCATTTGACATGAGAGTTTGAAGGAACAAGAAATAACTTAGCTGAAATCCTTTTACCCCAGAGTAGCCATTTAGTTCCATGTGTTGGATTTTACATCACAAAGTCGTCCAAGAACTCTATCTTCATCTTTGACAAAACTCTTCATAGAAAATTCTTTCCAGTTATTTTTTTTAATATTGAAATTTAAAATCTTTGGTTGCCTGTATAACACTTGAGTCAGAAGGCCTGATGCCAAAATCACAACAAAAAAAACTTCATTTTCTTTAAGTGGGAGGACTTCAGCCATTTTCAGCATTGTAAATAGACAAAGCCTTATTCTACCTTCCCTACTGGAAAAGACATCTTCTGGCAGCCCATTAATGACTGAACAGTGTGGATAGAGTTAACCTTAGAACACACCTGCATCTTGAAGTCTTCTGTATTCTGAGGAGTACGACATATTCAATATTTGTGTAGAGGCCAAAAAAGCATGGGGAAAAATAGTCTTGATAGCATCCCTCTCTGAAGCTTACTTGGGGTGTTTTCTTTCCTTCTAGACATTATGCCTATCTCAAAAACAAACTTCAGAGAATGGCTGTCATTGCATGAATAAACATATTATCTAACTAAGAGGGGGCCATTCAGGTTGCTGGCAATATAGCCAACTTAAACAACATGTGCACAGAACCAGAAAAATGGCATTTTGTGAATTAATGAATTATAGATGTAGAGGTACTTAAAGAAATAAAGAAAAAAACAAAACCTACATGGCACAGCTATATCTACTGTAAACAGCAAGAGCCATGAAGCCAGCACAGCTGTTTGACACAGTTCCAGCAAATCTGAGCTGAATGCTAAAATCACTGTCATTCTATCTCTCACTCTTGGGTTTTAGTATCTGTATGTTGCATTCCTGGGGACTTTCTGCATTATGATTCATTTTATGTCTTTTTTTTTGAAAAAATTATGTCTGGATCTTTTTAAGAAAATTCTAAAATTAACTTAACCTGCCAATATTTGGAAGTTTCCTTTATGTCCTGGAGATCATTAAGCACAGATAAACACAGATGAGGCCATTACTCCACAAATCTTCTTGGGGTATCTCCTCCTCCTCAGACTCAAACAGTATAATTGGGGCAGGGCAAACAGAAAGAGTTGACAAACTCTGACTGTCCAGGAGAAAAGGTTATAGATTCATGACCTTCCTTTACAACATGCTTAAAGCTCTCTGAAAATGTAGTTTAAAAATAGGGTGTTGTATAGTGCATACCCTTGGAGGCATAGAACTCAGTAAATAAGATAGATAGACTAAAATAAACTTTTCCTCTTTTATAGTGTAAATGATAAAACATATAGTAAAAGAAGTTAGGTATTAGTATTTGCTATTCATTAAAAAAAAGCAGTTCAGATATTTTCTGTTTGTTTGGAGTGCTTTCAAACTACGAACACTGCTAGCCTAAAAGTAGGCTGTCATATAAAAAATGTGTTTGCTTTGAAAGAGACATTCTGTAGATTCTTTAAGTTGTAGTTAGTTATAGGTCTGATAACAAAAATAAATTCTGTTTGTATTTTTTAATCGTGACTCAACTTGTAACCCTGGATATGTAAGAATCAAACAACATCTGTACTCCTTGGATGATCGTGGGCTTGCCTTTGTTCTGTGAAATGTGTATAAATAAAGAAGCAGTCTGATTGTTAGTCAGTCAAAGCTTGATTCCCCTGACCATTGCACCTGACTTCCCCCTTCCCCTCCTTCACTCCTTATCTCCTCTGTGGGCCACCCTGACCTGTAGGGATTCCGGCACGCATGGCCTTAGCTTGTGCCACTCATGTCAAATATGCAAAAGGACTTCAGACTGAAAATGAAGAGAAATGCCACTTATTCAATGGTGCATACACATGTGTTTGATAATTCCATCATATGAGTTGATGGTTTTCTTATTTAAACATCTAATTATTATCAAGTGCACTTAATGTTGTTTCTCTGGGCTATGGTTGAGTAAGTGGGAATTTAGTTATATCTTTTTTTTTGCTACTGTTTTTTCTTCATCTGGAATTTACTAATCATTTTACAATATGGTACAGTACATTAGAGAGGACTAATAATCATTACTAGCTCTGCAAGGTCAATTGGTACTTTGTATCTCTGCCTTAGTCTCATATTGCCTGGCACAGCACTGTTGTAGAAAGACCTTCATCATGATTAGTAAGAACATGTTGCACAAATATTCTTGACAGCATCTCTCCCTGAAGCTTGCACAGAATCCCATCATTTAGCTACATAAAGCTCTCTAGTAGTGAGAGGTTTGGAAACTAGAAAGGACAGAGTTAAATAAGACATGAAATCTTACAATGAGGAAAAGAAGAACTGAGACTGGGCTAGTGACAAGTGTGGAGGTCTCTGCAAACTTTACAGACAGCAGAGAGATGAGCCTTGGGTGGGCAAGAAGGCAATGTGAGCCAACACAGTGTTGGTTCAAACTTTGGAGGGGTGGTCTGATCCTGAGTATTTAGGTGTGTTTAAACACAGCACAATCTGATGAAAACCATTCTTAATTAACTCAATACCATGTGCACAACAAACATACCTAAGTCTGCTTGAACAAAGCAAGCTGAATACAGATCAGACATGACTACATTGAGACTCTTTATAAAGTACATCTGACACCTTCCATAAAGATAGGGTCTATAGATTGACTATGGAAAAACAAGCTCCTGTGAGGGGTCTAGGGGAGGGTCCTGTACTGGAAGAGGGTCTTGTGAACTGTGTTTTTAGATGCTGGTTTCAGTACCTTGAGATCTGGTTACCACCCTGCCATGGACATTGTTATGAATGTTGAACCATCTCCTGCAACAAAGTGATGATAAGGAATGTTTCCCAATGATCCTTGATTGGCTAATAAAGATGCCGAAGCCTATGATTGGGCAGAAGAGAGGTAGGTGGAGTTTAGGTTCCTGGGCTGGGGGTCTAGAGACCATGAGGATGGGGAGAAGAAGCAGAAGGGGTAGGAGGAGGAGAGGAAACCTGAAAGAAGGAAGTCACCATGAGGCAAGATGGATAACAAGCATGTGGACATGGCCATGAGGACAGGCTGATGCAGCAGAATCATCAGATTGGGAAGAGGTTGGCTTTTATGTGGGTTTTAGTGGTCAGAATCTGCCCAGCATAGTGCCCACAGCTTAACAATATATCGTAGTCTCTCTGTGTCAACCATTAGGAAACCAGCTGGTTAAAAAACTGCTGCTGTAATAATTAATATAGAAAGAATGATCATTCATTCAACAGCCTGGTGCCAGAGAGTCTTTATTACACAGGTTGTGCAAAGGTCACAGTCTAGATTGCACACCCACTCCTGCCTAACAGGTGGAAAATAGGTTTTCTGTTTCTTTCCTTGGGGTAAGAACCCTGTGTACATAGCTCTCCAGGTTCTTCCAGTGCATGCCTGTGAGCACAGAAACTTGAGATGCCAACTCCTAAAGTTTGAACCAATACTGGCTACATCAAATTGCCTTCCTGTCTCCCGAAGCTCATCTCTTTGTTCCCAAAGGTCACAAAGACCCTTTGAGAGAAGGGAGTGAGCAAGGGGATTCTTTAAGCAGAATTCAGTTAAGTAAACATTTATAGTCTCATAGGGCTGTAGGTATTCTAACTTCCCAGCTCAAGACTGAATTGTTCTGATTCTGGAATCATAAATAACTGGGGTACAGACTATACTAAAATATACCATCAAGCACTCCTCAGCAATGAATGATCTATGAGAATCTGTGAGAGGTACCTGTTTGGAACTCACCAGAGCCCCATTCAAGAGTATGGCAGCCATTTTGAACAGGAGGAAGCTTGAGTCTGTTGTTAGTTAGAAGCTGAAATATCTTTCCCAATTTTATAAACATTGTACTAATATTAATAACCACTTTTAGGTATACACATAGTGTATGAGAATAGAAGGAAAAAAACACACACACGAAAGGTGTGTGGTTAATTCTGCTAGTTTAATCATGTGCTGGGACTCCCTGAGACAGCTTCTAGTAGGAAAGCCACACTTGAGAAGCCCAGCCATCATTACTGGTTGTGAATCAGCTAAAGAGCTCCAGGAAATCTCTGTCCCACTGTAGTCAGCATTTTCTTGCTGTTGGTAGGCTGGTGGGAAGGGCTTCCTCAGATTGAGAACAGGGAGCTAGCTTCTTGGTTGGTAGTGTTAAAGCTTAGACTCAGTTATGATACTTTTATATTTCATAATGGTTTTTGATAAAGAAACTGTAAGATGGGGGGGGGATAACAAAAAGAGGCTGCCCTTTCCAAGGCACTTCAAGCTAAACGATGGTGGTGGTATCAATACTGTGCCAGGAAAGAGCACAGACAAAGTATATGTAATTAATTTATGATTCTAGAACCAGCATGATGAAGCTGCTCAAATGACATTTATGTAAATTTGGCAAATGGTTCCCTCCAACAAGTGTGTGTGTGTGTGTGTGTGTGTGTGTGTGTGTGTGTGTGTTTGGGAAACCATTCAATAAGCTGCCGTTGATGAAGACACCATGCACTTTGGTCACAAGACATGGAGGATCTTCTTTGGATCTGACCTGAAATCCTCCTTGAGGACTAGGTTTTACAGTACTGTAAAGTGCTACACAAGCTTCCAAGAGAGGGAAGCAACCAATGGTCCTATCCAGCTGTGATGCCTGTGGTCTCCAACAATGACCAGCACGACTAGATACCTCTGTGGGTGTAACAGTGGCAGTCGTAACTTAATGGTAACCTACAGCTGTCTACTTAGAGGTAAGGCCCACTCAACAGGAGGGATATTATTCCTGGCACTGGCAATCTACCCAGTTCTCCAGGGCTAGTGAGATCATGGATCTTAAAGGAGAACCTTATTCTGCCAGTTCGCTAAACCAGTTGATTTTAAACTATATTCTAAATGCTTATCCTTGTGAAAGAATGCAGCTCTCTCTCTTCATCAAGAAACTTGTCTTTGTAACAGGCAGACACATTATAAAAGACCACAACAAGTCAAAATACAGGTAAGAACTGATTTGTGGGTGCCCAGCCCCAGTGGATATATCAATGGCACAACTCTGGCAGCAGATGTTCAGGGAACATCAGGGTAGTGGGGGGGGGGGTGAAGGCAGGGAGGCAGAAAGATTGTAAAAGATAGAGAGCCAGGAACTGTGCTCTGAGAGCTTGTATCCTAGAAACAAGAGACAATCTTTACCCATTGCACCCCAACAACATGGCTGCCCAAACAAGATCTGAACAAGTTTAACAGCAATAGACATTCTAACATGGAAGGGAAAAGTGTAATCTCACAGGTCCCACCCCTAGACAAAAATATACAAACAACTAAGTAAAGCTGAAAGCAGGAGAAATACTCTTCCCTAGGGATGAGCCTCCTAAGTGGTTCTCCCATGCGAAATGGTCATCCCTGAAATTATAAACATACAAATAACAGTGAGTGGTGTCCTTAGGTTGTATTTATATATTTACACACACACACACACCAATTAAAGAAAAATTGAATTTGAGAGGGATTAAGTGGGGAGAGGCTCAAGAGGAGTTAGATCGAGGAAAGGGAAGGGCAGAATGATGTAACCATATTTTAATTTCAAGAAATAAAAGACAAATAAAAAAATAAACCTTCAGAATCTTCAAGGATATTGGGATGATAATTATAAACATTGTATTCTCAGTCTGCCTCAAAGCTATTTTAAACATTGAAGGTTGGATTGTTTTATCGTCAGAAGGCTATTATGAGGCAGAAAGATCACCACACTCACTTGTAAAATGAGAAACTTGACGCACAGTGTGGACAGTTGATCCACTGTCAGCTCAGCTAAGGAGGAGGAGGATGGCTTCACACTGCAGGTAATTTCAGGCATGTTGGATTAAGCAGGTTGGACAAGACACAAAGGCATGGGAAGATTTTCTTCTTTGCAATGAGTTTGAGGAGCAGGGTCCAACAGCGAAGACCTCTGTCACTCTGTGGACATTCAGAGGACTAAGGGTACTTCAGAGGCAAGACAGTTTAACACTCTGTGGTCTACCTAAGCCTGTGGAATGGTGACTCCAGGTACGCTTACCCGTGCCTTGTAATGAAACTATGTGCTTCTCACTTAGAAAATCTTGGGTCCATGGTTTTGTTTTTCCTAATTTGCTTCTTTTGAAAAGTAAAGACAAGAATTTCTTGTTAGTCATCCTAGCCCTTTGTTATTCTTCTAAGAGTAGGTAGTGAAAATTTTTTAAAGGGGGGCAAAAGGATTTTGTGTTTTCATTGTTTACTCTTTGTGATTAACATAGATGGCAAGCAACAAAGCCACCTGCCAAATACAGCTAGGATGTGAAACAGCAAGCCAGCATTCCCACCAGGTATCGGGACCGAGAGTGAGGTAAACTCCAGCATTACAACTCTGCCTACGCAGTCTAACACCTTCCCTGTATTCTTGCTTTACATCCCAAATTTCAAACTGCATTTATTATTTAAGAGAAAGCGAAAGAACAAGGTTTGTAGGTGGGTGGTGAGTTAGTACTTTGAAGCAGTGACTGCCAGTGATCAGAAATGTGAAATCATGTTGCTTTCTGGCAAGCGGAGATGTGGAAGCCATTGTTTGAAGTGTGTTTTAGCAGGGGGGGGGGGTCGTGGAGAACTTGCTCTGAGCAGGTGGGGTGCCTTCTCTGTATTCATCCCAAGAGACCATCAGGAGGTGATTAATATTTAGCTGTTTCTCACTATAATACCTTCTCTTCCAAATTATCAACAGGGAGAGGTTTAAGAATATTCTTAGCAACGTGAAGTGCAATGAGAAAAATAATGAGGTCCCAGGGTTGCTGAAAATCTATTTTCAGTGCTGGCTGACACCAACATGCCTAGTAGTAGCACAGCTGCCCAGGGCCGGTGTCTCACTTTGAAACCAGTATCCCAGATTCCACAGTGATCCCAGGGCTTCCAAATTGGTAACACCTTCACAGTCATTGTAAAGGCACACAGACCATGGTCTGCATTTCAGGTTAGCTCTGTGGTGAAAAGGATTGCACTCCTTTGAGCTAGATTTGCAGAGTTATACGAGGGAAAAGAGCTAGAAAGGGCAATTATTAGAGGTCCACATCTAGTTCACATCCTACTGATTCTAATGGTTTTCTTTCTTTCTGAATCCAAACTAGCTTAATAAAATGAAGGAAAGGAGTCATTCCAGTGTTTCACTCAGTATGCTGGGCATTCAGCCAGCCGGCCAGCATTATTGAAAGAGGCTTCGGTATGGGATGCATTGTTCCAGGTGCTCCAAGGACACGTAGCTCTCACAGAAAGCTAATTAATGAACAACCGTTGGATTCCCACACCATGTAAAGCAGATTCCAAGCGGAATTGTTTGGTCAGCCACGAAGGACAGCATCGTGGGTGCTGGAGTTTGTTTTGGTGTCAGGCCTGATATCTGATGGGAACGCTTCCTCGAAACGTTCAAATCCTAGCTATATTTTGCAGATGGTTTTTGTTGATTACTATCTTTGTGATGCCAATACTACCAGAGTAAGTCTGATTCTGAGACAGATTATATATTTAGCAATAGTCTTCATTTTAGTAACCAACTTCAGATTTTAATTTCTGAGTGCAAGCTTTATTCTGCTGGGCTAGTGGAAAGAAGCCTTAATCTCAGACCTTTCGGGGCTTCCCCAGCTCTCCAGGATTGTGTCATACTTCTGGGTCTTGTGCAATATTAAGACACTGGGGTCAGGGTCTGCCATGTCCTCCCACGCATGTCCACTTGCCTATTTCTGTCTTCTCCATCCTTCAAAGATGGTAACTCTTCTCCTCTGCCACTGTACTTGACTTGGGGCAGGGGGGTTTGGGTAGAGGTGTCTCTGCTCTCATTTGCCCATGAGTGCCCCCTGGCCAACTGCTGTCCCTCTCTGAGGTCCTGCAGGCCTTCTAGGCAGTGTCAGGACTGAAGCATGGGTCCCTTCAGTTTCTCGACTTATCTCCCTCTATTCCTGACCCCTGGGGGAGCTGTCTAGAGGAAAAGGAAGTCTCTGTCATTTCCGGCCTTTCAAGGAGCTTCCCAAACCTTGAGGACTTTGGTAGACTTTATGTAAAAAGACTAATGGGGTGGTCATATCCCTTTCTCTGGCACTTTCCTTCTGTGAGGCAATACAGGGCAGGAAAGCTGTGAGGCCACTGAGAAGTGGCAGAGAGAAAACCAAAGGGGTAGGAAGATAAAAACAAAATGGTTATATCAAACTATCATCTCCCCCAAACCAAATGGAGACAAATATGTGTGCCCATTAAAATGCTAGCCAGCAAGGCATGGGATCAAAGAGGGTCAGCAGAAAAGAAGAAACTAGCTCCTATGGGGTTGAGAAGGTCCATGGTGTGTCTGGAAATAGCTGTGAGCTCTCACTGGGCCTCTTTAAAATTAGGTAACATTCCAATGAATAGAAATGGTTGCTTAGTGCTGGAGAGGCTGTGGAGAAAGAGGAACCCTCCTCCATTGCTGGTGGGAATGCAAACTTGTACAACCACTCTGGAAATCAATTTGACGCTTTCTTAGACAATTAGAAATAGTGATTCCTCAAGACCCAGCTATACCACTCTTAGGC